>JAYEVG010000053.1:0-152358 GCA_036346395.1 Hsuehochloa calcarea | reverse complement strand
TAGACTCTTTTGTAGTAGTGTTGCCATTATGCCTCCTTGATAAATTAAAAATGAAATGTCCCCTTGAATGACATAAATCCATGGACACCTTAGGATGGTTAATTACTAGTTGGACATAATTGTATTACCAACTTGAGTGCGTATATTTGCTTAGTCTTGTTTTAGTTATCCGTGGGACTTGCGATCATGTTTACAGAATGAATGAAATTTGACTAATGACACTATGGAATTGTGGTGTGAGGCCACTATAATTAAAATATGTTGAGCCATGGCAGGGATTGCCATTTGGTCGGGAATGAACAAAAATGATTTATGCTCGGGCTTGTGGTAGGGGGTGAAGGTGGGTGCGTGAGGCACATTTGGATGTGGTAGTCTCGCCTGAGCAACCAACTAAGGACTTAACTTTGCAAGTCATTGATCTGGGCCACCTCGTGCAACCACAATTCCGTATGGGACTGACCGCCAACTAATTAGGAAGTTTTGAGTCGGTTCTGCTTGGGTTGATTATTGGCGCAAGAGGGGGCCGTGAGGCGAATCCTTAGCGAAAGCGTAACCGAGGCAAAATGGAACTTTGTAAAGGCCTTGTGATAATCACTTAGTCGCACACCCTAAGTATGTCGACGGACATTACAAGTGATTTATCTCTTGTGGGTAAAGCCGCATAACCTCTCAGAGTGTCAAAATCTATTCGAATAGCCGTGTCCCCTGCCACGGACATTGCCCGTGATTTCAAGGCAAGGTAGCATTTTCAAAAATGTGGTATTGGTTCGGTGGATAGGTTTGGTTGGAATGGTTAGGAAGTGAACGGGAGGTTCACTATTTGTTTCAAAGAACTTGGTTATTTATGTATTATTCTTTTAAACTCCTGCTCTGCAATCTAATTATTGTATTTACTGTTAAACTTGCTTTCTGCAAATTAACCATAAATCCATCCTTGTTTAAACCTTGCATGAATACTATGTGCATACATTTCTCTATGACTTGCTGAGTACTTTATGTACTCACTGCTTTATGCCCTTTGTTGATAAGTCCCAGCAGAAGAATCAGGAAATGTTGAGTTCTACGAGGAAGGCTACTTTGAAGACTTCGCGAACTAGGTCACGTCCTCCACTCGATTGCCTGTGGGCATGTCGATTGGGCTCCACGTATTTTAAGATTTCCGCTGCCAGATACTCTGTTGTTGCTAAGCCCTGTGTGGCGACTTTTGTAAGAACTTAACCATAAGGTCCTTTGCTGCTAACTAATATTACTTTGTCTGCTTCATTAGTTCGTTGTTGAATGGTTATGATAACATCATTGTTGCAACTGTGCGAGCTAGCTACTGATCATGGGACTAGCTTGGTATGCACAGAGGGTCTCGGGGTTGTATGACACCCGGGGCGCCGACACAGATGCACCCGCTCAAGCTTGTTTACGTACGTCCCGTGATTATATTCCGCGATTTGATGCATCAATCTTGGTACTAGGTTGTAAGCCTCTTCGAATGTGCCGAACATTCGCTCCAGAACCCTGCATTTCGCACGCCATGCCGTCTTGTAGCTGACCGGGAACCCCACCATATTGGCAACATCTGCCAGCAGGAGCTTTGGCGAAATGGACACATCTGCAGCGACGAGGTGGATTATCAAGCTGACAACATACGAGGACGTCATGTTGCGGTGCCTATGAAGCGGCTCAACTAACTCGCATGTGTGGTCCTTCAGCACCGTTATCCGGAAGCCCATGGCAGCGGCCGTGAACCTCTGCGCACGGACATTGCCAGCACAGGATTCATCAACACACCTGACGATGTACGTGTCGGGGTTGGACCTCTGCACCCGATACGTCCGAGTGATGTTAACGGCGTATCTACCAATAGCATGTTGTGCGGCGCTCTTGTTAGGAAAGCGATGGCCTAGGAGTAGGGTGTCCTTATTGAACCCCCACTCAGCACCCTCCGGACGTGGCAAAACCAGCGATGTTGTCGCAACATCGTCCAATCGTGAGGGGACGTAAGCAATGTCAGTGGTCATAAAACCACCAACTGCACCTCCTCCCGCATCAGCTTCTCCGACTTCGTCGTCTTCCGAACTAGTTGTTTCCATATCCTCCTCACTTTCCACCTCATCCACCTGATCGGCCAGATACTCGTGACAATCAATACGGGCTGACCACCATCTCTCCGCTCCTTCGTTGGGCTCGAAATTGATCGCACGCCTCCTCAGGTCTCCATCGCCCACGTCTCCTCCAACACCGGAGACCAACGCAGGCTCCTCACCAGCAGCTTCACCTTCACCGGAACCACCTGCGCCGGATGTCCCCGTCCTCCCTAAGAACTAAACGTAGACCATCGGCCGCGCATATATCGCAGCAGAGGGGTTGCAAACAACCCCCATATAGTTGGCCCTTGAAGCGTCACATGTGACCTTCATAAGTTGCCAAACGGTCTCGCCTGCACCACCCACCACCGAGGCATACAACACCTCGATGCGCAGCTTCTTCCTTCCAGTGGCGCGATCGAACGCGGAACGCACGCACCGCCTTAGCTCCGAGAGGCTCATGTCCTTCAGAGCCGGTGCCCGGATCACGGTGCGGTGACAATTTGACAAGTCTGCACCGTACGGTCTGTCGCGTACGAGAGCGTCCCCGTGGAACACGAACAGATCTTTAATTTCCGCCATGAAATACCTAACACATGTGCATATGAAACCATCGAATTATTTGTGTGATTTTTTTCCGAACGAATGCTTCTACAAATTTGGTTATGCCCACTGTACACGAGTGTTTTGTCGTACAGGTTTTCAATCCCGATTGGAGTTCGTATGATTTTTCTATCCATGAAATGTCCAACCTAATATTATTTGTAGTATAAAAAATTCGTAGCCTATTCTATGTTACACTTCAGAAATTTCCTGTGGTACTAAATCAAAAAGAAAACCAACAAAATTGATTTCCCTAAATTTTTATATAGTTATGAATTTTCTAACTAGTTCGATATTACAGTGCAAAAATAATTCACTTCAGATATTCTTATTGCATTTCTACGTTTCCATACCCGAGTTAGAGCTAGCTTACACCAAAGACATGCGGGGTCTATTTATATTTTGTTTAACGACTTTCAAATATTTTGCTATTTTATGACCAAGTTCATGAAACTATGCAAATAGCCGAGATGAAATTTACAACACTATTAGCAACAAGTCTGTTAAGTCAGCAAATTATGTCCTAATGACATTGTTAACTACCGAGTCTTCAAAATAAACTAACTACACAACTATAACTACTATGTTGCTACAATTCATCTAATTGCATCCTAATCACATTGCTAAAACTACCGATAATAATAACCAGATGCAAATGACACTTACCTTTTCTAGGTGCTCGCAGCAGGCCACACAACTTATTTTCTAGGTGCTCGTGAAATTTTTCCTTCGCTCTCGCGCCTGATTTTTTTTCCCGCTCGTGGAATTTTTTGCACAAAAATTTTACCCCCTAATCGCGTCGCAGGAGCTAGTGAGGGAGCTCGCTCCCTCACGGCTCCCTTTTATGGACGCCAGCATGGCGCCAGCCGCTTGCTCACCGTCCGCAGCGGGTCACGCGGGCCGGCGGCGCGCTCGGCGCGCTATGTGTGGGCGGCACAGACAAGGTGTCGCGTCTCGGACGGCAAGAAGATCTGTGCTATCACCACGTGGTGGACGGCAGCACCTTGTGCTACCGCCACGTGGCGGCCCGGGGCGGGCTACCACCCGGCCCTAGGTGGGGCCGCAGCAGGAGCTGCCGTCTAGGACGGCAGCACCTTGTTGCGGGCCCCACAAGGGCGGCACCACCAACGTGCTACCGTCCCCGACGGCAGCTAGTACGATAAGGGGGCTATTTTTGGAATATTTGTTGCTCAACGGGGCTAAAATAGTCCAGAATTCATCATCACGTGGGAAGCAATGAAGTGAGATGCATACTCATTTTGTTCCTATATATTTTCTTCAAGATATTCTTACTCGATTGCAGGAGCTAAAGCAAGGCGCACAATCCGTCGAAGACTACTACAAGCAGATGGAGTAACTCTTGATTTTGGGTCGAGTTCAGGAAGACAATGAGCAAATAATGGTGAGATTCTTGTTTGGGTTGAACCATAACATTTTCAATCTAATCAACTTTCAGCCATATTCCACTATGACTGAATTGCAACACTTTGCGATCAAAGCGGAAAAGTAGGTCAAGGAAGATGCACTATTGCAATCCAGGCTAAGCACTTTCACGCCCAGGCTGAGTTGTCCATCTACCTCGACCTACATGCCCAGGGATAGGCTCAAGATAGACATTAACAAATGTATGTTCAACAAATCTTCAAATTCTACTACACAATCACATGCTGTGTCTAATGTTTCGAATGTGAAATCTGCTCCATCCACTAGTGTTAAACATGCTAGTCCTTTTAAATCATTGCAATCATTTGCTGGTTCTAACATTAAAACAGTGCAATTCAATGTTTTCGTTGCCAAGGACGTGGTCATTATGCTCGTGAATACCCTAATGTTAAGTCTATGATTGTAACAGAAACTTGTTATGATTCTGCTTCTGATTCTAAAACTGAACCTATTCGGTGTGATGATAATAATACTAAGAATGAATCTGATTTTGATGATCAATGTTCGGGAGAAGGTGAATTTTCTTTGGTTGTTACTCCATGTTTATCAATGCTTGTTAAAGAAGACAACTCATCTCAACGTTGCAATTTGTTCATGAACAATGCTAAAGTGAAATATGATAATATCAAAATGATCATTGATAGTGGTTCATGCCAGAACCTTGCTATTGTTGACATGTGCGAAAAGCTTAATCTAAAATTACTTAAACATCCTGATCCATATTGTGTGCAATGGATTCGTGAGGGAAGCAAGGTTAAAATTCAGCACCATGTAGAAGTTTCCTTCAAGGTTAACAACTATGAAGAAATTGTTTTATGCGATGTTGTGCCTATGACGGTATGTCATTTATTTCTGTGCCGTCCATGGTTGTTTGATCGCAATGTACATCATGATAGACGAGCCAATACTTATAGCTTCAAGTGGGAAGGTAAGAACAGGGTTTTACTACCGCTTACTCCCTCCCAAATACATGACGCTGAACAGAAACGACAAGAGAAATCATCGCATGTTGTTCAGCACGGTAAGCCAAAGGTAAGCACTGAAAAGGTTCTGATTGCGACGAAAACATATATGAAAGAGGTGAGCAATGATCTTATTGTTATGCACTTGTTCTTGTTTATAAGGACACTATTGTTATGCATACAACTAATAATCTAAACACTCTTCCTAGTGATATCCAGTCATTGTTGCAGGCATACTATGACGTTTTTCCTAAGGAGGCGCCACCCGGACTTCACCCTTCGTGGGATTGAGCACCAGATTGACTTCATGTCGGGTGCCTCGTTGTCGAACTGACCGTCGTACCACACCAATCCAACCGAAACCAAGGAAATACAGCGGCAAGTGCAAGAGCTTTTGGACAAAGGGTATGTAGGCAAAAGCCTTTCTCCCTACACTGTCCCTGTTATTCTTGTCCCTGGATACCGCAAGATTTGCATGAAACCAGGAGATGAATGAAAACTGCTTTTAAAATAAAGTTTGGATTGTATGAGTGGTTAGTAATACCTTTTGATTTAACTAATGCACCCGGTACTTTGATGCGCTTGATGAATCATGTTTTAAGAGCTTTCATTGGTTACTTTGTGGTAGTCTACTTTGATGATATTATGATATATGGCAAAACCATAGTTGAACACTTAGATCAATTGAAACAAGTGCTTAGAACTGAGTAGATCTTCGCTAACTTTGCCGAATGCGCATTTTGCACTAATAAAGTAGTGTTCCTTGGGTTTGTTATTTCTGGACATGGAATGAAGTTGATGACTCTAAAATTAATGCAATTAAGAATTGGTATGTTCCTATTAATGTGAGTCAAGAGTGTAGTTTTCATGGTCTTTCTGGCTTTTATCGTCGATTTGTGTGGGGGCAGCACAATAGGGCACTTTTGATACTTTGAAAACTCAGCTCACATAGGCGCCTCGGCTAGCTCTACCTGATTCCACTAAAACTTTTCAGATTGAATGCGATGCTAGTGGAATAGGTGTTTGTGGTGTTCTTATGCAGGAAGGTAAGCCCATTGCTTATTTTTCTGAGAAATTGAATGGAGCTCAACTGAATTATCCTGTTTATGATAATGAGCTCTATGCACTTGTACGTGCTCTTGAAACTAAGCAACATTACTTATGGCCTAATTCTTTTGTCATATATTCTGATCAAAGATAGTGTGGTTGCTGATGCTTTGTCTCGAAAGAGTATTCTTTTAACTCAATTGGATACTAAGGTGCTTGGTTTAAAGAATTTGAAAGAGTTATATGCTACTGATTGTGAATTTGTTGAATCCTTTGCTCGTTGTTCACATGGGAAAGGATGGGATAAATATCTCATATTCATGATCGGTTTTTATTTCGCGCTAACAAACTTTGTGTTCCAGATTCGTTCGTTCGTTTGTTTCTTATGCAGGAATCGCATTGCGGAGGATTGATGGGACATTTCGGGCTCGACAAGATGTTGAGCATGCTGGCTGATCATTTCTACATGCCGAAGATGAGACGTGACGTTGAACGGTATTTACAATAGTGTATGACATGTCGGGTGGAGGAGAGGCGGCACAAGTGGTGGGTGAAGGAGAGGGAGGCGGCATTCTTTGGGTGAGAAGAGGAGGCGGCGCGGTGGGGGAGGCGCCGGCGGTGGGAGGAAGGGCGGCGGCAGCGCTGGGAGAGGAAGGCGGACACCAAACTGCTGTGGGGAGAGGGAGGTGATGGCATTGGGGAGGAGAGGGAGGCGCCGGTGGTTGGGGAGGAAGGCGGCCGCGGACGGTGGGGAGAGGAGAGGCGGCGCCGGGGGGGGAAGGGCAGGCGCGGCTGGGGGAGGAAGGGTAGACGGCAGCGGGGGAGGAGAGGAGGCGCCATTTGTTGGGGAGGAAGGGTAGACGCTCGGAGGGAGCGAATCTGGGAGGAGGAAGGACTGACTACAGCCGCGGGAGCGAACGGGATGGGAGGGAAGGGTGGGAGCAATAGGAGGTGAGGGAAATGGGGAGAATGGTGGGAGCGAACGAGTTTAGGTGAAAAAATGAGACGGTCACGCTTATATACGAGATGGGGAGGAGAGGAGGCGCGCACTGCTGGTGGGAGTCCAGACATGGAAGTCAAGGTGACAAGAAACGAGCAAAGCGGTCACATCTTGCAAAAAGTTTGTAGTGGGCATAAGTTACGCAAAGAAAGATTCCCTCAAGTCGATTGCTTTGGCGCTCGAGGAAGCGATTCGGATCATGCTCGGGATGCTCGAGAGTCCTTGACATTGTTTTAAGGCAACAAAGCAGCTAAGCGGTATGTTATTTTGTTATGTCATTTCCAAGAACTGTAGTTTTGTTACTTTCATTTACCGTAAATATCATTCTCGATTGTAATTATTGTTTGTTGTATCCAGAGGTTGCCTACTCGTTAGACAATCATTTTTCGATGATGACCATAGAAACTTAGTTGATTTAACTGGTGGTGTTAGTGGATGTCGTGGACTCCACTCTAGTTTCCGCACCACTATTGGTGGTTTATCTTTAAACATGGGTATGTATTCTAATGTCGACCTTTGGATTTTGGTTCAAATTGCCAATCCCGATATGACATTTATGTTATCTGATGTTTCAACTACTATGATTGTGACTCCTGACCAGCTTTTTGACTTCCTCCTTACAAATCAAAATGTTAGAGACATTAGAGATATTGATCGCCCAGGTACATGATAATATACCACTATCTGAAATTCCAGCTTTTTTGTTTTCTCATGAAGCAAATTTAAAACTTTTCACTAACTTCTAGTTGTAAATGTTGCAGGCCAAGAAAATGTTGAAAAACCTGAAAGTTAAAGCTAAGCACAACAACATGGAATTCAAGATCATTGGTCTTAGTGATCAACCATGCTCTAGACAGACGTATGGCTCTATTCCTGCATTTTATTCCTTGTCATAAGAGCGATGGTGCGTCACTAATAGCTAACTTGTTTTTCAGGGAGATAGTGCATTTGCATGGCATACCGAAGACTATTATTTCTAATTGTGATGTTAAGTTCATGAGCTACTTTTAGAAGACATCGTGGGCTAAGCTTGGCACGAAGTTGTTGTTCTCCACAACTTGTCATCCACAAACTGATCCGAGGTGTTCTATTAAATAACTTTCCATCTCCCCCATCCTTTTTGAACTCTCTTTCTCATGAGAATTCAATTGCACTCCCTACTGCGTACGCATGACATTAAGGCTCAAAATAAGAGTGAACATAATCTTTGATCCATTTCTTTATATGAGCTAATATTTTTTTCTACTTGTGGATTTTGCACATTCAAGTGCAGCTTGATTTGTTAGTGAAATTTTTTTTTGTTGATTATTTGAAGCAACAACTAGTCATTTATGTATAAGTTAGATATTTAATGGTATTTTTTTCCCAGATTCTTGCTAATTGTAGTGCGCAAATTTAGTATGAATAGTTTCCATTTTGTTTGCTTATATTTTTATTATTGATTATGTACTTTTTTGACATTATAAGTACAATAATTCTTTGTCTTTTCCCGTAAAAACCGCACTCGAATGTTCCCATCACATCAAAGATAATACAAAGTATGTTGTGCCTTAATGTCATGCATAGGTAACAACCCTTGCAATCGTATTCTTATGACAAATATGGAGAGAAAGTTCAAAATGGATGGGGGAAGAGATGAGAATTTATTTAATAGCACAGTTTGGATTTTTTTTGGGATTGTGGAATGTTGATTAAGTCGAATAGGTTGGGATATGGAACATTGGAAAGGTGGGCGATATCCCATGTTGCCTTTTTTGTTATCCCATGCTGATTTTTTTTCTCGTTAGTATTTACTATTGCTATATCATTGTAACACAATTTTTGAAGATATTCTTTTTGCATATTTTTGTTGTATCCTCCTAGGTTACTTGCTTTTTCGATTGAGACTTATCACTCTTTGTTGGATACTTTATTTACCCTCATTAATTTTTAGGGAAATTGCTTTTCAACTAGATAAGACTCACTGCAAGTCATTTGGAGAGTGTTTAGCACCATCTGGCCATGTTGATAATTTCTCCATGAATGCATACTGCTGAGACTTCCTTGATGAATGTCATGCTGGAATTTACTACTATTTGAATGTTTCCCCCCCTCAAGTGTTCTTCTCTACTTATTTTCATAGATAGCAAGTAAGCGAGATGGTGTCTGCATAGTTTTTACCACCGTCATCAACGTCGCCGAATGTGTCTGGCACTCCGATGAAAGGGTCAGATAAGCGAGATGGTAGAGGAATATCGAAAAGGCCTGAGGGCCGAATGACCATCATGGAGGTCACTCCCGTTGGGGTCCCTCTGCATCCCAATAAAGCGGTGGTAGCATTCTAGACCACCTGCGAGACAATTTCAAGGGAACAGATTCCCATCATCACACCAAGCTGGAAGTCCCTGACAAGAGAAGAGAAAGAGCAGCTGTGGGATGAAATTTCAAGGTTGTTCGAGATCCCAGCAGAAGTCCAGGGACTCGTGCAACAACAGGCATTCCCCGCGATGGGAAAAGCGTGATAGACCTTCAAGAGCACGCTTGACACAGAGTACATGAACAAGGATTGGATGCCCTTCACGACGTATCCTTTCGTGTCGTCGGATACATGAGACGCCTTTGAGCGGATGAAGACGGCGGCCGAATTTTAGGAGCAAAGTGCGGCACACAAGGCTATCTAGACACACAACGCTCACCCTTACAAACTCGGCACTGCTGGGTACGCGGGTAAAATCCCGCAATAGATGAGGGAGAACGAGGAGGAAATCCGGTCGGAGGCCTCCCCGCCATTTGCCGGGATCACAAACGAGCGTGTCCGAAACTGGATAAGAGCAAGGTCATCAACCACATCTTCGGACGCCATTTCTTTCATAAACTCAGCAGACGAGGAAGTGTCCCAATGTCTGGTAAGATATGTCGAACTACCTAGTTGTTAATAAGTCCATAACTTCATAGGGTTTAAAATAACATGATGACCTCTTGCAGCAAACATTGAGTACCGAATCTTCTCAAGGCTCCTTCGAAGTAGTTAGGGAGAGGAATATACTATCCACGGCCCTAGGAAATAAGGAGCACCCGGGTCGCACGCGAGGTCTTAGGGTTACGTACCTTGGAGGTAGGGATTCCCACACGACTCCGAGGTGTATAGGAGTAGGAAGAGATCGAAGGCCGAGCGCGAGGAACGGTTGAAAGAGGAGATTCATGTAGAATTTCGAGGACATATATCATCATTGGAGGAAAAAATGAATCCAGTCCTCAACCAGTTGCAAGCCGCCCCCGTTATTTTGGGAGCCAGTTCCCCTCAACGTCGGAGTAGGTACGCGTCTATGCCACTTTCTGAAGAACATAGAGACGTTCAATTACTTATCGACAACATCCATGTAATGTACATCTCTGGAATGCTACATAGATAGACCTGTTGGACGCCTTAGCTAATCGTTTATCGTTATGTAGGAGCCGACGCCTTGCAACCTCAGATTCAAGCTTGTTGGCTCCATTCCCGTTGAGGTCAAGGGGATGATGTATCTATGCCCGCCAGTGGACGCTGGTGCACGACGCGACATTTTCTCCACGAGGACGGCTTCTTTATGGTGGGCTTCGACGACTTGTTCGATCTATTCAACCTCGATGCCTCACTTTTAATATGCTAGACACTGTAAATGTGTACAATTACGGTCTACATTCATGTAATACTAATAAATGCTATAACTCCTTACTTATATATAGACACATGATCCTAGAAGCCAAACGAAGAAAAGAACTGATCGGTTTTCTCGACCCACACTTGATCTCTGAGCAATGCATCAACGACAATGCATCCTACGTCGATGATTACATAATAACGGGACTGCATGCTCACAATGACAAGGAGTACATACTTGTACCCTACAACCAGGGGTAAGTGCTTCACTCATTGCTATACTCATTGATTTTATACTTCATATCAACACGAATTTAGTTTTAAGGACTATGGCGGCATTCATGTGTAGGTAGCACTAGATTATAATTGTTATTGTACCAAAGTGGAATAAGATAATATACCTTGATTCCCTAATCAAGAGCCAGCACGACTTCACACTTGTGCAATAATTAATCAACAGGTAAACTCATTTCATCCATAAATAACTCTATGTACCCTTCATTTGCAATGGCTGGGGCTAACTTTTTCGAATCACGTAGGTCATTCGCCTTGTACATTGCCATATGAGGTAGACATGTGGAAGGGAACACCACAATGCGACATGTGAAATAATTTTTGGTACCCGCTAGTACACAATAATCCTATATCACACTTTGTAATGATGCCTCTCAAGCTAAACAAACCTATGTATGTAGTTCTATTTTTGCAGTACCACCAACAGCTACATGGCAACGCATGTGGAATATATGTTTGCTGCCATATGCAAGAAATCATGGATTGTAGGCCCAAGGATCCAGAGGTTTGTCAATCCCACAATAATTATTTCCTACTTATCAATATATATGTATGTATATGTGTGTGTGTGTGTGCGCGCGCGCTTGCGACTTTACTCTTCCTAGCGATATGCATAAACACCCGTTTAAGTACAGTCCAAATGAAAGAACTATCCTAAATTCAAGGACGGCTTGCCACCTTCTTAATGATGGAGGTCATTGACCCAAAAGGAAGTTTCACGCAGCCGAGACTGAATAAAAGTTTTAGTGACCAATAATGTTTTCTTACTATATCTGTAAACATGTTGTAAAAACATTATGGCAATTCATCTATAATCAATCTGTAAATTTATTTATCTATGATATATATGTGTATCTGTGATATATCTATGTATCTATGCATTTGTTTTTATATGTTGTCTGTACATTGTTTTCAGAGGGTATGGCAAGCATTTCTTGAGGTTAGCCGAAAAATAGAAAATTTTCTATATAGAGAGCGAATTATCACAAACAGTTTTATAGTATAAATTGTGTGTAAACGCCTACTATCATAGACGGTTATGTGCACCAACCATCCGTGATAAGTCACAATACAAACGGTTGGTAAACACAACCTCCTGTGATGACCGACATATCACAGACGGTTTCGTGGTTGAAGCCGTTTGTGATAGTTGGCGTTCACATACGGTTATTTATATGAACCATCTGTGTTGTGACTCATCACAGACGGATTAAAAACCGTCTGTGATAATCGTCTGTTATCACAGACGCAATAAATCATATGATTTAGAAACCGTTTGTGATGACCCTCTAGGTGGTAGTGACTTGAGTTTATTTGGTTGGTAGGCCTTTTGTAATATAAACTTGTTATGTAAACGATTAAGTTTAAGACCTTTGTACCATGTTGTATGTATGAATGTGAATATCAATGTCGTGGATGTATGTACTAGCCATTGATCATGAAACTAGTATGGTACACACACGATGATTTCAGATATTCAAAGCCCAGGGTCCGGCAGAGCATGTCTATGCCTGGTTGCAGCAAGCAAAAGAAGATTACATGCGCGCGTTCGCTCGCCTCACCATCGCCCGCGTGTGCGACATGTAAGTGAATGGTTCAGCATATTTTGGGTCTGGTTGTGCGCGAAGTCGCAACTTCTTTTTGCACCTCATAATCTTGCATGATGACGTGGCATATGTACGCGTAATAAATTGGATAGGATAAGAACGGTTCAAACCGAACATTTGAATCGCGCTAATCCTATGCGGTAATTATGGCACACATTAATTGTATTTATTGTGGGTTCCATTTTTTGTTGCACCTTAATTATTGTTTCCTTTCGAGCAGTTATGTGTCTATAAGAGGTGACTACCTCTCCATTTAACAAACACACAATAGGGAAAATCCATTGTTGTTTTATGTGCCGCCTTTGAGGTTACTCCATCCCTACGCTAGCGTGCACCATTGTGGGGAAAGCATTGTCTCTGAACTATCTCTTTTTGGTCCCCGCATCGAAGCGACGAATCATGTTTTTGGGAAGTGTCCGTGCGGCTGCTCACGGCTTCCTCTTCTTGGATTTGTTCACGTCTTCCTCAACGAACCATATCCTACCGTGACCATCACGGAGTGATACTCGTAAGTCACGATGATATCTCTTTACATGGCTAGGTAATACTAGCAATTTGTCCACAACTGCTAGTAAAGTTATTGATCTAGACTTTGCCATGTTTACACAAATATATGAGATATGTGTATATGATTTAGTGTTTTAGTATACATGTTGCACTTTCCTTGATCACAATGTCGTGGATTAAATTAATCACTGAAGTGCACAATATTCTAACACTCAATAGTTTTTTTTTTCCAATTTTTGTTGTGTATTTGCTACAAAATTAGTGTATGACACAATTTTTTATTTTGTCTTAGATTTCAGGTTTGAAGTACATAAAACAGCTTTCAGTTGTAAAGCTACATTTTACAAAAATTAATCTAAAAATGTGTTATGTAATTATTAAAACGTCGTTGCGGACTAGATTCGCGTGCGACCGTTGCGGAGGAGACCCGTGCGTGGAAACTGCGACTCAGCGCTAATATACCCGGCCCCGCCTTCCGCTCCGCCGCCTCCGCTCCGCCTTCTTTCTCCTTTTCCCTCCATCTCTCCAGGCGCCGAGGCGGAGAAGTGGGGGAGAGAGAGAGAGAGAGAGGGCGGAGAGAGAGAGAGAGAGAGAGAGAGAGGGTGGAGGCGCAGGGGGTGGAGGCAAGAGGTGTCTCCGGCTTCGGGTGAGTTCGAATCTATTCGTCTCGTTGGGTTCCATTGCGTTTGTTTCGATTTGGTGGGGGTTTTGAGGGGTTTTGTGGCGCGCGTGTTGGGGTTTTCGGGGTTTGGATTCTGGGTAATGTGGGTGGTTCGGGGTTTCGTGGTGTGCGGATTTGGGGGTTTTGGTTCGAGATGGTTGGTTCTTCTCAGAGCGCGGTGCTCCTGCTCATCTCGCGGGGTTCCATGGCGTTTGGTTCGATTTTGTTGGGGGTTTTGGGGTGTGGGAGTGGGGTTTTCGGGGTTTGGATTCCGCGCAATGTGCGTGGTTTGCGGTTTCGAGTTGTTCGATTCGAGATGGTTGTGTGATCTCGCAGCACGCTGCTCCTGCTCGTAGTGGTTTCGATCTCTCGCCGTTTGAGATGGTTGCGTGATTTGGGTTTGGTTTTTTGGTGCGCTGCTTCGATGCGTTTGTGCCTTTTGCGCCCATGTCTCTTTGCGCGTTGAGTAGGCCTTTCGTTTTTACCCGGTTTCTTCTTCATGATCGAATCGCCGAACGGGTGGTTCCAATCTGCTGCTGCGAACCGCTTGCTTGCGTTCACTTGTCGATCACTTCGCCCCTTTCTTGTTTCGAAAATAATCTGCTGGTTTTTTTGGGTGCTTATTTCGTGATCGAACTGCTTGCTTGTTAGTTTGGATGCTTTGAAATCGCTTGGTCCATTCGGTCAGTTTTTCGGCGTGGAAGGACTAAGGAGGTATTTCTCACGGTTGTTTTATTTGGCGAGTAATAAATCTCGGCTTCCGCATTTGCTTCAGCCTCGGTTGGAGTCTTTTTGGAATTGGTACTGGTTCATTTGTTTGAAGGGGTTTGGGTTACTTCCGGTGTAATGATCTTTCCGTTGGCTTTTTGTTTCGTGGACTGATTTCGCCGGTGGGTTTTGAAATCGCTGTGTTTATTCGGGTTTTGTGCTTCGACACGGTGGCATCGGTTCGTCAGTAATTTCCTTTTTTCTGGCTGCGTTCCGATAGATGCTTACGCAGTTAATTTTTTGGTTTGGGATTTTGGGTTTTGTATTTAGTCATTTCCCGATTACAGTATTGCAGTTGAGAACAATATTTTGTCCAGTAGTTGTTTGTATTTAAATTCGCAGGTTTACCTTTCGGATTTGCAGGGATTTTGGTGTGATCACTGCTCCTAATTAGTGTTTCGAACTTTCTGAATGTACTTTTTTAGACTAATGGAGATTTGCATATGCTTCTACGTCTGCTTTTGGAACTTTTTTTGGCCTTAATTCCATCGTGCCTCTTTGCTACTCTACCTTTTTCAAATGTTCAAATAGTGCACCTGTGGAGGTATTTTATTGGGCCGGAGTTCTGTTGACATTGTTTTGGTTCCCTTCAATTGAAGCTGTTGGTAGGCGTTTGAACGTTCTAATTTTTACTGGGTGTTCAACTAAATGTTTGTCCCGAGATGCAGGTTGCTACATGGCTTGGACTTTCTTTTTTGTAATAATTTGGTAGTAAGAAAAAGACAATCATGTTATCCGTGCATTTTCTGTTTAAATAAGTCTTGTTGCTTAGTGTTACCTTTCTGTCTTTAGTTCTTATTATTATTATTATTATTTACTTCGCATAAATTTCCTTTGGTATATACATGCAGAAACTGGTTAATGCAACTAGAATATCAGATCTCTGAATTCTGATCAAACATGTTTGGAAAAGAAACTGCTATTGACATTAAAACTGGTTTTTTTTCAGGTGTGGTGGAGAATGATGTCTTATATCTTGATTTTGTGTAAATGCTGTTATATTGACTTGTATCAGAGGTTCAATTGTATACTTGTACTCATTTCATTTACCTTTTGGATGCTAATACTTCTGTGCAAATTGATCATTCATGTTTTGTTTACTGCAGATGGTATTCAAAAAATGGCCCTGCTTGTTTGAATATACCTTATTCTCCTTTCAAAACTGTTTTTCTGAAAACATTTTGAATCTATATCTCCTATGCGGCTCTTTTCCTCGTGTATTTTATTTACTGAAAAAGACTACACTAAGCATCCACTTTGATGTTATCTGCAGTACTATGTTAATCTGCACCTACATTTCCTCCTTTTTGCTTTGTTGTTCCCTATAGTGGTTGAGTGTGCAATTTCTGTAGCAACAAGCTGTAGCAGCCAGGTTGCCCTTTTAGTCCAATAGAGGATGGATCTAAGAGTTGCAATGTTGGGTTGAGTGTTCTTCAGGTGTTACGGTGGAAGACTACTACAAGCTTTGACTAATTTTAGCTGTTACTGTACATTTTTTAAGGTGTAATTTAGTACATTTAGATGCAAATATTTATAGATATCAATACCAAATATTCAAATGTCAATTTGTGTTGCTGGTTGCTCAAACATTCTGATTTGGAGGGTTCATGCTTGGTAAAGCTTTTTTAGGCCAGGCATGATTTGTTTGCCTTTCAACTTTCTCATGCTACTTCTAGTTCAATAAATAATTAACTTCTGTTTTATTGCTGTCTGCATTTGCATTTTGTTTTTTAGTTGTTGTCTAGTTTCTGGTCTTCCAATTTTTGCTTTCCAGATTTTATTTTGCAGGGAAAAAATGTTGTTGCAAACAGTAAAAAGAGTTATATAGCATGCTAATAATGACTTTAATATGTAGGCTCGCTTTTCAGCAATATTTATGAATCTTTGTACGAAATGAATTTGCATGCAGATCTCTTCTGATGGCTATCTACCCCCTGTATGCAGCACAAGACAATTTTTACTTTCACACCTGCATTGTTTGCATGTATTGCTGTTCTGTAATTTTTCCTTGCCCTCGCCATATTTTGATGGTACCTTTTTGTTTGCTTTATTGTCCTGCTTGTATGAGTTAACATGTGCTATCCTCAGCAGCTGACTTCATTCAGATGCCTGATAGTATGGCTGCTAAAATGGGTGGAACTGTCCAAGTGCATAAGGATGACACTGTTAAACGAACACCAATGGCACGGCCTAGCTTTGGCCATGAAGGAAAGCACATTAGGTTGCAGTCCAACCACTTCGCTGTGAAGCTTAGTGGAATTGATGCGGTTTTCTACCAATACAGCGTAATGGACAATTCCTAATTTCTGCACTTGTTATTCCTTTGATGGTTGGTGCTCATTGTCTTATTCTGAATTTCTGATGTTACTTTTGATTACATTGCAGGTCTCCATCAAATCTGAGGATGATAAGGTGGTTGATGGCAAGGGTATTGGCCGAAAGGTCATCGATAAACTATTGCAAACATATGGTTCTGAGCTTGCTGGGAAGGAATTTGCATATGATGGTGAGAAATGTCTATTTACTGTGGGGCCTCTTCCACAGAATAACTTTGAGTTCACTGTTATCTTGGAGGAAACATCTTCAAGGTATATAAATCATAACAACTATGTGAATTGATGAATTTTACGAAGTGCAAAGTATTTGAATGGTTGCTGATTGTTCTGCTTAGTTTGTCCAATTTCCCACTTTTTGCCATTTCCTGAATTGTTTTGGTCCAAATTCAGGCATTCCTAATTTGACTGATCCTTTTTTTAATGTCTTTTCTGGGGTGGTGTGGTGTGATTCCATACTTTTATCTTTTTGGTTGGCCTTAGTAATGAAAGTATACATTTAGAAGATTCATTTGTTAGATGCATACTTACTTTACATTGCTACATGTTACTGTTATGTTGAAAGTAAGAAGCACATGACTATCTAGCTTGTTTTGCTTTCAACCAAGTGATAATTTTTTAATTGAAAATGTTTTGCAAATTGCCTACTGGAATGTCAGTTCGAACTTTTGTGAAACCATATGTAGGCCTTGTTTGTTTTGGCTTAGACTTTTGGCTTATAGCTTAAAGCCAGCTTTTTGGCTTAATAAGCTTATAAACCCCTCAGCTTTTAAGCCAAACTTTGGTGTTTGGTAATCTTGCTTTTTATAGGATGTTGGTTTATTGAGTTGTGTGTGAAGGATAAAAAGTCTGAATTGCCCTCGAGGATTTGAAGGATGTTTCTAAGGATGAATTTAAAGTTATTTTTGAAGGATTTGTAAATATGACGATACGTGCAAGTTGTAAATATGAAACAAAAAAGATTTTGCTCGTTCGTGCATGTATTAATTTCGGACATTGCGTAATGAAAGAAATTAATATAGAAAGACATATATTATCCAACCAAACAAAATAATATTCGATCATATCAACAAGATTCTTCATTTCATCTTCAACACGCCAAAGGAACGCTCAATCGCTAGACGGTACCTCTAGCTCCCGACAAGATCATAGGAGTTAAGCTATACTTGATATTCTCTCAATGGAAGAGTTACACGGGAGTAATCCTTGAAAATTATTATTGACCACTCTATACTTCTCTAACAAAAGATCTCAATGAAAACCATTCTCTAGTTATACCTACTAACTAATAGAATGTGGTGATGTGTTTTATCGAGATATTATATTATGATTAAGTGCAGTCTGTGAATTGCTATGATTAGCTCATGAGTATAACTGATTACTTTTTTATTACTAGTGATACAACAACTGGTGGCATATACATCGCATAAGTGGACCCTTACCAGATAAGAAAAATAAGCTCTTCAAAGTTCAAGATACTTTCAAGGTGTCAAAATACAAAAACAAAAAACCTGACTAAATCTACACAAATAGGACATGCATAAGTGAGCAGAAATTCAGTGCTCCTGAAATCATGGCATTTTCATCAAGAAACTAGTAGCGAGCAATATATACCTGGATCATAAGCAGTCATTACAGGTTATTTTTACAGCATCGTTCTTAAATCATAATCTTTTACATGTATAATGTATTCACATCTTTACAAGATTCTTTACCCCTATCAGCCCCCACCACCTAAACTTATATTACATTTCATGCTATACCTCTCCTGTACCAAATGCAACTACAGCTACAATTTCCATGCTTTTGAGTCATGTTATTCTGGCTACAAATTGAAAATGCTTACCATCCAATCGTTTCCAATGTTTTGGTATATGAGCATTTAGGCCAAAAAACCAAGTGTCAACGAAACATTGCTGTTACCGTATCTCCGAAGCTCTGCCAAATGGTAAGCCATGAACCGTGCGCTCTCATCTGAGTGATGGGCAACGGCATCATGGAGGAGGCCACCATCCGTTTCGCCTGGTCTTTGGTCCTTCAACATTAGGTTCATGAAGCTGTCATCAGGGTTTGCCTCGTTGTGGAAGCTGGCCGGTGCTCCACCGAGACTCATCATCCCAATGTTGACTTTGGATTCACCCTGCTGGCTGGTTTGGCAAACCTGACTCATAGAGCTTTTCAGATCTTCCTTTTCTTCAGAAGATGCCACTTTGTCCTTACTTCTTGGTACGTTGTCGGAGGATTCTGAGTCAAGCTCTGCCTCCCCAATTTCTTCTTTATACATGTCTTCGATCATCGGTTTCCAGAAGCGGACACGAGCATTTATGAACCAGTTCTTATGAACAAGTTCGAAATCTAGGACAGAGAAGAATATAAATGAATTTCAGCAAACTGATTATATCCACTGATTTGATACAAAATGCAAAGTCCTGTAGACACATGTAGCCTCTAGAAATCATTTGCACAAGTTCAAAGCCAAATATCCAACATGGTGTTAGTGTCTGTTGTCCGAGAATAACATGATGCAGGGTAATATTTACAACTTGTTTATTGATGGAGCAGAATTTAACAAATTTAATATGGACAAAAAGCTGATTTGAGCTTTTGAGGTCAATATAAAACATGCTAATAAGCGGTACTCCAAAGATGATCAAAAGTTTGCAGCACATGGATATACTCCGAGATGCATTGCAAATAGATTTGAATAATATCAATGCATGCCAAGGATTAGTAACAAATGTTATTGCGATAAGGTAAATTAGTTACAAATGTTATTGCGATAAGGTAAAAAATTATCTTCGTAAGATAACAAAATACCTGACTTCTTGTTAAACCAGTTTGCCTCGCTAGCATTAGCTTTTCAGAATCTTTTGGTGGGGAGGAGAGGGGAGACGGCGGCGTCGGGTGGAGGAGAGAGGGCGCATGGTGGGGAAGCGGAGGGAGGCGGCATTGGTGGGGTGAGAAGACGGAGGCGGCGACTGGGAGGCGGCGGCGGTGGTGGGAGGAAGGCAAAGGCGGGCGTTGGGAGAGGAAGGTAGACACCAACGGTGGGAGGAGAGGAGGTGATGGCATTGGGGAGAGAGGGAGGCGCCTGGTTGGGGAGGAAGGCAGCGGCGACGGTGGGGAGAGAGGGGCCTTGGCGGTTGGGAGGAAGGGCCGCGCCGGCGGTTGGGGAGGAAGGGTAGACTGCAGCAATGGGGAGGAGAGGGAGGCGCCTGTTGGGGAGGAAGGGTAGGCGTCGGCGGGAGGCGAACGGGAGGGAGGAAGGACTGACGCAGCCGGGAGCGAACAGGATGGGAGGAAGGGGTGGGAGCAATAGGAGGTGAGGGAAATGGGGAGAAGGGTGGGAGCGAACGAGTTTCCGAGGTGAAAAATGAGACGGTCACGTTTATATACTGAGATGGGGAGGAGAGGGAGGCGCGGTGTTGGTGGGAGTCCAGACATGGAAGTCAAGGTGACAAGAAACGAGCAAAGCGGTCACATCTTGCAAAAAGTTTGTAGTGGGCATAAGTTACGCAAAGAAAGATTCCCCTCAAGTCGGTTGCTTTGGCGCTCGAGGAAGCGATTCGGATCATGCTCGGGATGCTCGAGAGTCCTTGACATTGTTTTAAGGCAACAAAGAGTTAAGCGGTATGTTATTTTGTTATGTCATTTCCAAGAACGTAGTTTTGTTACTTTCATTTACCGTAAATATCATTCGATTGTAATTATTGTTTGTTGTATCCAGAGGTTGCCTACTCGTTAGACAATCATTTTCAGTGATGACCATAGAAACTTAGTTGATTTAACTGGTGGTGTTAGTGGATGTCGTGGACTCCACTCTAGTTTCCGTACCACTATTGGTGGTTTATCTTTAAACATGGGTATGTATTCTAATGTCGACCTTTGGATTTTGGTTCAAATTGCCAATCCTGATATGACATTTATGTTATACAGATGTTTCAACTACTATGATTGTGACTCCCGGACCAGTTTTTGACTTCCTCCTTACAAATCAAAATGTTAGAGACATTAGAGATATTGACTGGCCCAGGGTACATGATAATATACCACTATCTGAAATTCCAGCTTTTTTGTTTTCTCATGAAGCAAATTTAAAACTTTTCACTAACTTCTAGTTGTAAATGTTGCAGGCCAAGAAAATGTTGAAAAACCTGAAAGTTAAAGCTAAGCACAACAACATGGAATTCAAGATCATTGGTCTTAGTGATCAACCATGCTCTAGACAGACGTATGGCTCTATTCCTGCATTATGTTTTTTCTCCCTTGGAAACGGTTTCCTTTCCACTATAGTACTGTTCCATGTCTCTTGGTCAATCTTGTGTTATACTGTAATCTATCTGTTCATGTTTCTATGTTCTGGTTTGTCCAACCTTCCTTGTCATTTGTCATAAGAACGTGTTGCTGTAGGATGCACACAGTCAATTGTTTCTAACTCTCAGCAATAATGTCTGTAAATATCTGGATTGGACACATGATTTACATAGACTTATCGCAATATATACTTGCATAATGTTATAATTCTATACAATTTACATTTATATTGTAATGCAAAAACTAATGGTCAAAGACAATTCTTGGAGACTGGATAAATAACGTGTGATTGGAGATGTTATCTGATAGTTGCTACTTTAAGCTGAACTTTATTCTATTCATCGGTGATGTTGAAACCTTTACTGATGCACAGATTCCCGATGAAAGTTCGGAATGGAAGCAGTGAAGATCAGACAGTTGATATTACTGTCCAGGAATATTTTAAATCCAAGCAGGTGGATTTAGCGATGCCTTATCTGCCATGTCTTGATGTGGGCAAACCAAAACGCCCAAATTATCTCCCAATTGAGGTTGCAGCCTTGTTTGCTTATTTATTTCATACTGTGGTCCAGTAATTTTAGTTTCTGACTGCACTTGATGTCCAAGTTGTGTTATTTTTTTGCAGCTGTGCCACATGGTATCACTTCAACGTTATACAAAGGCACTGTCTTCTCAACAAAGAGCAACATTGGTTGAAAAATCACGACAGAAACCTCAAGATCGCATGCGAGTTGTTACTGATGTGGGTTTACTGAAATATGTTGTTATTATTACTGCTTTCAGTTTTTCTCCTTTTAGTTAATGACAGGTACAATTTACAGGCTGTAGAAAGTAATAGATACGATGATGATCCAATCTTATCTTCTTGTGGTATTAAAATTGAGAAACAAGTCACTCGTGTTGATGGCCGTGTTCTCTCCGCACCAACGGTTAGACCTAATCTATTTTGCATTTTGCCTTTTTTCATATATGACTCAGTGTTTTCTAATTGTTCTGATATGTTAATCCAGCTGGTTGTGGGAAATAGTGAAGATTGCATTCCCAACAAAGGCAGGTGGAAGTTCCACCGTGGAACTACAATAACAAGGTTGCTACTTTGCTACTTGTAACGCAACACGCTTTTAGCAAAAGCATTTTGTGCTGAACTTAATTTCATTTGGTCACTGTTGCAGAGGCTACTTGAGCCTGTCAAGATTGAGCGTTGGGCACTTGTTAATTTCTCCGCTCGTTGTGACATGAGCGGATCTCAAGAGATCGATAAACTGCATGACGAAACAAAGGCATTGTAAGTTCTTGTGTGGCTTGCTTCTTTTGTGGTAAAGCTTGACCATATGTAACTTATCTTTTAATGATGTGCTTTGTCCATGTAATTTATCCCTTCTTGTCTTGCATAGTTTATTGAGCGCCCTTTCGCCTTGGTGGATGAGGATAGTCAAGCTAGGAGATGTGCACCTGTTGTAAGAGTTGAAAGGATGTTTGAAAAAGTCAAAGCAAGCCTTCCCAGACCTCCTGAATTTCTGCTGTGTGTTTTGCCAGAGAGGAAAAATTGTGATATTTGTTAGATATATATGTTGTGTAGGGTGTTATTTGCATTTGTTCCATCCTTGTACATGTATATATATTGGCTTTTGGCCCATTGGAATATAAGGTTGATATACTCAAACATGGTATCGAGCTAGGGTTTTGAAACCCTACCTCTGCGGCCCGCCATCAGTAGCCGCCGCCGCCTCAGAGCCGCCGCCTGCCCATTTGTCCGTGACGCCGCGCTCGGATCCTCGCCGGATCGGCCCGGGTTAGCCGCCGCCCTCCGCGCCGTCGAAGCCGCCCTCACGCGCACCTCCGCGCCTCGCGGATCGGCCGGGTTGAGCCGACGCACCTCGCGCGACCTCTTCTCCTCGCGCGTGCGCGTGCGCGCGACCATCGGGTTCGTCGCCTCCATTGCATCGCCTCGCCCTCGCTCCGACCGCCGCGGGGCCGGAACAACTCCGGAAGCTTCGGAAGGGGACGGGGCTTGAGGCGTGGCGGAGGGAAAAGCGGCGCGGGAGCCGCAGGAAGAGGAGCCCCAGCGATCGCCGGCATCTGCGCCCGCGGCCTCTCGTCTTCGCCTTAGCCTCGAAGCGCGCGCCTTGCCGCCGTCGCCGCTCGAAGGCTCAGGGAACCCGTGCGTTCTTTTCTTTGGTAGAGTCGGCCTAGCAAAAGAAATAGAGAGAAAAAAACGAGACAAAAAAAAACAGAGACAAAAAAAGGAAAAAAAGAAAAAAAATAAAAGAAAAAAAAGAAGCTAATGGCTTCTACCGGAGGCTCCTTCGCCATCCCGCTCTCCCCAGTTCGTTTTGATGGGACGAACTTCCGGGAGTGGGCCGTTCACCTCAAGATTCACCTCAGCGGCCCGGCGTCTGGGGTCATCTCACGGTGGCGCCTGTCGCCTCGTCCTACACCGCCAAGACTACCACTCTCTCTCTGCTTGGTGCGGGCGAAGCGGCCAGGTCAACAATGTTTGCCTTTGGAGGAGGCGCTAGAGCTCTACCAGTCTGAGGTACACGCTTACGAGCGCTGGCAGGAGGCTGAGGCTCGTGCTACCGCCATCCTAGTGGGTAGCATGCCTGTGACCATCTCTATGGATGTGGCGGGCCGCCAACGACACGCCTTATGTGGGGCGCCTCAGCTCACTACCGTGACGAGCGATGCTATGTATCTCTCGCCAGTGCACGGCACATTCTCTTGGCAGCCTTGATGCCACCGCTGATGACTTCTACGAGTTGTCGAGTGTGGCGTCGGCTTGACTCTCTGGGCGGATGTCTGCACGGACTGTCCCTCTTGTGTGCGGCCGTGCTCACGGGAGACTCACCGCCTCGACTTCTGACGCGTCTTGGCTGAGTTCGAGGCGTGCGCTCGGCCTCGACTCGCCACCCGCGCCGAGCTTGGTGGAGGCCCTCACGAGTGTGCGTCTTGAGGAGACTTCGTCACCGTGGCATGGCTCGATGCGATCTGTTTGTATGCCTTGAGATCTGCTCCTTTGCCGCCCTCTTGGACCGCCGTGACCCCTTCTCCGGCTCCTCCGGTGGGCTGCTTTGTTTCTCTCTGCGGTCTCCACTTGCACCTCACGTCGGCGTGCTTGCCACAGTATCGAGATTGTTACAAGCGGAGGAGGGACCGAGTCGTCGGGCGGGCGTCCCGAAGGGCTCTGGAGGTTCCTCTCCCTCGTGGATGGCCCCTCTCGCCGAGGCTCCTCCGTGGCGCCACACAGCTTCTCTCTCATCTTGGCGCCTCGGTGTCGGCTCATCCTCGGACTCCTCGGGTTACGCTCGTCGCTCTTGCTTCTCGGCGGTCTTCCTCGCCTCCGCCTCCTCCCTCGTCGAGTATCTTGTCTCAGTGGATCTTGGACTCTGGTGCTTCTTTTCATATGACACGATTCTACCCACCTTATTTCTGTGCGTTCCACCGATTTTTCCTCCACTGCTTCGATCGCAGATGGTACCTCTCTTCTATTACTGTGCCGAGGCATCCTTTCCACTTCTTTTCATGTTCCTGCGGTCTCTCATGTTCCTCGACTTACTATGCGACTTATGTCTACCGGTCGATCACCGATCACAACCGTCCGTGTTGTTCTTGAGTCCGATTCTTGTTGTGTTCAGGACCGCCGACAGGACTCGCTGGTATCGGCCCTCGGCGCCATGATTCGCAGCTGTCTTTGGGAGCTCGACCGCTTCATCTTCCTTCCACGACTCCACGGCCCGGTCGGCCACTACCACTACCTCTGCTCTTCTTTGCGTCCTCCACTACATCTTTTGCTCGGTGGCACCATCGTCTCGGTCATCTCGTGGCTCGCGTCTATCGTCTTTAGTTGGTCGTGGTGTTCTTGGTCTGCATTTACGGAACACATCGTTACATTGTATGGGTTGCAAGCTTGCAGCATTGCGGCTCCCTATCCCACTAGTGATTCTATTTCTACTTGTCCTTTTGATCTTGTTCACTCGATGTTTGGGGTCGGCCGCCGTTTGAAAGGGGTCATCGCTATTATGTGATCTTTATTGATGATTATTCTCGTTATACTTGGATCTACTTCATGTCCGAAGCGCAGCCGTGTTCTTTCTATTTATCGATGTTCGCCACCATGGTTCGCGCTCAATTTGATTGATCATTCGTGTTTTTCGTGGCCGACTCTGCTGGTGAGTATCTCTCTGCGCTTTGCGTCGTTTTCTCACCGAAAGGTGGCACTCTTCCTCGATACTCTTGTCCGGTGCTCACGCTTCGAATGGTGTCTCGAGCGTAAACATCGTCACTTGCTTGAGACCGCCGCGCTCTCATGCTTGCCTCCTCTGTTCCCCTCACTTATGGGGTGAAGGTTGCTTTCTCTCGCCGCTTTTAGATCAACCTCTGACCTTCTCTATCGCTCTTCGAGGTTCTACTCTGTTGAGCGTCTCTTTGGTCGAGCTCGAATCACATCATCTTCGCAGCTTTGGTCACGTATCTGCTTCGCTCTTCTTCCACCTCGTGAGCGCACTGCCGATCGTCACGGTCGCTTGAGTGTGTTTTTCTTGGCTACAGTCTTGAGCATAAGGGTTATCGTTGTTATGACCCTGTTGCTCGTAGGATGAGGATTTCTCGGGATGTCACTTTTGACGAGTCCCGTCCTTACTACCCTCATTCCCCACTGTCAGCCCGGATTCTCTTGCTGAGTCGATCTCCTTTCTGATTTTTCCTGACTCTCAGCTTTCCACCACTGTTTCGCCTCATCCTCCATCTACTCCCCCTCCGGCTCCATCTATTCCGCCTCCACCGGATTTTCCTTCTCGCTCCTTTGTTGAGGCTCCATCTTTACCCTTGCACTACTCTCGCCGTCCTCGGCCTTCTCCTTCCTCTCCATCATTCTTTGGGTCCAAATCGTCTTCTCCTTCGGATATGCTCTTCGTGATCGTCACACTCAAAGCCACTGCGCGCTACGGCTTTCTTTGCCGCTGCTCTTCTGAGCCTCGACCTCAGTGAGGCCGCTTTCACCCCGAGTGGCGACTTGCGATGTCCGAGGAGATTGCTGCTTTGGAGCGCACTAGCACTTGGGATCTTGTGCCCTTGCCTGCACATGTTACTCCTATCACGTGTAAATGGGTGTACAAGATAAAGACTCGCTCGGATGGTTCTCTTGAGCGCTACAAGGCTCGTCTTGTAGCGCGTGGTTTTCAGCGAGAGCATGGTCGCGACTACGATGAGACTTTCGCCCTGTTGCTCACATGACCACTGCTCGTACTCTCCTTCTTTGTGGCCTCTGTTCGCCATGGCTCATCTCTCGCTTGGATGTTAAGAATGCCTTTCTCAATGGCGAGTTGCGTGAGGAGGTCTACATGCACCCACCGGGTATTCTCATCACGATGGTGCAGTTTGTCGCCTTCGTCGTTCTCTCTATGGGCTAAAACAAGCCCGCGTGCTTGGTTTGATCGCTTCTCCTCTGTTGTCACTTCTTTGCCGCGTGCTTGGTTTGACCGCTCCTCTGTTGTCCTTCTCACCGGCTTCTCTGCGGTGCTCACGACCCTCGCTCTCTTTGTTCACACCTCTCCACGGGCCTGACGCTCCTCCTATATGTGGATGACATGATCATTCTTGGAGATGACTCTCGAGACATTGCCTTTGTGAAGGAGCGTGTCGATGGCGCTTCTTGATGTCGATTTGGGCCCTCTTCGTTACTTCCTTGGGATTGAGATCACTTCTACGCTGAGGGCTACTATCTCTCCCGGAGAAGTACCTTGGGATATCCTTACTCGTGCTTGTCTCACCGATCGGTAGCGTAGTGGATACTCCTATGGAGTTAAGTGTTCACCTTCGCCTCTCGATGGTGAGCCTCTTGAGGATCCCACTCGCTATCGCCATATTGTCGGGAGCCTCGTCTACCTTGGGATTACTCGACGACATTTCTCACCCAGCTCACATCCCGAGTCGGTTTGTGATACGGGGATGCCCGATCTTCTGGTGAGGAACCGTGGATAATCGATGCGAAGTAGACGATGTCGCTAGTGAACACTCGCGCCAATGCACGAACCCTCAACTCTTTGAAATACGCCCAAAACACACGGATAGTTGATCGTCGCGAGACCACGAACGACGATCGCCAAGTCCCCAATTCCCAATGGAACAGCGGCTTGACCTTGAATTCGAGCGAACCAATGGATCGCCTAGTCCTCTCTCAAAGTCCTCGCATGAACTCGGTTTCAAAGAACAAGCAATAGCTATGTTTCTATTCTTATGCATAAACTGTCCGAGGTTACAATGGGGTCTAACCCTCAATATATAGTGCCCTTCTCCTCCTCATGGCTGGCCAAGAGGCCCTACTCCTACTCTAATTCGGAATTAGAACTCCTACTCCAATTCCGACTCAATCTAAAACAAAAAGGAAACTCTAGTTTTACAACCGTCATATTGTTTCGGTCATATCTTTTGACTCCAGATGAATTTCGGAGCGATCTAGGATCCGTTGGATCGGGCTTGAAGTTAGCTTTCCAACAAGCCCAAAAACACCCCAATCGGACTTCGTATGAAAAAGTTATGACCTTTTTACTCCGGACTGTCCTGCTGATTCCGAATCCGAATTTGAGGCTGATTCCGAATCCGAATTGAATTCTGAGTTGATTCCGAATTTGATTTCGGTTGGGGTTGTGGGAGATCTGAATTGGGCTTGAAAATCTTATCCAAAACTTGAGCTTTAAGTCCCCTTTTGCTCTCCCATCACACGGGCTTCTTTCCTCTTTGATCAGCCGCATGGACTGCTTGACTTTCTCCTTCCCAACCGCTTTGACCTTCTTGTTCTTCATCAGTAGGCAACAACTATGGTTACCTTCCTCCTTGTGCTCCTCCATTACTTTGGCTCCGGCCTCCCTCTCGGTTCCAAAGACTTTAAGTTTATCAAACCTGAGAATGGACAAAGTATTGATTTTACGTAGTATCCAATTCTCATGGAAAACACAAGGAAACTCATTAAGAAACAAATGCACCTGTTGTTTTAGAAGTTTAGTTCTTCCTTCATGAACAACCTCATAATTAGTAGAGATATCCTCATCAGTTTGTCTCTGCTCCCACTCAGCTCCACTACAGTCACCTTCTTCGTGTTCTTCGATATCTTCGTGGCACCCTCACTCGACGTCTTTTCTTTTCGCTCCATTCTTTCTGACTTGACGTACTACGATGCGACTGGGCTAGCGATCATTACGATCGCGGTCTCTTCTCGCCTATTGTGTTTTCCTTGGTTCCTCCTTGATTGCACGAAGACTAAGAAGCAAACTGCAGCTTTCTCGTTGGCCGAGGTCGAGTTGAGAGCCATGGCATCGTTGATACCGAGATCATCCGCCGGTGGCTCCTTGCAGATTTTGGTGTTTCTACTTCAGCACCGACTCCGCTTCTATCAGATAGTACTGGTGCGATCAGCATTGCTCGTGATCCCGTGAAACATGAGCTTACCAAGCACATTGGAGTGGATGCTTCATACATGCGATCGCAGGTGCAAGACCAAGTTATTGCTCTTCAGTATGTGCCTTGAACTTGATTAGCGATTTCTTTACTAAGGCATGCACTGAGCTCAAGATAACTTCTACCTCTCCAAACTAAGTGTTGTTGATCCACCATGAGTTTGAGGGGGGGTGTTAGATATATATATTGTGTAGGGTGTTATTTGCATTTGTTCCATCCTTGTACATGTATATATATTGGCTTTTGGCCCATTGGAATATAAGGTTGATATACTCAAACAATATTTATGGTAAGATGTTGCACAATTAATATTTTTTGCCCCCTCATGGATTCTTCATGTAACCAACTTCGTTAACTACCTTGAAGGGCCATGGAAGAGGAAAAATCATCATGAGATGGGTATTGCTACTCAATGCATTGTTCCTAGTAATAAGATGAATGATCAATACTTCACCAATGTTCTTCTAAAAATCAATGCAAAGGTACAAATACTTCATCTCTTTATCTGATTGTGCATTTAAGTTTCATCTCTTTACTCACATGTGAGTTACTTTCTTATCTATATGTTTTTTTCCTGTTTTTTAGCTTGGCGGAATGAACTCTAAACTGGCATTGGAGCATCGCCAGATGATTCCAATTGTCAATCAGATACCCACATTAATTTTGGGAATGGACGTTTCACATGGTTCTCCTGGCCGAGCAGATATACCATCAATTGCTGCGGTGTGTCTTTGTTTTCTCTCTCCATTACTTTGCATCAAGCAAAGATCTGTATTTCCATCCCTTGAGTACTCCCATAAGTAGTTGCAAAATTTAGATGAATAGCTAGCAGCCTAGCACAATAGCCTGTGCACCACTCCTCAAGGAATAAATACCACATTCCATGAATTTCTAGGCTATTTGGAACATCTGATTTAGCTAGGGTGTATGATTAAACTTTATTAGTGGACAATTTTGGGATTTGTATTCACCTTCAATGTTAATGAAATCTGCTTTTACTACAGGTTGTTGGATCCAGATGTTGGCCACTGATATCACGGTACAGAGCATCTGTCCGGACCCAGTCTCCAAAGGTAGAGATGATTGATTCTCTTTTAAGCCACTGGATGATGGAAAGGATGACGGCATAATAAGGTACTCTAAACTAATCTTTGCTGTATTGTTTCTGTTTACACCTGACATTCTTCCAGCTGTACTGTAGTTGCACGTTCTGTTAAAGTTATTGTTCTGTTAAAGTTATTTACACCTCGGGAAGTGGTCTGAGGCTGTTAGATCAAAAGTAATTTCGGTACCCATTTTTACTGTAACTTTGCATTGCAGGGAACTTCTACTAGACTTCTACCAAACCAGTCAACAAAGAAAGCCGTCACAAATAATCATTTTCAGGTGTCTATTGTTATTTACTTGTTACTTTCAGTTTAGCATAACATCTGGTCCATAATTGCTTTGGAATTTGTTAATATATTTTGATAGCTGTGTTGGTGCCTCAAAGGTCTGTTTAGTTTTCTCAAGAGTTATTTCATTGGATTATTTATATTTTTCTTAACATTTTGCAAAAGAAAATGATGAGAGTTGATTTTCTATGCTAATTTAATTTTGTTAATTTACAAAAGAAACGGTAGTGGGGTAGTAAAGGAGAGATGTGTGCTCTACAAGGCTTTACGAATCCTAGAATACATAGAAAATGCCAGGCAACCTTAAATTAGCTAGGTACAAAAACGAGGTTTCAAGACTACTATATTTGGAACTAGTAAATCAAGAATTAAGTTGTTGCAATGAGTCAGACACTTTCACGAAACTAGTAAACTCGGCATCCGTGAAATGTGTTTAATGAAATGGTTTCATTAATGCTCCTGTAGAGGTTGAACAACCAAAGAAATTTCCATTTTTTTCATTTTCTTTTTGTGTTAAAATGGATATATGTGTTTTTATTAAAGTGTGAACTCCTATATTTCTTGTTTCATTTGAATGAAATAGCTGTGGCCCTTTCGTTTTAAAATGCTAATAATAAAACAAATCATAAGCAAGGCTATAAACTAAATTTTTCATATTATGTGCCACTTGTTAGAGATATATATGTATAGTTGCGTTATTCCCCATTGTTATGAGTAGTTATTTGCATATTCACCTCCTATACTTGTCTATATATACTGGCCCATTGGCCCCCTGAGAATACAAGTTGCTATTCCTAACATGGTATCAGAGCCCATTAGGGTTACCTCTCCTGGACGCGCAACTCGTCCTTCCCTGCCCTAGCCATTGCCGGCTTCCTCTCACGCTCTCCTTGCCGCCATCGCCGCCGCTTCCTCTCCACGTCCACCGCCCGGCCGTCGCACCCGGCCTCCTCCGTCTCCGTCTGCTTGGTGAAGTACCGCCGCCGGGGTGGAGGAGCCGTGCGGGCATGCGCGTGAGGGCTGCCTCTGGTCGACCGTCGCTGGATTTGCGCCTGACCTGCGCCGCCTCTGCCGTCACCATCAGAGGAGGATCCGATCGCTGGAGGCCAAGTCGCCTTGTCTTCTAGCGACTCATCTTCCCCATCCGTCGCCAAGTCACCCGGAGCTGGAGGTTGGGCCACCTTGTATTCACCACCGACGACGCAGTGCCGCCTCCGGAGGCCGTCGCGCTCTCTTCTACCTCCGCCGTCGCCTCCAGCAGAGGACAAGGGGGGAACGATCCACCGCCGATGTCGCCTCGACCGCCGCCGCCTCATTGCTCGCCCATGGCGCAGCGCGCACTCGAGCGAGGGAGCACGAGGAAGGAGATGACTTGGCTGCCGTTGGATCAAAATCGAACGGTTCAAGTGAATGGGGCGATCGGTCGGTCGGATCGGCCACTCCATCCAGGCCATTGATTTTCAAATCGGACGGTTCAAGTGAATGGAGCGATCGGTCGGTCCGATCGGCCACTCAATCCAGGCCGTGATCTCCAAATCAGACGGCTCTCCTGCGATTGCATCGGCGTTGCTCCGCGCTAACGTGGGCGACGCGATGTCGATCCGACAGCCCACAGTGCTCGCGCCCGATCGACCGCGGCGGTGCAGCTAGTTGATCGAACCAAGTCACTTGGCTCGAGCCCGAGTCTGACTCGCGCCCAAGGAACAGTGCCGACTGATTTAGTTTTTGATTTTTGGGACCAGAACTTTGGAGAATTTTAGAGGTAGAAAAACAGCTCCAAAAATCATGAAATTTTAACTGGAGGTTTCCGACCTTAGGATTAACCTTACATAAAATTTTCAGAGATTTTCATGCACTGCATTCTTCTCAAGAAATTCCAGAAGGTTGGGTTACGGTTTGACCAAGCTTTGACTGGGTTTGACTTGCCTCCCAAAAATTATCAAATAATTTCTAAAAATCATGAAGTAATTCAGAGGTGTTACCAAGCCTCCCTAGAACACAGGAAAAATATTCACAGAGGTTTGGCACAAGATCTTTGCCAAGGAGGTTTGTGACTAGAGTTATTTGGAGATTTGATTTTTGATTTTCATAATTCTTTTACAAGAATTACATAATAGTGCAATTACTTCAAGATGCAAGAAAAGTTTTAACTTCTACTCATTTTCTTACATTTGAAGCAAAGACTTAGAATTGGGATGTTACAGGTTGTTAGTTAAAAACGTAAAGTTGGTTATTATCATCCTTGATATTTGATATCTTGCACCTTTGTAACCCTAGCATATGAAATTTCGCATTATTGAACACAATTTTGTAGAATATTTTGATACAGTAGAATTGCTTAGACGTGCTGTTTGGTCCTGTTTAACCTTTGAGAGAGAAAAACCTTTAATACTTGTTACACTTTAAATTTTGAAAAATATTTGACATTAGGTAATGTCAATATTTGGAAATAAAATAAAAATGGTGGAAAATATTTTAGACTAGGGTGAGTGGCATGAGTTTGGTTTGCCTCACCCTGGTTGATTAAGTACTGACTCTTGTGTTTATTCAAACCTAGCAATACCGTACATCCACATGTCCTAAATGGGAAGGACTTGGCTGAATAATTTACTATATTGTAGCATTACGCCCGCAGGCTATAGATGGTAGGTTTTACCTGGTAGTGCAGACGATGGTAATTGACGTCCATGTCTGCCGGGGCTTGCGCCGGACGTTGGTAAAAGACGTCCAAGTCCGAGCAGGTTATCCCCCACAACGGTCAGCTCCAGGTCGATGGTAAATGACGCCCATGACTTGGGGTTAAGCTCATTGGACGGGCTAATGTTAGGATAAAGTATTGTAAAAGCACTGTGACAATCGCTTAGTCACACACCATCAGAAGTGTGTGAGCGGGCAGTATAAGCTGATTGTCTCGTGTGGGTCAAGTTGTACAACCTCTGCAGAGTGTTAAAAACTATTCGAATAGCCATGCCATCGGTCAAGGGCGGGCAAGGTGCGTATACACATGGTAGATTTCAATTTTGGGTTTAAAAGAAATATTTTGAGAATCTGGGAGTAGTTGGAACTCTTAGATTGTGGTTCTGTAGTTAGAGCCAGTTGAGCAGCTAGGCTCAATTCTAGAAACTTGGCGGTTAGAGCCTCTTTACTAATGTTTGATAGTTGGAATCTGCATTAGAGTTTGATTTAAATTATTCTATCTTTTTAATTATCTTTTTTCAAATGAGCTTTATAAAAATGTTTAAACTTAAAATATTGCTTTGTGCAAATGAACTATATATGCCCAATTGTTAAAGCTGTGCATATGCATCATTTCCCAAGACTTGCGAAGTACTTTATGTACTCACATGCTACACTCAACAAATCTCAGAAGTCTACGAAGATGCCGAGAATGACTACGACTACTTCGCTGCGGTTTCGTGAAGGCTTCCTGTAGTACTTGGTCAGTGTTTCCCGCTTGAATGCCAGTGGGCTATTCGATGGGTCAACCACGGAGTTTATTTTATTTCCGCTGCTGTGAGACTTAAGGTCTTTTGACCTCTTTTGTAATAAGTGTCCTTAAGACCGGTACTCAGTTATTTATTAATGATATTTCATGATTCGAACTGGTTATCAACAATGTTTCTACTGTGTGCACTAGCTACTAATTTGGGACTGGTGCAGAAATACACAGAGAGTTCGGATTTAGAAATTCGGTCCTGACAGTTAAGTACTTGCAGTTTCTCTTTCAATGCCTAGTCTCATGACAATGGTAACATTCTGATTCAGGCTTAGACCCAGCTTGAGCTTCTTAAGCTTAGCCTTAAGACTCTCGACGGGGTCGTCCCCTGCAGCGTTCCCGTAAAGCTTGGTGGTCACCTGGTAAGGGTGCACGTTAGTGCGGAAGTACGGTCGACCGACTAGAAAGTGCTCCCACGACCATAACTGTAGCATGACGTAGCATACCGTGAAGACTGGTTCCTCGCCCGTGCTGCGCTGACAAGCATCGCATAACTCTCGGTAGGTGGCGAAAAGCACTGCAGAGCCCGGTACTGCACTTTGAACCTCCTCGGGCGGCCGTCGCCAAAGATCGTGCGGATGGATGTAGCTGGGGTACACGCAGTCTCCCTGCGTGGTAGGAAACAGGATCCATCCGAACAGGAACAAAAGGTACGCGACTAAGTGTGTCCTCACTTCCTCCGCAGTCGCATGCTCAGGGCAGATCATGTACCGCCGCAGCCAGGAATGTGGCACACCCGACGCGTTCGCAGGAATCGGGTGACCAAATCTGTCGGCCAAACGGACCTTCCAGTCATCGCCTCGGAGGGGCACTACTAGAAGACCACGCAGCGGTAGACCTGTAAGCAGAGCCACGTCCTTCAGAGTAATGGTCATCTCCCCATCGGAAGTGGAAAGTGTGAGTCTCCGGTCTCCAACGGTCCGCGAGCGCAGACAGGAGTGCCGCGTCAAACTGCAGCGCGTGCGGGAGGTCCAACATCTGGCAAGGCGAGAGCCCGGTCTCCCGCACTGGGATGTACCGCTCGTCAAGGGGCCAGCTCTCTCTGGGGGCGCTCAGGACCAGGCTCGGAGGGCCGACGCAGGCGGACCACGCCTAGCAACGGTGTCCCACATCCCAGCGTGGGTCAAGCAGCTCGTACGCGTCGTCAACTGGAGCCTGCGCCATCTCCTGCCAACAGGGAAACAACATGTTAGTGCACGCATGTAAAATATATTGTGTGGCACAGGAAAATAAGGCCAAACATACGATTAAAAATTCAACAACACAATATGACCATAATGAGTTAACAATGCATCGGACAACTTAACAAGTACTACATAAAGGCATGGATTAACAGCAACACAGCCCATCAAAGACATTGAAATAAGCAAGCGACGTCACGACTTAGTAATTATATCTTCCTCACTACGGTGCACTGCTTGGGCCGGGTCTGTTTGGGCAGCGGCTGATGGAGTGCCCAACTATCTTGCACAGTCTGCAACGGGGGCGGCAAACCCGTTGCCCGCGCTGGCTGTCGTCCATGTCGTTCCGGATATGTCGGGACTGGTGTCTTCCACGGCCGGGGAGCTTTAGTGCGTCGTTGGGCACCTACTTCACCTGCCCTAGCCAAAGGTCCCTGTAGTGCGTGTCGGCCTGTCTTTAATGGAACTCGGCACTCCAAGTTGCATACAGGTGGTGGATATCGTAGTACTCGGAGATGTAACACTCCGAGGCCTACCGCCACGTCGCGCACGCGCGCGTACACATAGGAGCATGGTTTGTGCAGAAGCTGCAGCTTGTTGCAGGTGCACGACGCTTTTTCACCAATTGTGCAGACCTGCTTACGATCCCCTCTAGCGTGGCCCATCACGTACTTCTCCCTGAGCCTGATCTCGAACTTCTGTCTGACGCCATCCATGGTACGAGCGGCGTGCAATCGAGCCTTGCTGATCTTTTTCTCCATGTAGGCATGCATTACTTCGGAGAATTGCTTCCCATCCTCCAGATGCTTCTTGGCCACCATGGCTCTGTTAACAAAGTATCCGATGGTACGGTTCCAGCTCTCCTCCACGATCGCAGTGATCGGCAGGGAGCGGACACCCTTGAGCACACCATTGTACACCTCCGACATGTTGGTCGTTATGATCCCGTACCTTGCACCATCCGTGTCGTGCAGTAGGAACCATTTCTCTAGGACAGGTGCGTGTGAGTTTACCCACTGTGTGAACTCCCCAACTCTCGCGGACCCTCTAGCCGCTGCCCCTGCCTAGGCATGCGCTGAGTACCTTACATGCTTTCCGGTCTCCTCATCGAGCTGTCTCCACACCGCTTCGAACTTCCTCCTTTGATTCTGCATGCAGAGCTTCTTGAACATCTTCATGAGGTCCTTGCTCCGAAACCTTGTGTGGAAGTTGGCCACGAGATGCCTCATGCACAAACGGCTCCTAACATCGTTCCACTGGTACGGCGGCTGCGTCCTGTTTTGCATCATGCACAACGCAGACAACAACCCAGCATTACGATCTGAGATGACACACACATCTGGCCGATCTTGGACCACCGCCTGCTTCACATTGCACAGGAACCACAACCAGCTCTCGGTGTTCTCACTCTCAACAATTGCGAACGCCACGGGGACTAACTGGTCATTCGCATTGGCTGCAACGGCGGTGAGGATGGTACCCCTGTACTTCCCACATAGGAAGGTGTCATCCATCGTGAGCACGGGACGACAATGCTTGAACCCTTCGATCGCCTGACGGAAGGCCCAGAAGACCCTTTCAAGGACAAAACAATTGGTCCCCTCAGTCGGATTGTAGCGTCCCGCTTTTTCAGAGATTTTCAAAATTTTAAAAGAGAACCATTTGCTTTCATTTGCCTAAAGCTTAATTGGGAATTTCAGAGTCAATTGCAGTTAATATGAATTAATCAGACTTCAATTAAATTAAAGTTAGTTTAGTTGAGTTTTCTGGTATTTAAAATCAAAATTATTATTTAAAGTGTTTTCTTGGATTTATTGGATTTTAGAAATGGTTTTCCATATACGAAATTAAAATTATTTTAATTGCAAAAGTTAAAGAAAAATTAAAGTTGAAAATAATTTTATTAAGTCCATAATAATTCAAGGAATTTTTGTGAATTTTTCTAGAATTTTTGGATTCTATTTGCTATTTTCTAAAATAGCTTTTCATTTGTTTGAATTTACGAAAATCAAAATTCCGTAAAATCCCTTTACTTGTCGTGGGCGAATGCCTCCATGGCTTCCTCTCCGAAAGGGTGTGCGCCAGCTTCCCCGCGTCCCCCTCTAACCCCTTGTGCCCTCGCCGCTGGCCGCCGCGCCTCTCTCGCCGGCGAGGCCCTCGGCTCCGCGCTTCGCGCGCGTCTTGTGCGTGGCGTCCACGTGGCGCGCGTGTCGGCGCCGGCCAGCGCCACGTCGGCGCTCTCGGCTGCGTGGCGGCGGCGTGTCTTGCGCGTGGCGTGGACGTCAAAGTCCCGAGTTTCCAGTAGAAAAATATTTCCGAAAAATTCCAAAAACTCCGATTTGGGTGATCCAAATTTCTATATTCACATAAAATTAGCCCCTTTCATTTGGTTCTGGTTTTGCAATTTTTGGAGTTCATTTGGTGCTGTTTTATTTATTTGTGCTCTTTTAAGCGTGTAGATTCCGTTAGGAAGGTTTCATCGACTGACGATCAAGACCCGCTCCTCGTCAACGAAGGCAAGTCATAGGCCTTTGACCATTTTGAACCCATTTTACAAATGTATATTATTTTAAATTATCATGCATGGCTAGTTTTATTAGAAATGGTTTTGGGAATTGATAATTACCAAATTGCCATTATGCCTCCTTGATAAATTGAAAATGAAATGTCCCCTTGAATGACATAAATCCATGGACACCTTAGGATGGTTAATTACTAGTTGAACATAATTGTATTACCAACTTGAGTGCGTATATTTGCTTAGTCTTGTTTTAGTTATCCGTGGAACTTGCGATCATGTTTACAGAATGAATGAAATTTGACTAATGACACTATGGAATTGTGGTGTGAGGCCACTATAATTAAAATGTGTTGAGTCATGGCAGGGATTGCCATTTGGTCGGGAATGAACAAAAATGATTTATGCTCGGGCTTGTGGTAGGGGGTGAAGGTGGGTGCGTGAGGCACATTTGGATGTGGTAGTCTCGCCTGAGCAGCCAACTAAGGACTTAACTTTGCAAGTCATTGATCTGGGCCACCTCGTGCAACCACAATTCCGGTATGGGACGGACCTGGCCAACTAATTAGGGAAGTTTTGAGTCGGTTCTGTTTGGGTTGATTATTGGCGCAAGAGGGGGCCGTGAGGGCGAATCCTTAGCGAGCAGAACCGAGGCAAAATGGAACTTTGTAAAGGTCTTGTGATAATCACTTAGTCGCACACCCTCGGAAGTGTGTCAGACGGACATTACAAGTGATTTATCTCTTGTGGGTAAAGCTGTACAACCTCTGCGAGTGTCAAAATCTAGTCGAATAGCGGTGTCCCGATTCACGGACATTGCACAGTGATTTCGCGCAAGGGGTAGCATTTTCAAAAATGTGGTATTGGTTCGGTGGAAAGGTTTGGTTGGAATGGTTGGGAAGTGAACGGGAGGTTCACTATTTGTTTCAAAGAACTTGGTTATTTATGTATTATTCTTTTAAACTCCTGCTCTGCAATCTAATTGTATTTACTGTTAAACTTGCTTTCTGCAAATTAACCATAAATCCATCCTTGGTTAAACCTTGCATGAATACTATGTGCATACATTTCTCTACGACTTGCTGAGTACTTTATGTACTCACGGCTTTATGCCCTTTGTTGATCAGTCCCAGCAGAAGAATCAGGAAATGTTGAGTTCTACGAGGAAGGCTACTTTGAAGACTTCGCGAACTAGGTCGCGTCCTCCACTCGATTGCCTGTGGGCATGTCGATTGGGCTCCACATATTTTGATATTTCCGCTGCCAGATACTCTGTTGTTGCTAAGCCCTGCGTGGCGACTTTTGTAAGAACTTAACCATAAGGTCCTTTGCTGCTAACTAATATTACTTTGTCTGCTTCATTAGTTCGTTGTTGAATGGTTATGATAACATCATTGTTGCAACTGTGCGAGCTAGCTACTGATCATGGGACTAGCTTGGTATGCACAGAGGGTCTCGGGGTTGTATGACACCCGGGGCGCCGACACGGATGCACCCGCTCAAGCTTGTTTATGTACGTCCCGTGATTAGATTCCGCGATTTGATGCAGCAATCTTGGTACTAGGTTGTAAGCCTCTTCGAATGTGCCGAACATTCGCTCCAAAACCCTGCATTTCGCACGCCATGCCGTCTTGTAGCTGACCGGGAACCCCACCATATTGGCAACATCTGCCAGCAGGAGCTTTGGCGAAATGGACACATCTGCAGCGACGAGGTGGATTATCAAGCTAACAACATACGAGGACGTCATTTTGCGGTGCCTGTGAAGCGGCTCAGCTAACTCGCATGTGTGGTCCTTCAGCACCGTTATCCGGAAGCCCATGGCAGCGGCCGTGAACCTCTGCGCACGGACCTTGCCAGCACAGGATTCATCAACACACCTGACGATGTACGTGTCGGGGTTGGACCTCTGCACCCGATACGTCCGACTGATGTTAACGGTGTATCTAGCAATAGCATGTTGTGCGGCGCTCTTGTTAGGAAAGCGATGGCCTAGGAGCAGGGTGTCCTCATTGAACCCCCACTCAGCACCCTCCGGACGTGGCAAAACCAGCGATGTTGTCGCAACGTCGTCCAATCGTGACGGGACGTAAGCAATGTCAGTGGTCACAAAACCACCAACTGCACCTCCTCCCGCATCAGCTTCTCCGTCGTCGTCGTCTTCCGAACTAGTTGTTTCCATATCCTCCTCACTTTCCACCTCATCCACCTGATCGGCCAGGTACTCATGACAATCAATACGGGCTGACCACCATCTCTCCGCTCCTTCGTTGGGCTCGAAATTGATCGCATGCCTCCTCAGGTCTCCGTCGCCCACGTTCTAGAGCAGAAGACGGGTGACGAGCGGACGGCGCAGCAGCAGCGTTTGGTCAGCGAAGAGCGGCTCGAGCGACGTCGTCCTCGACCTGGGATGGCTCTGGCAGCGACTGCGTCGGGCGAGCGGCGGAGATTTGTCAGTCTGGAGACAACGGCGGTGGCCTGGTAGCGATAGCGGCGGCCTGGCAACAGCGGTGGCGGCGGAAAGAGCTAGGTTTGCCCTAGTTCTAATACCATGTTATGAATATTGTATTGTATATTCAAGAGAGTCCAATGAGCAATATATATAGGGAGTACAAGAAGGTTGCCATATACAAATAAGGAAACAAATAGAGTCCTATTCTAACACAAAACTCCAAGCTTAATTTGTCGTTTGCATGCGAAGGTGTTAATGTAGCCTAATGTATTTCCGTCATAAATAAGTATGTTGTCCTTAGTTGTTTCCGGTGTTTTAGCTAAAAGTTTTATACGCTAAAGAGCAATCCAATAGTCCGATTTTGATGAATTTTTTGATCATTTATATATGCAGGGATGGTGTGAGCGAGTCTCAGTTTATCCAAGTACTGAATGTTGAGCTTAATCAAATTATAAAGGTCGTGCTATAGCATTTATTTAGCTTGGGCAATTATTGGTTTTCTAGAAATCCTCTTTAATAGAAATTTCAACGCAGGCTTACCAGACTATGGGTCGGGGGGACCTTCCAAAGTTCACAGTGATCATTGCTCAAAAGAATCACCACACAAAACTCCTCCAAGCTGATGCACCAGATAATGTTCCACCTGGTATGCAATTGTGCCATATTTAATACAGCTGAGGGTTCTTCACCCCCAAACAGCATAAGGAACTTGTGCTCTGGCTTTGTGAACAGGGACTGTTGTAGACTCTGGTATTGTTCATCCAAGACAGTACGATTTCTACATGTGTGCTCATGCTTGGACCTATAGTGAGTCTTCTGACTCAAGATCTTGAAATTGCATCTGCTGAAATTCTATTGATTTCGATCAGCTGTGCATGTTACCATTAATTGCCTAATTATGTGTGTCAGACATTTCTTGCCTTTTGTTTATATGGCATCCTAAATATTGTAAAATGTGTGCTCTCTTAAAGGGTACCTCAAGGCCAACCCATTACCATGTCTTACTTGATGAGATTGGATTCTCACCAGATGGCCTCCAGAAGCTAGTTCTTTCGCTCTCATATGTGTAAGTCCATGGATATTTCCAAATTTCTACTTGAATATTCTAAAGTTGGGAAGATAATAATAGTTTTGTGCTTGTACAGGTATCAGAGGAGCACCACTGCAGTATCTGTCGGTATGTTGATATCTTTTATCAAATTTGCTTCCTTCTGTATTCGGAAATATTATGCACAGTTTGATCAATGCTGTTTTTTTCCTTCTCCAGTGGCACCTATCTGTTACGCTCACCTCGCAGCAGCACAGATGGGCCAGTTCATGAAATTCGAGGAGTTTCCTGAGACTTCATCTGGGAGTGGTGTCCCTTCGGCATCGGCATCAGCAGCAACGGTCCCAGAATTGCCCCGGTTGCATGCTGATGTCTGCAGTTCAATGTTCTTTTGTTGAGGTGGTCCTAATGTGTCGTTGTGCTAACATTTTTTTGTGAAGAAACCTGATTGGCTATCAGATGGCATCTATGTTGGGTAGGGAGCAGTTTTTGATTTCTTTTTGGATGTTGTAGTGCTCCTAATGGTATACCTGTCAGTGTTTAAGGGTATTGGGATAGTAGTAACATTTGACACTTGATCGAAGGTTTATGGATATGAATTCTGGATGCTAACTTTGCGGCATATGTTTGAAAGCCAGCTAGATGCCAAATTTCGTTTCGGTATCGACTCCAATCTGTCTTTTAAAGTGAGCTGTTTCATAGTAGATGTGTACCTCTATCGATTGTTTGCTAATATGTGCACCATTATGATATAAAAGGCAGAAAATTTGAGGTATCACCTGAATAATTTTTGCACTGGAAGTTTGGAACCCACAGTCGCATTATCTCGCAACGCGATAGGGTTGCATCCCGTTGTTTGCTAGAATGTGGCTGCCTCAAGCTATAGCATGAACCCTTCAATTAAACCATTGGTGTGTTGTAACTAAACAAACATTCATCTGACCTAATCCCTATTTTTTTTGTACTTGTACAAGAGGTAAGTTTGTGTTTGGTGCATCGGTTCACCCTGTTTGCTTTGCACCTTGGTTGTTGGCGCTCTCCGGGTGTCCCTTGCGGGTTACAGCAGAACTTTCTTTCCATGTGTATATTCAAGTTTGATTTGAAACAATATGGCATGATAGATTGATAAGAGAGTTGAATTTTGTGAGTTAGATGTGCTTGGAGATGTGTATACTAAGGCTCTATTTGGGACGGCAATGGCTTTGATTTTTTGCTCAAAAAGCTGAAAGTTATCCCAAACGGATGGCATTCTCCGGTGGCTTATGGAAAAGTTGGAAGTCGCTTGTAACATGGGAAAGCCGAAAAGTGGAAGTTAAGCTTCCCATGGCTTCGATGGGATTGACTTATGAGATTGCTCCTAGAGATCGGTTGTAATTACCTGCCACTACCACTCAACAAAACCCCTCATCCCCACTGGTCTCCCCCACTTGAACTCTAACTCTAGTTGCTGCCTTGCCTGTGCCTCCACCCTCCTCTCATGACGCGCCCACCGCCCTCCTCTCCTGATGTCGCCGCTGCCCTCCCTCTTCCCTCGACGTTGTCACCTCCTCCCCCCTTCTCCCCTGTCGTCGTCATCCTCCCGGCGTCGGCAACGACCTATATATATATATATATATATATATATATATATATCCTTTTGAGTTTGTTAATTTTTAGTTATTTGAAATTTTCTTATCCATCAGTTATCTACAATTACATAGTACTAAGCCTAAAATTGCAGTACCAAGTGATGTAATTTTAGCACAACTCTACTGTAACTTTTAGTTCTATTTGTTTTTTGTATTTGTAGGGTTCACTTAGATTTATTTTTGTATAGTTTATAATATTTTTTTGTATTTGTAGGGCTTACCTATATTTACTTTTGTCTAGTTTAGAATTTTTTTCTTAATACAGAAACTTGTGTTATCCATTGGATCAAAATCGTACAGCTAAGAAAGGTAACTGATGGATAAAGAAATTTCAATTACCTGAAGTATGGACGCTCCCTTTATTTTTTATTGTTAAATATTCTATTTTCTGTTATAAATGAACTATTTTATGTCATTATCGAATTTATTACTTGTTTAATCATGGAATTAGATCAATTGTTGTTAATTACCATCAATTGCGTTAATTATCATTAAGATTTACTTTGTGCAAATTGCCGTCAATTGTGGTTAAGATTTACTTGTGTGCGAATTATCGTTAATTATCGTAAAGAGTCCTGCTATACACTCGACGATAAATCGTCGTACGCGCTACGACGCACATGGCGGTTGGGTGGGCGTCACACGCAGGGTCGTGGTCGGGCGCAGGCGCAGGCAGCCGGTAGGGTGGCGTGACGGCGATTAGGGCGATCTGTTGTTGGGCCGGTGGGGCCGGGGCGCTAGGAGGAGGCACGGGAGGCGCGAGAGGAAAGCCACTGTTTCTAAAGCGTATCCCCAGAATTACAATGGAATATTAGATTGGCTCATCATTGACCGAACCATGGCCAACAATGTTCGGTTTCGTCACTCAGACACCTCATTCCATTAAGGCGTCCCCGGCGGAGTAAGTTGTGGAACAATTCCACATTGCTTTAGATGATCACCAAACTCATGGCTCAAATATTCACCTCCACGATCAGATCGTAGACATTTGATTGTCTTGCTAAGTTGATTCTGTACTTCATTCTGAAATTCTTTGAACTTTTCAAATGATTCTGACTTAAGTCTCACCAAGTAGACATAGCCATATCTACTAAAATCATCAGTAAATCTTATGAAGTATTAAAAACTACATATGGCTGGAGTGCTCATTGGGCTACATACATTTGTATGTACAAGGGCCAATAAATCACTTGCCCTCTCACCTCTAGTCGTGAAAGGCGTCTTGCTAAGTAAACAAGATTTACATGTTTCAAATGATTCAAAACCAAATGAGTTTAGAAGACCATCTTTATGGAACTTCATCATGCGCTTCTCATTATATGACCTAGACGACAATGCCAAATAAAAGTAGGATTCAAATTATTAGGTCGATGTCTCTTAGCATTTATGTTATAGATGGGCTCATCCTGAAGATTCAAAACATACAATCCATTCACCAATGAAGCATGGCCATAAAGCATATCTTCAAAATAAATTGAACAATATTTGTTCTTTATTCTGAACTCATGACCTTTCTGCTCCTAAACATAAAGCAAAAATAATGTTTTTGCTTAAGGCAGGAACATGATAACAATTATTTAGTTCCATAACTAATCCTGATGATAAAACTAATGGTAAAGTGTCAATAGCTAATGTAGCAACTCTTGCTTCATTGCCCACGCGAATATCAACATCTCCTCTAGCCAAGCTTCAACTCCTTACCTGTCCCTGCATCGAATTGCATATATGAGCAACCGATCCAATATCAAATACCTAAGAGCTGGTTGGAGAAGAGGAAAGATTAATTTCTATAACATTTATATCTGAACTGGAAGTGTTACTTCTCTTGCTCTTTTTCATCTCTACTAATGTAACATCCCAAATTTCGATTTCTCAAAAATTTAATTTCAATTTAATTAAATAAATTTGTCTGGATTTTATTTGTATTTTATGTGTAATATTGGAAGAAAAATCTCAAATTCCAAAACTCCATTTCCAATCTAAACCACAAATTCCTATTTCAAACTCTAAAGATTCAAATTCAAATTCAAATCTCTAGAAAAATACTCGTTTAAGTTTCTCGGTCCAGAAAAAAATCAACTTCCCATTCAATCACCCATCCATTTTCTTCTCCCAACTAAGCACGCTTAACCTCAAGTTTCTCTTGCGTCCTCTACCATAATTTCCTTTCCTTTCATTGGTTTGCATCCTCTCTTTTAGTTTGATATTCTTTAGTTTCCCGTGTTTCTTCCTCAGACCGCCGAATGCTCTCTGTTCTCCGTCCAAAAACAACATACTTACATTTCTTTCCCGTTCTCCTCGTCTGTTTCACCAAATTCAATTCCGTTTGAACCGTTGCAATCCCGTAATCACCGCGCCAATAACCCCGTGCTGTCAATGCCTCCATTGCGCAGCCCCATCAGTGCACCCACTGTCGTTTCATCCGTTTCCAAACCAAGCCCGAAATTGTGTCGCATGTGCTTCATTGCCTTCCCGATGATTCGACTCACGGTTGAAGCTATAAATTGGCATGCTATCTCTTCATCGACCCCTTTACATCCTCTCCAAGTCTCATAACCTCCGGAGCACCGACGACATCAAATTTCTATTTTCCCCGAACGACGGTCGTTTCACTGGTGGCATCCCTGGAAGATATTTGGGAAAGACATCAGCGAAGTCACAAACAGCTGGGACTCCACTAATATCTAGAGCGGGCTTCGCTTCAAGCGCGAAGAGATACGGAACTAGTAGCTTCGGCGAAAAGCGAACCTTCTCGCCGGAGGGACTAGATAAAAAGATGCACCTCTTGGCGCAATCGATTTGCCCCATGTGCTGAGACAACCAATCCATGCCAAGAATAATCTCTAGACTCGCTGAATGGAGAAGGATAAGATTCGCTAAGAATCTCACTCCCTCAATCTCAATAGGAACGTCCCTACTCTCGGATTCAGCTCTCAACTCCGATCCGGGAGAGCGAATGAGTAGCGGAACCGACAATGGAGTAAAAATGAGCTCACTAATAGCAGCAAAAGACTCAGAAACAAAAGAATGAGATGCTCCTGAATCAAACAACACAGTAGCAGGACAAGAGTTTACAGAAAGTGTACCTAGCACAACGTCGGGTGCCTCCTGAGCCTCCTCCGCGGAGATGAGGTTGACGCGACCACTACCCACGCCTTGGGTAGCCGGGACGATCTTCTGGTCCTCGAAAGAACCACTTCCTTGCCTGCGTCCTCCATTAGGACGAGGGGCCGCTCCTGTCTTCTTAGGGCAATTATTTGCATAATGGCTCTTCTGCTTGCAGAAGAAACAAGTGATGTCCGCAAGGTTGCGGGGAGCACTCTGCTGACTCGCAGGTGCACGTGATTGGGGCACGGCCTGCGATGAATGAGAGGCAGGTGCTGACGACCTCGGGGGTGCTGAGGCCTGATGATGTGACCCCTGAGACAGACTGAAGCGAGGATAGACGGCCCTGGATGACTTGTGGGCCTCCCACTTGCGCTTGCGGGAATCCACAAGCTCCCTGCTAGCATGCTCGGTGACGATGGCCTTGTCGACCAAGGTCTGGAAATCAGAGAAGTCGATAATGGATAGCTTGTCCTTCAGCTCCTCAGACAAGCCACCCCTGAACTTTGCTTGCTTGGCCTCATCAGTGGCCACATCCTCGGGAGCATAACGAGCTAAATGGTTGAACTCGTATACATACTCCATGACTGAGCTACGCCCTTGCTTGAGCGCAAGAAACTCCCTTCTTGATGTTCATCAAGCCGGCGAGGATATGAGATCGGCGGAAGGCGATCTGAAACTCCTCCCAAGTGACAGTGTGGTCTGCGGGCTGCATGGCGAGAAAGCTCTCCCACCATGACAACGCTGCACCCTAAAGCTGATGGGATGCAAACAACGCCTTCTCGTGCTCTCGCTGCGCTATCGGCTTCCGCTCAACCGAGGCGAAGCGATCCGTGCGCATCAAGCGGTCCTCGGACCTAGAAAGTGGGGTCAGTGCGAAGAAAATCCACGAGTCCCCACGAGGTGATGTCCACTCCCTTGCCGGATCACGAGGCACCGGTAAGAGGCGGAGGTGTTGCGCGCGATGACATCCGAAAGAACCCTCTGTCTTCCGCGGTTGCGCTCGATCTGAAGAAGGACCTCGGCCATGGTCGGAGGAGGAGGAAGCTCCTCGTCCAGACCAGCTGACTGGCCTTGGCCGCTACGAGTGCGTCCGGCCATCCTGGTACAAGGAACTTTGGTTAGCAACTAGACCCGAAAAACAAAGCCGAAAGAAAGCAAAAAGCTAACGACTAGGGGAATGGAATATCACCCTAATTGAAAGCCAAAAACAGCAAGTATATAAACTTTAAAAGCTTCTAAAAAGACCCCAAAAACAGCAAGGAATCACCCAAAACCAAAGCTCAACTTCCCACACAACTAACCCGTATTGAATGAACGAGTAATTGATTGGGAAGGTAAAAAGTCAGAATGTAACGGAAGAACTAACACTACTAAAGAGCAAGGTTAAATCAGGAAAAATAGTGTTAGATACATAGCTAACTAGTATCACATCTTACCCTTCTATTCCCACAAGTTTTAGTTGATTAACCTCTCATTTTCTACCCAATTTAGAACTTTTGAGCTTGCTGTCCGGAAATTGAATGATTGCTGTCCAAGTTTTTCATCCAAGCTCCCAAGCCAAACACATTAGTTCCCAAAACCCAATTAAGCGATAACAACTATCTTGAATTCTTCAACTTTAGAAACTTCAAAACCATGTAGAGGGGTTACTAATGTAGTACATTTAAAAGCAAGTTGGTAAACCTGTTTTTTAATGTTCAAATAACAATTTGACAACAATAATAACAATAGATAGATGACAACAACAATCCTGGAAGTGACTAAACCCATAGTTACCACAACAATAGCATGAATTACCCATTCATACCAACCATGTCAAATTTTAATTAAAAGGTTGTAGTCTAAAGTAAAATCCTTATATAGTAATCTTTTTGGGAAAAGTACTGTCGGTGTATTAGAACCGATCTTACGTAAAGATTGTTTGATTCGGGGGGTCTCCTAGAGATGAGATCACGCAGAGCGGTTGACACGGGATGTTTATACAGGTTCAGGCCTTCTCCGGAGAGAATAACAACCATACTCCTGTGTGTGTATGGTATTGACTGTATTCTCAACAATCAGGCTAGAAACTAAGACTATTACAAAGAATAGTACTGGTCTTTCTCCCTGATTGTCCTTGACTGGCTATGTTTCCCCTTTTGCCCTCTGATTGACATCCTTATATAGTCGTGAAGGAGTAGCCGTTTTGTCCTGCGGAAGAGGCGCCTAATTAAGCCAGTAATGGGCGCATGATGGCAATAATTACCGGCGTAGTGGCTCCTTCACGCCGTTGGGCAGTTATCCTTCAGAGGTAATGGGGTATTTAAGCACTATTACTGTGCGGAATAACAGTGCATGTGGACCGTTTGGATTCCTTAATCAATTGGACCCACTCGATTGTAGGTGCTATTGATTATAAGGTGGTCGTGGTTGACCTGGTCGTAGCAGGACTTACGACTGGGTACAAGTCGTAAAAGGTCTTACGACTGGACAATAGTCGTAGAAGGACTTACGACTGGGTAATGGTCGTAGAAGAGCTTACGACCAGGTAGTGGTCGTAGAAGGACTTACGACCGTGACATGGTCTTAGTAAGGCTTACGACTATGGGGGTGATTGTAGGAGATCTTACAATCACTTGGTAGGCCTCTCCCTTATGAATATAAGGGGTACTTCTGCGGACTATGTGACATCATATTTACCCATAATAAGAATTATAGATAAAAGATAAAATGAGGATTACCGGATCCTCGTCATCTAGCCCCCCAGCTTCAAGTGAAAGTAACTTACTTGGTGAAGTATTTGCAAATGGTCTTATGACTGTGAGGATGTCGCAGAATGATGGTCGAAGGAAAAACTCTTTGACATTTGAGTGCTACTCTGACCAGGAATTTGCTTGGTCAGGAAGATTGTTTACGATTATCAAAAAGTCGTAAAAACCCCTACGACTGTGAAGTGGTCGTAGTATGGCGATCGGAGAAAAATCCCTTTCGATTGATACTTCATTCGACCAGAAAGACTTGGTCAAGAAAGTAATTTCGCTTGGAGGTGACAAAACGAACCTAATTTTCTCGAACAGACCATCTAGGGAATTGCAACCGACTCCCACAGATCTGTCAATGAGACGGTTCCCGAAGCGGTGGCAATCGTGAAGATTGCTTACGACTATCAAAAAGTCGTAAAAACCCTACGACTGTGAACTGGTCGTAGTAGGGCGATCGGAGAAAAATCCCTTCCGATTGATACTTCCTTCGACCAGAAAGACTTGGTCAAGAAAGTAATTTCGCCTGGAGGTGACGATACGCACCTAATTTTCTCAAACAGACCATCTAGGGAATTGTAACCGACTCCCACAGATCTGTCGATGAGACGGTTCCCGAAGCGGTGGCAATCGTGCGGTTATTAAAACTCACCAGGAGTTAGACTTGGATTTTTACCTTTTCCCCAAATCGCTCCTGCTGTTCTTCGAGCTCTCGCTTTCTCCGCCTTCGACTAGGTTTCATCTTCTCCGCCGCCAACCCAATCAAAAAAACTTCTTGTTTCTGAGCGAAATGGCCAAGAAAGTTTCCGAATGGGAAGAATCGGAGATGGATGCGGCTAAGATCAAAGTCTTGGTCGACGCTGGGAAGATTCCAGAGAAGGCTCTGGTGAAGTGGATTAGGCTATTAGGCGACCTTGGCCGTCGGGGAAAATGGGCAAATCCGTCTTCCAAGCATCTTGTGAGTCGCGACCTCCATTGCTGCTCACCCTTTTCTTCTGATGGTACTCGAGCACTTTGGAGTGGAATTAGTGAACCTAGGTCCTAATTCCATTACCATCTTGAGTGTCTTCGTGTACTGTCTTGGCGTGCCAGGGATTAGGCGGACCTCGAGCTTTTCCAATATTATTATGGGATGGCTCGACAAGCCGGAATCGCGGAAGCTGCTGATGCGAAGCTCCACGACTTGAAGTCGAGGGAGTATATTGAGCTTCACTCGGTCTTCATGGCGGGATGGAGGAAGAGGTGGTTTCTTGGAAAGTCACCTCGAGAGGCGACCTCTCTTTCGCGGGGAAGGCTGCCGAAAAGAAATCTTCATGGGACTCGACTCCTAAAGATATTAGCCGGATTGGCCCCTATATTCAAGCCATCAAGGACTTGAAAGAAGAGGGGCTGACCGGATGGCATGTGGTGAAAGATTTTATCACACGCCGGATTAGTCCCTTGAAGAAACGAGCATCTCCTATGTGGAGATACTCGGGGAGAGGAGACCCAACCAGGGACTATGATGAGGGTAAGTGAACTTCCGACATAGCTCTTGGTTTGGTCTTTCTCAACATTGTCTAATATTCTTATCTGTTTACGCATCTTTCACGAGCGAGATATTGGCGCTAGAGTCGGACTCATCGTGAGAAATCTCCGCCACTCCAGTGGCGGTTCCTCAAATCATTGCGGCTTTGCGCGGATGAAAAGATAGAGCGCCTAAAGGTAATCAAAAAATTAATTACCTCTTTAGGACTTTATAGTCGTAGAAGAACTTACAACTAGTGGTGATCGTAGAATATCTTACGATCAAGAAAGTGTCGTAGAAAATCTTACGACTTGGTACTGGTCGTAGAAAAACTTCTGTTGATCGGTAATTCTTCTTTTTGCATTTTGCTTTACGAAAGTAGGCATAGAAAATCGTCGGGACGACGAGGAAGTATGCACGATGACCATTGGCGCAGGGTTGTCGAAAGACAAGGGCTCGGCTCCTCCATCTAAGAGACGTCGACTTGCAAGATCCGCCGACAAGGGAGGAGCAAGCTCAAGCTCGGTCTTTCGACCGGACCCTCTATAAAACTGCGGCGTCATAGCCATAAGCGGGCCGAGAAATTTGCGACTATCGGCCGAGGAGGTTAAAGCGGTGAATCTTTTAAGCGCAAACCTCGCAAGGCTAAGGTACCCTTCTATTATGACAAGGAATCTTTCGCGATTCTTTGCCACTCCTAGTTTTGTTAAGCAAGCGGAAAGGAGATCTTGAAAGATTTTATGTCTTTTATGAAGGGCGATCTTTGCTCGGCACAACTGCGATCGAGGTAGTCTTTGCTTTTGGAATAGTCGAGGCCGATCTCGACCATCCAGAGAACCGGGGAGACCGAGCCACGGTTCTGTTCAAACTCTACGACCGGGCGTGGTCGTAGTTGAGCCAGTGTTGAACCTCGACCGGGCGTGGTCGTAGAAAAAGAAGTCCTCCGTTGGGAGGATTGCTCCTAAATTCTGGTTAAGACCGAGTGCGAGTATGTGAAATGTACTAAAGTGTAAGAACAATATTTACCTTTTTCCTTTTCACAACTTTGATTTGCTTTTCTTTATCTTAGTCAGACTCCTTGACCCGGGGATACTTAGTTGAAGCCCATTGTCACTTCTTGATTCTTTGAAGAGGTAACAATGGAAGTGGTTGAAGGATCTCCCTTGACCAGTGGCTCCAGTGGTTTCTCCCATCTGCTCTTGAGGTTGTGGCTCGACTCGGGGTCATAGCTCGACCAGCGAGAGGCGGTGCGACTACAGGGTCGTAGCTACGACTCGAAAGGGTAGCCACGACATCGAAATGGTGTAGAGACCACGAGGCGTTACAAAAGCCTTAATGTGCAACCACTCGAAGCCGACTTGTGCCTGAATCGAAGCAAATCGTCGATTGAGAAATGCAATCGATTGGCAAAAGGTGGCGGAGGAAATGCAACTAGGCACTCCCCTTGAGTAATCTTATAGCGACTTTGTAAAGCGGACAATTTACATTGATGAGTAATATATGATCCATCTTGTTTCTGCAAATCATCTTGTCAGTGGTTAGCAACCCAAAGATAACTAACGAATGAAAAACCAAAGGGTGAAGTTAAATTAATAACTTTATCCTAGGCCATCTTGTTTCCTGCAAATCATCTTGTCGAGTAGTTAGTAACTCAAAAGATAATAAGCGAATGAAAGACTAAGAATTGAAGTCAAATTAATAACTTTATCCTAGCCCCGACTATTTGCTTAGTTTGTTTGGACAATCTAAGTAAATAGTGTGTGAAAAAAATGGGGTTTACGAAAATAGAGAGAGTTTGTTTAACTTATAGTTTTGTTATGGTTGTCAAGCAGCTGGTGAAAGAGTAGAAATGGCTCGACACTAGGAAGTTCCTTCTAGTAGGCGGGACCACGTCGAGAGAGGAAAGGCTTCAACTAGGTGATGTTACCATCTCCACCGGTTTAATCGAACCAAGAACAGCAACTTGAGTTAAGCAAACGTCTTAGAGGACTTTAATAATTCGTTCTCCCTTTTTTGGTGGACTCGATAAGTCTTTTCCAGTAGGAAAAGTGGGAGACTGAGCGACGCTAGGAAGTTCCTTCTAGTGGGCAGGACCACGTGTAGAGAGGAAAGACTTCGACTAGGTGTGTCTCTTCCTTCGACCAGTTAAAGCAGATCAGTACACCAAAGGTGGTCGAATAAATATAAGAAAGTGCACTCTACTTAGAATATTTTTCGAAATTACTGAAAAAATAAACTAAGATGGGAAGAGTTGGCTTTGAGAACATTTCGACCAGATAAAACCCGAGCTCTTTGTATTGGTAACAAAAGTGAGTAACGAGTCGATGCTAGGAAGTTCCTTCTAGTGGGCGGGACCACATGCAGAGAGGAGAAACTTCGACTAGATGATGTTACTTGCCTTTCGACCAGTGTAAAGAAAACTAGGTGTTTTTGGATCATAGTCGAAAGATTATAAAAGCACTACTCAAAAATAAGGCAAAAGAGGTAGAAGGAACACGGATCTTTATTGCACGAGAGGTTAGTCACACATAGAATTTAAATGGCGGTCGATGTTCCAGAATTTGAGAGAACACATCCATCTTCCATTGCTAATCGTCAGGCCACAGGCCGGTGACTTGACCATTTGTGTAAGGACCTTCCCACTTGGGAGAAAGTTTATTCCGATTAGACTTGGATTGGCGAGCCTCAACACCAAGTCACCTCTGACAAAGGCTGCGAGGCGGACCTTACGATCATAGTATCTGCGTAGGGCTTGTTGGTAAACCTATTTGAGCGGATTAAGGCCATATTTCTCCTTTCTTGAGTAGGTTAATGTCATCTGCTCGAAGTTGTTCTGATCGGAGTTGTCGAAGGTTTCAACTCGTGTCGACGCAATTTTAGCTCGGAGGAAGCATGGCTTCTGACTCCAAACACTAGAAAGAAAGGGTTTCTCCTGCCGCTCGACTAGTGGTCGTCTGAAGCTGCCCATATCTGAGAAGGTAATTCTTGTACACAAGCCCCAGTAACAACGGTGAGTCGAAGACTCGGGTTTAATTCCTCGCATTATTTGGCGTTTGCGTTCATTGCCCGTTGCTTTGAGGATGTGCAACGAAGCATAACACAACTTGGTACCCAACTCGTCGCCAAAATTCACGAAATTTTGTACTTGCGAGTGTTTACCATTATGCGTAATTATCCGACTTCGGAACTCCAAATCGGCTAATTACGCATCTCATCATGAACCTTTTTTGCTTAGTTGTTATCTCGATCCGAGTTCGGCCGATCCATTTTGTGAGCGTGTCAATAGCCACAAAAGGAATTGAAACCTCCTGGAGCTTTGGGAAGCGGTCCTAGGATATCGAGACCCAGTGCAAAGGCCAAGAAAGAGGTATTATGCTGTAATGCTTGGCTGTTGGTGTATCTGTTTACCATGAAACGGCATTGGACACACTTTGTAACCACCTCTTTAGCATCGTCTGCAGTTGTTGGCGATAGAAACCTTGTCGAAAGGCCTTCTGAGGCCAGCGTTACAGTAGGAAGCATGCGTCCACAGATGCCCTTGTGTATATCATGAAGGAGTGTTATTCCTTCGTTTTGCGGAATGCATCGCATGAGTATTCCTTGGGTTCCTCATTTGTAGAGGACTCCTTCGACCAAAGTATACATTTTGGCTTTTGGGATAAGCGATCGCCTCAAGATCATCCTCAGTGCTGGAACCCTTGTGAAGATACTCGTAGATAGGAGTCATCCGGTATCCTCGTAATCTAGTGAGGCCATCTCAATAGGAGGTGTCTCTAGTTCTTCGACCGGAGGCGGCTTTGGAGTTGCTCCAAGAAAACTCCTTTTAGTGCTGCGGTCGGGAAGAAGCCATTCGAGCAAGTTGGTGCGAGAAATTATCCTTCGAGGATGAATTGTACCTCGAAACCCAAAAAATACTTTTCTAGCTTACGTGCTTCGATAAGTACGAGACATTGTCAAGTTAGAGCCTTTGGTACTCTTTCCGACTTGATTCACGACTAGTTGAGAGTCTCCTCTCACGAGTAGTCGACGAATCGAGTGCTTTACGACTCGTATGCGGCTAGCAAACCGTGCTACGCCACGTTGTTAGTGGCTTGAAAGTTTAATTGTATGGCATACTTTAAGGTTTCCCGGTAGGAGATACGGGACCACCCGACCCAGAGCCACTTAAAGTAAGTGACTGTCAAAGTACATCATCCATTGGTGCGTGGGAATCGTCTTGGGGATCTGAGCAGTTGAGATTTGTCCATTCGGCGACAAAGTGCGCGAAGATCTGAGATTTTATGGTGTTCGGGCACGAAATGGAGTCGAACTCCCAAGTTCGATGACCATTTGCCATGCGTCCATTGTTTCCTTATTATGGAGGATCACTCCCAAAGGAAACTCGGGCAACCTGATTATTTTGTGCGCTGAAAATAATACCGCAGATTTCCTCAAAGACATGAGGAGGGCATATAGAAGTTTTGGACACGAGGTGCGCTCCTTAGGCCGTGTAAAACTTCACCGGCGTAATAAACCGGTCGTTATGCGTTTTCATGTTCTCGACCAATCTGCGCTTCTTTGCACGTGGTGTGGCGGCTAGGTAAATTAAGCGTCTCTTACGGTTTTGTAGAAACGAGCAGGAGCACTCGAAGGTACCTCTTGACATCCTCGAAGCGCGTTTGCCTCGTTCGACCACTCAAAACCGTGTCTCTGAGAAGTTTAAAGAAATGTAGTCCTTTTCTCCTAGTCGTGCGATGAAGCGACTTAAAGCGCCATGCACCCGGTGAGTTTACGGACTTCCTTTTTGTGGTCGGAGGCGCATTTGAAGGATGGCCTTTATTTTCTCGAGTTTGCTTCAATTCCTCGTTCGGATACTAGGAATCCAAGCAATTTTCTGAAGAAATTCGAACACACTTCTCGGGATTAAGTTTTAGCGATGCTTCACGAGGTTGTCGAATGTTTCTTGTAGGTCGGTGATATGATTAAATTTCTTAATGCTTTTTACGACTAGATCATCAACATAGGCTTCAGTTCGGCCTAATTGAGATGAAAAGTCGATTGCATCAAGCGTTGAAAAGAAATGCAGGCATTCTTTAGACCAAATGGCATTTTGACATAGCAAAAGGTACCAAATGGTGTAATGAATGCGGTCTTTTCTTCATCGTTTAGACACATATTGATCGGTGGTATCCGAATATGCATCTAAAAACTTAATATTTCACAACTGCGATAGAATCAACGATTGATCGTCACGAGTAAGGAAAATCATCTTTTGGACAAGTTTTATTAAGATCGGTGAAGTCTACGCACATCGCCATTTGCCGTTTGACCATTACTGAGGTTAGCCAACCACTGCGGGTGGTTGACTTCTCTTATAAAGCTGCTTTAAGTAGCTTATCAATTCGATTTAATAGCATCTCGTCGATCGGGGCAAATCTCCGTAATTTTTATTTTACGGTACTTTATCGGTAGTAAAGCTAGCACGTGCTCGATCACCTCCACAGGGACTCGGGCATGTCGGATGCTTGCCGCAGCGAACATCTGCGTTAGCTCGGAGGAAGGCGATAAGGCGTCTTCCTATTTGGGGTCGGAAGTCTCCCCGTGCGAGCAGTCTTGAGGGTTTCTGCGTCGGAGGAACCTCTTTGACTTAGTCGTTCGGCTTTGATCTGACTTTAGGCTTGACTTGCTAGTCGAAGGGTGACTTTCTTCGAGTTGGTATTTGACCAACCATCTCGAGAGATCGGCGGTCGCAGATTATACGCCATCTTCTTATCACAATGAATTGTGATCACTCCTTTGGGACCTGGCATCTTAAGACATTGATACCTATAATGAGTAGCCATTAAGAATTTTGCCAAAGTGGTCGTCAGAGTATGGCGTTATATCTCGTGTCGAAATCGACCACATCAAAGGAGATTTTCTACGTCACGAAATTACTTGGTGAACCAAATGTTAAAGGAAGAGAAACTTGGCCAATGGGATTGGCCAAAGACCCTGGTACAATTCCATGAAAAGAGTATCGTACCGGTCTTACCTTTGTCCTGGGTACTTGCATTTCGTCCAGGGCGTTGGTAAACATTATGTTTAAAGAACTGCCACCATCAACCAAAACTCGATTGACCCGACAGTTATTGATGGTGGGTTCGACCACACCGGATATCGACACGATCGATTAGTGATCGAGGCGATCACCCTTCTCAAAAGAAATGGTAACTTCCGACCACTTCGGTAAATTATTGACAAGAGGAGCATTTATAGAGTTTACCTCTCGTCCGGCAGTTTTAAGCTGTCGTTTTGACTTTGTGGATATCGTGAGGATATGTGCACGATCTCAGGATGATGAGTCAATTGGCAATGGCTTTGTTGGTTTGCAAAATCTCGCGTTTTGGGTTTGCTTCTTCTTTGTCGGACCACGAGTGGTCGGCCAGGTGGAAATAGGCGATCGGACCGCCAGTGGAGTCGATCGGACCGGCCGTGGTGGCGGTCGGTTGTCGACCTAAGTTTGGCTTTGGAGCTTAGCCAAAAATAGGTTGTGTAGGCTGGTGAGGGGAGTCTCCTGGATGTGGTTTCATCATTTTGGAGCTCCCGGTCAAAAGTTCTATTGAGTTGAAAATTCGGAAGGTTTGAATTTCGCTTGAATTTTGCTAAGTCATTTGGACCGGTCCGACCGCCCGTTGTGGGGCGGTCCGGCCAACATGAATCGGTCGGACCGGCCACGTGGGCGATCGACCGGCGATCCTGGAGGTGAGCCAAGTGTTGCATTGAGGTTGTTCTGAGTGTGGTATTCTATGAACTTCAATGCTTTATTGTTGTATATTGCATTGCGGAGCTAACGTGGGTCAAGTTGTGAAGAACTTGTTCCCGGAAACGGTTTGTTTGTCTATTCAGGCGGTGGCTTGCAGTCAGCGGCGTCAGCGGTGAGTGGATCGGGACTACGCTTGGAGAGCCGAGGTCGAGCGATCGGGGATCTGGGTGAGGTTGTGTGACTCAAGCATGGTGCGAGAATGGACAAGATGGATCGAGCAGGTGGTTGATGCAATTTGGTTGGATCGGCGGTGCGGATATCGGTGCGAGTCTCGGGAGGTTCAGGGGATTCGGACAAGAGAGGCTTGGCGTCGATGAGAACCGCCGATCAACCTACACGTGGTGAAGCGGCGATTGCTTCAGCAGTTAGTATGTGGGTCCCATGGGTGAGTGGGCCCCAATTGTGTAACTCTAGTCCTCTCTAGTATAAATAGGAAAGGGGGAGAAGGAAAACTTTTGAGGCATTCATTTGGTTTCCCCCTTGCCTTTTCTAGGGTTAGGGTTTGGAGAGGAAGAGAGGGAGAGATTGTGATTGCTCCTTGGTGAGCTCTTGTCCTCCTTGTTGGAGTGGCTTTGTAAGCATCTTGTGAGATCAATCAATCTTGTGATGCTTGCTTGAGAGATCTTTGTCTCCTCTTTGTGTTCTTCTCTCATTTGTATGAATTTGGTGCTTCCTTGATTCAAGTGTTTAAACTTGGTCTTTTGACCCTTTGTGTCTTGCTTTGATGTGTGGGAGTACTCCTAGGATCATCTAGACCATCAATCCCCACAAGCAAGTCTTGAATCAAAGATTTCATATTTCTAGGGTTTGTGCACTTCTTTGTTTAATCCTTGAGAGTTTGTTTTACGAAGTGGATCGAAGGATCGTCGCTAGAAATAGGTCTCCAATATCATTAGGGAGGTGTGCTCGAAATTTGGTCAAGTTTCATTGGTTGAATCAAAAGTTGGATCAAATTTCGTTTTGGATTAAGGTGGATCTTTCAAGATCTTGGGTGAACGGTCCGACCGGTGTTTCAACAATGATCCGACCCGCTCGTATATTCGCACTGGGCTGCTCTGTAGATCGAACCATTGCGTCACCGGTCCGACCTTGATTAGTTCTTGGTCGATCGCCATTGGTTGAGCGTCGGTCCGACCGCTGTGTAGCTTTGCGACCGCCGATGCCGAGATCAACCCTTTGAGTTTAAGTCTCCACTTTTGTGTCATGTGGTTGTCGGGGTTATCGAATTCGGCACAAGGCGTCCGTTGTGTGCTTACGATCTTCTTAGCTTTCATAGCTAAAGGAGTGAAGTTCGTGTTGAAATTGATTTAGCGCGAAAGTTTTGAAGCGCTATTCACCCCCTCGATCGCCTTTCCGGTCCTACAAGTGGTATCGAGCAGGTTAGCTCTTTTCTATAGATCTTAACTTAGGTCTTTGGAGCCATGGCGTGGCGATATTCAATCGAGCCACATGTTTTTGATGGAGTTGATTTTGCTTATTGGAAGGCCGAATGGAGGCCTACATCGAGGCTCAAGGGCACGCGATTTGGCTTAAGGTGAAAAACCCTTATGTCGTGCGGTAGATGACAATTTGATCCTCGGATGTGGAGAACAACGGCGGGCTCGAATTTTTGATTCAAGGCCTTAGTCGATCGGAGTTTGGCGTGTCGCTCATTTCTTTGTCTGCTCATGAGATCTGGCGGACTCTTTGTGATTATCACAAGGGGTCCACCGCGATCAAGAAGTGAGATGACAGAACCGGCAAAGCATACTCCAAGATCGAGCAAAGACACGGTGAATCTTTAGATGAGTGTGGGGAGATTTTCTAAAATTCTTCATGATCTCGCGTTGTTGATCTTGTATTTTACGAGTGCGATAATGCCGCCAAGCTGTTGGGTGCTTTGGATGTGAAGGTGCAGGGGATGAAGATCACGCCATCAATGACAACACTTGTCATGAGTGAGCTTACCATGGATAAGCTTTACTCGAGGTTGAAGACGCATGAGATTGATTTTATCTCGCGTCTCCCCACGGCAGAGCCGATGGCTTTAGTGGTTGACAAATCTAAGGGTAGATATCTTGATTCTTTTAATGTTAGCTCATCTGGATTTTCTTTATGCCTTTGCATTCTTTGAGCGATGAGCAACTTGAGACTACGAAGATGATTTAGCCCTCCTATCCACCAAATTCACGAGGCGTACAATAATGTGAGGAGTAGGAGGAGAGGTGGACCTATCACATGCTTGAGTGTGGTGAGCTCAACCACATTCGCTCTAGATGCCCCAAGTTGAAGGGCAAGGAGGAGAAGGAGTCACAAAGGCATCCTCAAGCGAGGATGCTAAGTCCAAGAAGACAAACTATCGCAGTTTGTGGCCGAGTCCTTGAAGCTCTAGAGGATGTGAGCATGGAAGATGTGGACTCGAGTCGGAGGGCGACAAGAGTGACTCCGTGGCAAGAAGAAGGCACGTGATTTCAGCATGTGCTTTATGGCTAAACGACCACGACGACTTCTCCAGCGGCGAGGATCCTTTTAGTGATCCAGATGAGGTATGCCCTTCACTTCGACATGAAAAGGGCTTTAGTGCTTCTTGAACAAAAATTGCATAAGCAAGCTAAAGTGATCAAGAAACAGGATACTATGATTGATAATTTGAACCTAGAAGTGGTTAGGCTCAAATCCATTAATTCTGATGATTTCTGTGATTCATGCTCTAGCTTGCGTAATGAATTGTCAAGCTTGAATAATGCTCATTCCTCTGTTGAAGATCAATTGAAAAATGCTCTTTACGAACTAGAATCTCTCAAGTCTAGTTACATTTGCATGAATGCCATTAAAACGATGTGATCGCTTTAGAAGCTATTCCATTAAATTGCTCAAACGTGCTTTGCTAGAATTGAAACTGGATAGCACTTTAAAAGAATTGCAAAAATTTGATGCTAGTTACACTTGTTCTCATTGTAAGAATAATCGAATTAAAATGCAAGAGATGACTGAAATGGTTGCTTATTCTAGAATTGCCTCTTGTGAAAATTGCCCTAAGCTTACAATTGAGATTGAAGCTTTAAACAAGACTCTTGAAGAGAAAGCTAAAATTGAAAGATCCATTGTAACATCCCAAAGTTCTGTTACCAAAATAAAATTAATAAAGTTATTATTCTATTTGATTTTCTGGTTGCCAAAGAATTTTCTTGATTTTCTGTAACCTAAAAAGAGTTTTCGCTATTTAAAAGGAAGAAGAAAAATTAATTATTTAATTTATTGGTTTTAAAGTCAAAAAGAAATTTTATTGAGTTTTATTAAATTTCTGGAATTTTACTGGATTTAAATTGAAAAATAAAGTTTTAATTAATTTACGGAATTTTACAGTATTTAAAAATGCTTTTCTATATTTCAGAAAATAAGTTTAATTACTGTACAAAAATAATATATAAATTTAATTTTTAATTATTTTTATTAAGTTAAAAATAAATAAAGGAATTTCTCTAAATTTTTCTAGAATTTTTTAACACTGTTTGTTATTATCTAAAAAATCCCTATTTGATTTTTGTATTATCTAGCAATTAAAAATAAATTTCTGTTCGCAAGGAAAAGACAAAGTTTTGTTGAAAATATTTTATTTAAGTTAAAAATACCCTATTGAACTACTCTAAAAAGTTATATAATTTTTAGACCTATATTACTATTTTTCAAGATTAAAAATAATTTTCGGCAATATAAAAATAATTACTGTATAATAATAAAACTATTATTTTTACTTTTATTATTTTATTTGCGTTCAGAATCTGGTGTTTAATATCTGTGATTTGTTTTGGATTTTTCGGAATTTATTTGCTATTTTTCCGGAATTAATTAATGCTTTTCGAATTTTGAAAAAAGAATATTCCGGGGAATATTCTACTCTGCTCTGATCAATGCCAAAAATTCAAATTTAAAAATCGGTCATAACTCCGGCGAGCAATTCCGCCAAACCGTTACTCCTTTGTGCCTATAAATTGAGCCGTAGCCCTCCTCCTCATTCCCACATCCCACTCGCTCAGTTCGCGAAAAGCATCCGGAGCTCCTCTGCTAGCTCTTTCTTCTCCAACTCCGTGACAACTCCGTGAGCCCGATCTCCCCATCCGGTGCTCCGTTGTCGTCAAATTTTACCAGTAAGTTCATCTCAATATTCTCTACATTTCTATTCAAACCGAATTTTGATTTACCTATTGTTTCACCTCATCACAAAAGTACCGACGGTCTTCTTCTCCAACTCCGGTGACAACTCCGGCGAGCCCGACCATCTATAGCTCCGTTGTGCACCAAATTTTACCGGTGCGTTCCTATAGAGATTCTCTATATTTCTATTCAAGCCAAATTTTGATATACATACTGTTTCACGTCGACCACAAAAGCACCGACGGTCTTCTTCCCCAAGTCCGGCGAGAACTCCGTCGAGCCCGATCTCTTCATCTGTTTGGTAATTGCGTGAGCCCTTTTAACTACATATTCCTTTCAATATTATCTACCTTTCTATTCAAACAAAATTTTGAATTACGCAATAATTCAGCACCGCTATGTCGTGCCATGTGGCGCCAAATCATTGCCATGTCACCGCCACATCACCACATAGTCCACATGGCTGTCACCCAAGTGCCACCTCACTTTATCTCTCCAAATCAATAGCTACGTCATGCCATGTGTATATTTCCTCTTTATCTTTGAAAAATCAATCTCTTAAATTCTGAAATTCGGAATTTAATCTTTTCATGTGACTTTCAACCTTCCGGAAATTCATTCTTCTTCATACGAACTCCGATTCCATCGATTCAAATTCCTATATTCATATAAAGTAGATATCTTCCTTATAGTATTTATTTTATAATTTTTGGATTTTATTTGGATTTTGTTTGAATTTGGCTTATGTACGCGTATAGATTTCGACGACTTCGGAGAGTCAGATTTCGTCGCCGTTTGAGAACAACACATAACCAAGCGAGGCAAGTTATACCTTTGATCATATTTGATCCCATTATTTAAAATTTATTTAAATTCTGTTTTAAACTATTATTGCATGCTTATTTCTATTCAAGTAATTTAATTACCTGTTTTTCAATTATAGTTATTCCCATTACCATTGTATAGCCCACTTTGCTATTGAATCAAACATGCCTTGACACCATAGACAAAAATCTGGTTTATGCAATAGTATGAACTAGAACATTTTGGAAACAAAATTATGCTTAGCCACGCTTAGGCACAAATATTTGATTTGGGAATTTGCGTACCAAAAATCAAATTATTGTTTAAAAGTCTGTGGCATTGGTTTGTCATGGAAGATTTTGCAAATGACCTTGAAAAGCAAAAATGAAAAGTTGATTTGTACTTGGGCGAAATGGATGCTTGGTGGGTGCAGGTTTATGCACGGGCTCAACTCGGGTAGGGTTGAGGCCCAGTGGTTATTTTGGAAGTCGCCGTCGATTAAGGACAGGTCTTGAGCCGCATCTTGCTAGGCCACATCGTACTACCACATGTCTGTATGGGCGGGACACAGCTAAATAATTTGTAACATTCCATCGTAGTTGTGCCATTTTGGTGTGTGGGTGTCGGTTAGACAGTATTCCCACATGGCGCAAGAGGGGGCTTGAATCCGGTGGGTGGTTAGCCCAATGGAAGCGAAACCTTAGCGAGGCAAGGCTACAGTGGGATGGCGCATTGTAAAAGCCTTGACACGTGCTCTAGACTGCTTACCTAAGGTAGTGAGCAGTGGAATCGACGGATGCCAAACAAACTAGAGAATTCATGTCTTGTGGGTAAAGTTGTACAACCTCTGCAGAGTGTAAAACTATTCGAATAGCCGTGTCCACGGTCATGGACATGCTGAGCAAAGCCACTCAAAGTTATACTTTGATTTTGTTTTAAAAATGATTTATGCAAATCATTTGAGGATGGTTAATCCTCGTGGTAAAATTGGGCGGTTAGCCATGTGATAGGAGGGTATCCATCACCATGTCTCATATGGAGGTTATCCTACTATAAAACTTGAGAATTTATAAAAATGAATTTTAGCTACAGAATAACTGCTTTGGAACTTAGTAACAAATATTTAAAGAAAACATTACTTTATGCAAATTCAACCAATAAACCTTCCTTTGATATATCCATGCATGCATTAACTCTGTTATTGGGTGTAACTTGCGAGCACGGTAGTTGTGCTCACCCTTGCTTCATGCAAATAAATTTGGAGGAGAAGGACTTGGATCTCGGCGACTAGGCCGCTACCCCAGTCGATTGCCTGTGGCAGATCAACTGGACTCCACTACTTCTTCGTCTTCCGCTGTGTTTATTTAATGTTGGCTTGTAAGCCTTTCTTGTAATCAACTCTGATATTTATTAATAAAGTTGTGCGATTTATGGATGTTACCATATCACATTTCTTGTGTGAACTAGCTCTGCGATCATGGGACTAGTTCAGAAATGCACAGAGGATTCTGGGGTGTTACTCCCGTGTCCGACATCCATGTCTCTTACTGCTTCCAAGAAAGTCATTGATTCTTCCTCTGATATGTTGCATGCTGAAATTGATATTGCTATTGGTAGGATACAAGAGGCTTTTAGAGTCAAATTTAGGAAGCGATTGAATAGGATTGGAGAGTCCTATTGTGTGTCTTGTGAAGCTCTTAAAGTGGAAGTGGATCTTCTTAGAGCAAACATGTTGAGGAAATCGTTTCTAAAAATGCTCCAATTGTGGAGTTTTGGCAAAGAAACGATTACCTCAAAATGACTCTTGAGAAGTTTTCTTGTGGGAAAAGAAACTCAACTTGATTCTAGACCAATCCAAGGTGAGTGTGAAAAGCAGTGGCCTAGGCTTTAAGTCCCTAGAGCTTCCTAGAATTGTGAAAAGTGGTTTGGTTGAGCAAGAACCTTCTTTGACTTCAAAGATTGTTCCTAAAGGCATGGGTTCTGCTCAATCTCTTTCTAGCAAGAAAGGTGCTTACATCTCACCAGATCTGGACCCCTCAAAAGGTCAAGTACCATTGCACCTTCCGCAAGAAAGAGGGCCACACTTGAGTTTTGCTTAGGAGAGCAAAGGTTGAGAGGAAAGAGAGGATGGCGCTTTGAGATCCATTAGAGGAGTCTCTTCTTGACGATAGTCTCTAGAGCCGGCAACCTATTGATGTACCACATACGAGGCCTAGGCGTGTAGAGAATCTTGTTGACTCTTTTGGTGGGTCGAGCGGCGGTGTGGTTTAGGATATCATGAGGATAGACCACGGGTAGCACCTAGGCAGGGGAGTATCGGTCTTTTGGTAGATCGTTTTGGAGAGGTCGGTGGTGCTCATGGGCATTCTTATGATTTTGTGCCTAATCATTTTTATTTGCTTCTTTTGCTATTCGGGCATCGTTCATCTCGATCTTGGACACCCAGTTTTCTATCTCAAATCCAATCTTGAGGCTTGGATGTTTTGAGGAATTTGCTTTTTCTGCTTTCATTGTATCATAATGCATTTTATTTCAAATGTCGTGCATTGCATAATAAAAATTGTGGAGCTTTGAGTATTATCCTTGTATGGCTTGATTTCATACTCTATACCTTGTCATATCAAGTGATAGTCCATTGGACTTCTTTTATGGCTCTTCGTGTTTTGGCTTAGCTTTTCCCTTGCTAGCTTTATATCTGTGAGCAAATTGAATCGAATCATGTCTTGTTGGATCTTGTGACTAGTTTTGCTCTAGTGATCCTCTTATGATTCTTGCCATGTCTTACAAGCTGAATTGAGTCTTGAACTTATTTTGAGATGAAAAATGAGCTTTTATCTTCTTAAGTCAAGCAAATGAAAAAAAGATTTTACGTGCGAAAAAGCCATCTCACCAATCCTTTCTCATGAGACGGCTTGCCATTGCACTAGGCATGAACTCAGGGGGAGTTTTGGATGACCTAGACCACTCTTTTAAGCTTATCGCTTGAGATGGTCGCAGCAAGGCTTGAGATCTAGCACAGTAAAAAAAGAAGAGAAAGAAAAAGAAAATTTACACAAAAAGGGCTAGGTGCTTGAGCTTTGCTTCAAAAGAATTCTCTTAATGCTCAAAATGCCTCAATTCCTGTTTTGAGTCTCTTTCTGCTTATAGACATGGCTTGACTCATTTTTGGTTGCTTTTAGTGAATCTATGACATTGAGCAACCTTTCATGGTTTTAATTCTGTTAATCTCAGATTTCTGCTATCTTGGTTTTAGCTTTGCAGTACATGTTTTGCCATGATTGAATATAGCTTCTACTCTTTATATGGCTTGGTATATATCTTGTACTGTCTACATAGATAATGGTCATGGCTCCTTGTGCTAAATTTCAAATCAAGTCATTTCTTCATGCTCGTTCTTCTCTCATGCATCTTGATGAATTCATTGTCAAAGGGGAGAAGGATTGAAGAAAATCTTGCTTTAGACTTTTGGTTCACATAAGGTTTCATGCATAAAAGAACACACACACACACACAAAAAAATTTTGTGAACCTTTTTGAAAATTTGTGATCATAGTGAGTTGAGTCTCTGGGTTTTATTGCCTTTTTCTGACTTGAATTGCAATTCAAGAAGACTCACAATGATCAAAGGTCAAATAGAACTTATTGTCTTTCATATGGACCTTAGTGAGATTTTTGGCCATCTTCTGGATTTTGAATCCTTTTGTGCGTTCAATGCCTTATCTCACTTGCCTTCACTATTACGAAGCCGACTTGGTGGTTCCTAAGCTTTTTCTTGCTTATGAACCAAGTTGTGTCTTTATCAAACAGCGATTTTACTTTTCATTTGAAAAACCACATTTTCTTGAAATTGCCAATGTGTTCATCAAGGGGAGATTGTGGATATCGTGAGGATATGTGCACGATCTCGGGATGATGAGTCAATTGGCAATGGCTTTGTTGGTTTGCAAAATCTCGCGTTTTGGGGTTTGCTTCTTCTTTGTCGGACCACAAGCGGCCCGGGTGGAAATGAGGCGGTCGGACCGCTTGAGTGAGTCGTCGGGCCGTGGTGGTGGCCGATCGGACGAGTCGACCTAAGTTTGGCTTTGGAGCTTAGCCAAAAATAGGTTGTGTAAGGTGGTGAGGAGTCTCACGGATGTGGTTTCATCATTTTGGAGCTCCGGTCAAAGTTCTATTGAGTTGAAAATTCGAAGGTTTGAATTTCTCGCTTGAATTTTGGCTAAGTCATTTGGACCGTCCGACCGCCGTTGTGGGAGCGGTCCGGCCAAGATGAAATCGGTCGGGCCGGCCACGTGGGGTGATCGGGCCGGCGATCACTGGAGGTGAGCCAAGTGTTGCATTGAGGTTGTTACGAGTGTGGTATTCTATGAACTTCAATGCTTTATTGTTGTATATTGCATTGCGGAGCTAACGTGGGTCAAGTTGTGAAGAACTTGTTCCGGAAGCGGTTTGTTTGTCTATTCTTTGTGCGGTGGCTTGCGAGTCAGCGGCGTCAGCGGTGAGTGGATCGGGACTACGCTTGGAGAGCCGAGGTCGAGCGATCGGGGATCTGGGTGAGGTTGTGTGACTCAAGCATGGTGCGAGAATGGACAAGATGGATCGAGCAGGTGGTTGATGCAATTTGGTTGGATCGGCGGTGCGGATATCGGTGCGAGTCTGCAGGAGGTTCGAGGGGATTCGGACAAGAGAGGCTTGGCGTCGATGAGAACCACCGATCAACCTACACGTGGTGAAGCGGTGATTGCTTCAACAGATTAGTATGTGGGTCCCATGGGTGAGTGGGCCCCAATTGTGTAACTCTAGTCCTCTCTAGTATAAATAGGAAAGGGGGAGAAGGAAAACTTTTGAGGCATTCATTTGGTTTCCCCCTTGCCTTTTCTAGGGTTAGGGTTTGGAGAGGAAGAGAGGGAGAGATTGTGATTGCTCCTTGGTGAGCTCTTGTCCTCCTTGTTGGAGTGGCTTTGTAAGCATCTTGTGAGATCAATCAATCTTGTGATGCTTGCTTGAGAGATCTTTTGTCTCCTCTTTGTGTTCTTCTCTCATTTGTATGAATTTGGTGCTTCCTTGATTCAAGTGTTTAAACTTGGTCTTTTGACCCTTTGTGTCTTGCTTTGATGTGTGGGAGTACTCCTAGGATCATCTAGACCATCAATCCCCACAAGCAAGTCTTGAATCAAAGATTTCATATTTCTAGGGTTTGTGCACTTCTTTGTTTAATCCTTGAGAGTTTGTTTCTGCGAAGTGGATCTGAAGGATCGTCGCTAGAAATAGGTCTCCAATATCATTAGGGAGGTGTGCTCGAAATTTGGTCAAGTTTCATTGGTTGAATCAAAAGTTGGATCAAATTTCGTTTTGGATTTAAATTGGATCTTTCGATCTTTGGATCGAACGGTCCGGCCGGTGTTTCAACGGCCACCGACCGCCAGTATATTCGAACCATTGCTCTGCGGGTCGAATCGTTGTCCACCGGTCCGACCGCCCGATTAGTTGCTTGTCGATCATTGGTTGAACGTCGGTCAGACGCTTTGTGGTAGCGGGCTCGACCGCGGTGCCCGAGATCAACCCTTTGAGTTTAAGTCTCCACTTTTGTGTCATGTGGTTGTCGGGGTTATCGAATTCGGCACAAGGCGTCATTGTGTGCTTCTCGATCTTCTTAGCTTTCATAGCTAAAGGAGTGAAGTTCGTGTTGAAATTGATTTAGGCGAGAAAGTTTTGAAAGCGCCTATTCACCCCCTCGATCGCCTTTCCTGTCCCTCTGAGACTTGTATGTCGATGATCCTCCGTAGATGTGCTTAACGGTATGTTGCGGATCTTGGGCAGCATTTCTTAAATCATCAAGCGACTTTTGGCCACTCGTATTCCCTACACGCCGAGAGTGGGAGTGGTTCTTTGCTATTGTAGTAGTCCTCGAGCTTTCTTTGGAAAACTCGGTAGTTGCGGAGGTCGTGTCCTTCCTTTTTGTGAAAAGGACACCACCTTGGTTTGTCGTTCTTTCGATCAGGGCGCTTACCTTTGCCTTGATCAGGGTACGACTTGGTGGTTCGTGGCTCTTTATCTTTCACGGCCAAGACCTCCTTGAAACCACTGGTTTGTGGTTTTTGACCCTTTATCTTCTTCTTGGACTTCTTTGCTTTCTCATACTTACCAACTTCACCTGGCTCTCGAGGAGTATATGCTTCTCGATCAATGGTGTTGTTCCACTCGACCGCCTCAGAAGCAGTCGCATATCGATCAGCCATCTCGAAGAGCTCAGCAACAGTGTTGGGACGATTCAAAGCAATATCCTCTGTTATCCTTCTACTACGGACTCCTTGCTTAAAAGCCCTGATAACAGATGAATCAGAAATTTCCGGAATTGAATTACGAACCTGACTAAAGCGTTTGATGAATTGACACAAAGTCTCGTTGTTGTTCTGTTTTATCCGGTGCAAGTCGTCTTCCTTTCCGGGGCGGCTGTATGTGCCTTGGAAGTTCGCCAGTAGAAGGTCACAGAGGTGTTGCCAAGAGTAGATCGACTCGAGTGGTTGGTTTAATAACCACGATCGAGTGGATCCTTCGAGCACAGTCGGAAGGTAATTCGCCATTACATGCTCTCCTCCTCCTACTGCTCGGACAGCTGTTGTGTAGATTTGAAGAAATTCGATGGGATTTTGAGATCCATCAAACTTCTCCATGTTCACTGGTCGAAAATGAGGTGGCGTGAGCATTCGAAGGTCGGTAGCCTTGCGACATCCGGTAATGACTTCTTGGCGTCTTCTTTGCGGAAAGAAGGATTAATGTCACCGGTGATCGTATCTGACGATACCCGATGTGGTGACTGTCTGTAATAGGTCTCAACTCTACGAGGGGAATACTCCTCGTACTCCATTCGTTGCGGATTTCCTTGTCGAAGTGGTGAACGATCACCTCTCCGAGGGGCTTCTTGATCATCAGCCAATCGAAATGTATTTCTCAGTGGGGATCGATCGACTTATGGCGAGTGTCGATTTCTACGTGGTGAAATATTTGATTGACTGGTAGCTGAGGAAGTCGCATTGCTACGACTACCTGAATGATGTCGACGAGGTACTTCCAGTCTTGTCATCACGGTTCGAAGCCTTTGCGCAATCTCTTCAGCAAAAAGATCGTACCCTGGCGTTCGAGCAAGCTCTTGAGTGGGATTTTTGAGCAAGTCTCTGATGTTCTGGAGTTCTTGCACCTCATTCGACTGATATTGAATGCGCCCAGGCAGATTCTTCTGGGCTGCAATTTTCTTCCGTCGGATGGCCTCAAAATTCTCCTCATCAGATCCTTGAGGCCTTCTCAATGGAGTGCGAGAATGTCGAGGATTTCCCTCGCGCTCATCAGAGTGTTGGTCACGCCGCCATCGGTGATGCCCTGGCCATTACCACGAGGGGGCGCAGTGCGTGACCTTCGGGGAGTGTTCTTATCTCGACCTCCATGAGGCTCACCCTGATTTGAGGGAAGGACAAAGACCTCCCGTTGATGATTCTCACTTGCGCTCGAGGCCTCCCCGCTTGAGGAGTATTCGAGAGACACCATCTGGCGACTTGGAGCAATCCCCTCTAGGTAGGGAACTGCGGGTTATCGCGTCTCCGTCATAAATGAGATCTGCGGAGGGACGGTCGAATTTGCAGGAAAAGCATGCTTGATCCCACCCTCTCTGGAGTTACCCTGAGAGAGAGGATCACCAGATGTTGGTGGAGTCCTGGAATGGTGGCTCGCAGAACTTATCTCACCAGGTCGAACCGCTTTAGGGGGACTTGGACACTTAGAGGAAAAACTCTCGTCGTGTCGTGAGTCCTCCTGGGTGTGGTTCTGGTCGGATTGACCCTTGTCCTTTGAGGAAATTGGCTCCTCTGTTGGACGTATCGTTGTGGGGGATAAGGATCCCTCCTCAACTCCATCGATGGGATGGTTTCCTTGAGAATGATCTCCGGAGGCAACATCACCATCAGAGGATGCATCACTCGGCTCGTAGTTGAAACCGGCATCCATGTCGACGTCTGCGTAATCTGCCAAGTCAAACCAGTTCTCCTCGTTCCATTCCCCTGCCATGAGTGCATGAGATTTGGAAAAAGAGAGTACGTTGACAAGAGATTACCGGAAGATCCCCAAGGTCGGCGCCAACTGTCGGTGTATTAGAACCGATCTTACGTAAAGATTGTTTGATTCGGGGGGTCTCCTAGAGATGAGATCACGCAGAGCGGTTGACACGGGATGTTTATACAGGTTCAGGCCTTCTCCGGAGAGAATAACAACCCTACTCCTGTGTGTGTATGGTATTGACTGTATTCTCAACAATCAGGCTAGAAACTAAGACTATTACAAAGAATAGTACTTGTCTTTCTCCCTGATTGTTCTTGACTGGCTATGTTTCCCCCCCCCCCTTTGCCCTCTGATTGACATCCTTAAATAGTCGTGAAGGAGTAGCCGTTTTGTCCTGCGGAAGAGGCGCCTAATTAAGCCAGTAATGGGCGCATGATGGCAATAATTACCGACGTAGTGGCTCCTTCACGCCGTTGGGCAGTTATCCTTCAGAGGTAATGGGGAATTTAAGCACTATTACTGTGCGGAATAACAGTGCATGTGGACCGTTTGGATTCCTTAATCAATTGGACCCACTCAATTGTAGGTGCTATTGATTATAAGGTGGTCGTGGTTGACCTGGTCGTAGCAGGACTTACGACTGGGTACAAGTCGTAGAAGGTCTTACGACTGGACAATAGTCGTAGAAGGACTTACAACTGGGTAATGGTCGTAGAAGAGCTTACGACCAGGTAGTGGTCGTAGAAGGACTTACGACCGTGACATAGTCGTAGTAAGGCTTACGACTATGGGGGTGATTGTAGGAGATCTTACAATCACTTGGTAGGCCTCTCCCTTATGAATATAAGGGGTACTTCTGGGGACTATGTGACATCATATTTATCCATAATAACAATTATAGATAAAAGATAAAATAAGGATTACCGGATCCTCGTCAAGTAACATGTTCAAAACTAATTTTCACCGTAAGCTCATTAATAGAGGAATCCAACAAACTAGGTTTCACTCAAAAAGGATTTGCAGAGAAATAGTTACGCCTTTTACAAGTTAATTGTATTTTTTAGTTAACAAATAATCCTTCTCGGGAAAATCCGAAATTAAAACGACGTGGACTAACTTGGACCGTTGATCTTGGATCCAAAGGCCAATGTCCACGGGACAAAGCGCGCGCACGCGGCTCACAAATCCACCTGTTGGATTTAGATCCAACGGTCCACGTGGATCGAAACGTTCGCCGTCGACGTTTGAGCGAATGTGAGCCGTTGATCTAAAGATGGGCGGCTCTGCGAAGGAGCCTCGAGCAGTCCGAACATTCACGCGAACACAGGTCGTTGATCTAGAGATCGACAGTCCACAGAGAACGACGTTAAACGCTCGCGTACAGTTCGTCCAACAAAACCCGACTGCGAAGAGAGGCTCAGCGGCGGCGACTACGCCCAAGCGGCGGAGCTAAGGCCCAACATGGGTTCGCAATAGCCTTGTGCGCTGCGGGACCATTCTTTGCGCGGCGGCGGTCTAAAACGCCGCAAGTCGAAGTTGGCGATGGCGACACAAGCGGTAGAAACCGAAAAGTGCAAAGGAGCTCATTGCGGTCCAAGTGGCGAGTGCCAAGCATCTAGGGACGAATGCGGAGCTACACGAGCACTAGAGAGGCACTGAGGAGGAGGTCGGAGCTGCTCGGCGATGAAGTCCGCGACGGCGCTCGAGGCGATGTCGCGGAGAAGCCAACTGGCGAAATCAATGCGGCGGGTCATCAATTGGGTTCCACACGCTCCATCGATCTTTGCCGGTGAAAGGAATTGAGCGGAGGAAGACTCACCGGCTTGGAGGCGAAGTGCGGTGCTTTTCCGCAGCAGGGATCTCAATTCACCCCCCCCAAGAGGACAAGCCAAAATAGCAGGGTTAAGGACCGTGAAGTGCAAAGGAGCGGTGGACCAAGAAATGGAGAGGAGAGCCAGCGTGGTACCGCCTTCACCGTGAGCTTGAAGCTCGGCAATGGCGGCGAAATGGTTTCGGTGAATCAGGCTCAAACAAACCCGTGGGTGCTAGCTAGGGTTCTTTGAAGTGCTAAAGGAAGCCATGGGGAAGCAAGGGAGCTTAAGTAGGCGAGATGGTAGAGAAACAGCGGCAAGGAGCCTACTCAGGTCAAACCTACCATGGGAGCACTGAGGGCGATGGGAGCAGTTGAGAAGGGGACGCATGGGGGCGGTGCACTGACCAGCATTAAATGCAAAGAGTCGTTGGCCATGACACGGGTGGGCGGTATTCATACGCCACGACTTCCTCGCCCATGGCGCGTGGCGCACTCGGCCGGGGCGCGAAGAAGGAGATGACTTGGCGCCGTTGGATCAAAATCGAGCAGTTCAAGTGAATAGAGGCGATCGGTCGGTCCGATCGGCCACTCCATCCAGGCCATTGATCTTCAAATCGGACGGTTCAAGTGAATGGGGCGATCGGTCGGTCCGATCGGCCACTCAATCCAGGCCGTGATCTCCAAATCAGACGGCTCTCCTGCGATCGCATCGGCGTTGCTCCGCGCCAACATGGGCCACGCGATGTCGATCCGACGACCACGATGTGCTCGCACCGTCGACGAGCGGCAGTGCAAATAGTTGTTCGAACCAAGTCACTTGGCTCGAGCGAAGTCGACTTCGCGCCAAGGAACAATCTTAGATGATTTAGTTTTTGATTTTTGGTACCAGAACTTTGGAGAATTTTAGAGGTAGAAAAACAGCTCCAAAAATCATGAAATTTTAACTGGAGGTTTCCGACCTTAGGATTAACCTTACATAAAGTTCCAGAGATCTTCATGCACTGCATTCTTCTCAAGAAATTCCAGAAGGTTGGGTTACGGTTTGACCAAGCTTTGGTAGGTTTGACTTGCCTCCCAAAATTATCAAATAATTTCTAAAAATCATGAAATAATTCAGAGGTGTTACCAAGCCTCCCTAGAACACAGGAAAAATATTCACAGAGGTTTGGCACGAGATCTTTGCCAAGGAGGTTTGTGACTAGAGTTATTTGGAGATTTGATTTTTGACTTCCATAATTCTTTTACAAGAATTACAGAATAGTGCAATTACTTCAAGATGCAAGAAAAGTTTTAACTTCTACTCATTTTCTTACATTTGAAGCAAAGACTTAGAATTGGGATGTTACAGGTTGTTAGTTAAAAACGTAAAGTTGGTTATTATCATCCTTGATATTTGATATCTTGCACCTTTGTAACCCTAGCATATGAAATTTCGCATTATTGAACACAATTTTGTAGAATATTTTGATCTGATAGAATTGCTTAGGCGTCTTTGTTTGGTCCTGTTTAACCTTTGAGAGAGAAAAACCTTTAATACTTGTTACACTTTAAATTTTGAAAAATATTTGACATTAGGTAATGTCAATATTTGGAAATAAAATAAAAATGGTGGAAAATATTTTAGACTAGGGTGAGTGGCATGAGTTTGGTTTGCCTTACCCTGGTTGATTAAGTACTGAGTCTTGTGTTTATTCAAACCTAGCAATATCGTACATCCACATGTCCTAAATGGGAAGGACTTGGCTGAATAATTTACTATATTGTAGCATTACGCCCGCGGGCTGTAGATGGTAGGTTTTACCTGGTAGTGCAGACGATGGTAATTGACATCCATATCTGCCGGGGCTTGCGCCGGACGTTGGTAAAAGACGTCCAAGTCCGAGCAGGTTATCCCCCACAACGGTCAGCTCCAGGTCGATGGTAAATGACGCCCATGACTTGGGGTTAAGCTCATTGGACGGGCTAATGTTAGGATAAAGTATTGTAAAAGCACTGTGACAATCGTTTAGTCACACACCATCAGAAGTGTGTGAGCGGGCAGTATAAGCTGATTGTCTCGTGTGGGTCAAGTTGTACAACCTCTGCAGAGTGTTAAAAACTATTCGAATAGCCATGCCATCGGTCAAGGGCGGGCAAGGTGCGTATACACATGGTAGATTTCAATTTTGGGTTTAAAAGAAATATTTTAAGAATCTGGGAGTAGTTGGAACTCTTAGATTGTGGTTCTGTAGTTAGAGCCAGTTGAGCAGCTAGAGCTCAATTCTAGAAACTTGGCAGTTAGAGCCTCTTTACTAATGTTTGATAGTTGGAATCTGCATTAGAGTCTGATTTAAATTATTTTATCTTTTTAATTATCTTATTTTCAAATGAGCTTTATAAAAGATGTTTAAACTTAAAATATTGCTTTGTGCAAATGAACTATATATGCCCAATTGTTAAAGCTGTGCATATGCATCATTTCCCAAGACTCGCGAAGTACTTTATGTACTCACATGCTACACTCAACAAATCTCGAAGTCTCTGAAGATGCTGAGAATGACTACGACTACTTCGCTGCGGTTTCGATGAAGGCTTCCCAGTACTAAGGTCAGTTTCCCGGTTGAATGCCGTGGGCTATTCGATGGGTCAACCACGAGTTTATTTTATTTCATTCTTTGTGAGACTTAAGGTCTTTTGACCTCTTTTGTAATAAGTGTCCTTAAGACCGGTACTCAGTTATTTATTAATGATATTTCCTTATTCGAACTGGTTATCAACAATGTTTCTACTGTGTGCACTAGCTACTAATTTGGGACTGGTGCAGAAATAAACAGAGAGTTCAGATTTAGAAATTCGGTCCTGACAGCTAAGTACTTCTTGCAGTTTCTCTTTCAATGCCTAGTCTCATGACAATGGTAACATTCTGACTCAGGCTTAGGACCCAGCTTGAGCTTCTTAAGCTTAGCCTTGAGACTCTCGACGGGGTCGTCCCCTGCAGTGTTCCCGTAAAGCTTGGTGGTCACCTGGTAAGGGTGCACGTTAGTGCGGAAGTATGGTCGACCGACTGGAAAGTGCTCCCACGACCATAACTGTAGCATGACGTAGCATACCGTGAGGACTGGTTCCTCGCCCGTGCTGCGCTGACAAGCATCGCACAACCCTCGATAGGTGGCGAAAAGCAACTGCGAGCCCGGTGTGCTGGAACCTCCTAGGGCGGCGTCGCCAAAGACATGCGGATAGATGTAATCGGGTACACGGTCTCCTGCGTGGTAGGAAGCGAGATCCATCCGAGCAGGAACAAAAGGTACGACTAAGTGTGTCCTCACTTCCTCCGCATCGCATGCTCGGGGCGGATCATGTACTGCCCGCGGCCAGAATGTGGCACACCCGACGCGTTCGCGAGAATCGGGTGACCAAATCTGCATCGGCCAAACGGACCTTCGATCCATCGCCCTCGGAGGGCACTACTAGAAGACCACGCAGCGGTAGACACATGGCGAGCCACGTCCTTGAGTAATGGTCATCTCCCCCATCGGAAGTGGAAAGTGTGAGTCTCCGGTCTCCAGCGGTCATGGCCTTGAGCAGAGTGCCGTCAAGCGCATGCGGGAGGTCCAACATCCGGGCAAGGGGCAGGAGCCTAGTCTCCGCGCACTGGGATGTTACGCTCGTCAAGGGCCAGCTCTCTGGGGCGCTCGGGACCCGAGCTCGGAGGGCGATCGCGAGCGGACCACGCCTAGCAACGGTGTCCCACATCCCAGCGTGGGTCAAGCAGCTCGTACGCGTCGTCAACTGGAACCTGCGCCATCTCCTGCCAACAGGAAAATAACATGTTAGTGCACGCATGTAAAATATATTGTGTGGCACAGGAAAATAAGGTAAAACATACGATTAAAAATTCAACAACACAATATGACCATAATGAGTTAACAACAGACCTGGACAACTTAACAAGTACTACATAAAGGCTTGGATTAACAGCAACACAGCCCATCAAAGACATTGAAATAAGCAAGCGACATCACGACTTAGTAATTATATCTTCCTCACTATGGTGCCTTTGCTTGGGCGAATGCATTTGGCAATGCGGTGATGGAGTGCCCAACTATCTTGCATGCAGCAGCGAGGCGGCAAACCCGTTGCCGTGGCCGTTGCCGTCCATGTCGTTCTGGATATGTCGGGACTGGCGTCTTCCACGGCCGGGGAGCTTTAGTGCATCTTTGGGCACCCACTTCAACTGCCCCAGCCAAAGGTCCCTGTAGTGCGTGTCCAGCCCGTACGAATGGAACTCGGCACTCCAAGTTACATACAGGTGGTGGATATCGTAGTACTCGGAGATGTAACACTCCGAGGCCTACCGCCACGCCGCGCACGCCGCGTACACATAGGAGCATGGTTTGTGCAGAAGCTACGGCTTGTTGCAGGTGCACGACTCTTCTTCACCAATCGTGCAGACCTGCTTACGATCCCCTCTAGCGTGGCCCATCACGTACTTCTCCCTGAGCCTGATCTCGAACTTCTGCCTGACGCCATCCATGGTACGAGCGGCGTGCAATCGAGCCTTGCTGATCTTATTCTCCATGTAGGCATGCATTAGTTCGGAGAATTGCTTCCCATCCTCCAGATGCTTCTTGGCCACCATGGCTCTGTTAACAAAGTATCCGATGGTACGGTTCCACCTCTCCTCCACGATCGCAGTGATCGGCAGGGAGCGGACACCCTTGAGCACACCATTGTACACCTCCGACATGTTGGTCGTTATGATCCCGTACCTTGCACCATATGTGTCGTGCAGTAGGGACCATTTCTCTAGGACAGGTGCATGTGAGTTAACCCAGTGTGTGAACTCCCTAACTCTCGCGGACCCTCTAGTAGCTGCCCTTGCCTAGGCATGCGCGAAGTACCTTACATGCTTTCCGGTCTCCTCATCGAGCTGTCTCCACACCGCTTCGAACTTCCTTCTTTGATTCTACATGCAGAGCTTATTGAACATCTTCATGAGGTCCTTGCTCCGAAACATTGTGTGGAAGTTGGCCACAAGATGCCTCATGCACAAACGGCTCCTAACATCGTTCCACTGGTACGGCGGCTGCGTCCTGTTTCGCATCATGCACAACGCAGACAACAACCCAGCATTGCGATCTGAGATGATACACACATCTGGCCGATCTTGGACCACCGCCTGCTTCACATTGCATAGGAATCACAACCAGCTCTCGGTGTACCTGAAGGTGTCGCCTCTCAAAAGGATGCGTCGTTTCAGAGTAAGCGAAAAGCTTGCACCAAGGTACATCGGACCTTTCCTAGTTCTAGCCCGAAGAGGAGAAGTCGCTTACCAGTTGGAGCTCCCGCCTCAGCTTTCAGATGTGCATGATGTCTTCCACATGTCACAGCTGAAGAAGTGTTTACGTGTGCCCAAAGAGCAGATGCCAATGGAAGCAATTGCCCTGCAGGAAGACCTCACCTACAAGGAGCATCCCATCAAGATCATGGAAATAGCAGAGCGAGTGACAAGAAGCAAGATCATCCGTTTCTGCAAGGTCCAGTGGAGCAACCACACCGAAGAAGAAGCCACTTGGGAACGAGAAGATGACTTGAAGGAAGAGTCTCCCCACTATTCTCTAGAAAGCCTGAATCTCGGGGTCGAGATTCCCTTTAAGAGGGGTAGGTTTGTAGCGTCCCGCTTTTTCAGAGATTTTCAAAATTTTAAAAAAGAACCACTTGCTTTCATTTGCCTAAAGCTTAATTGGGAATTTCAGAGTCAATTGTAGTTAATATGAATTAATCAGACTTCAATTAAATTAAAGTTAGTTTAGTTGAGTTTTCTGGTATTTAAAATCAAAATTATTATTTAAAGTGTTTTCTTGGATTTATTGGATTTTAGAAATGGTTTTTCCATATACCCGAAATTAAAAATTATTTTAATTGCAAAAGTTAAAGAAAAATTAAAGTTGAAAATATTTTTATTAAGTCCATAATAATTAAAGGAATTTTTGTGAATTTTTCTAGAATTTTTGGATTCTATTTGCTATTTTCTAAAATAGCTTTTCATTTGTTTGAATTTCTGAAAATCAAAATTCCGAAAATCCCTTTTCTTGTCGTGGGCTGAATTCCTTGACCCACCCTCATTCCTCGGCTGGTGCGCCTCCTGCGGCCCGCCTCACTCCGCCAAAGCCCATCTGCCGCGCCGGCCTCGCGCCGCTCTGGCCGTTGGATCGCGATCCAACGCCATCGCTTCGCCCGTGCTCCCCGCTCTTCTCCGCCGTCCGATCGAAATCGGACACCGCTGCGCCGCCCGCGCCCTGCTCTTCTTCTTCCTCCCCCTTCTTCTCTCTCGCATAGCGCCTCGCGTGAGCACTGCCTCCACCGCGAATCCGCCGCCAACCTCGGTTTCGCGCCGCGCGCTCCTCCTCGGGTCAATGCCTCGGCCTCGGTCCCCCTTTCCCTCTGCCCCAAGCTTGGCGCCTCGCCCAAAGCCCCTGCCACCGCACGCTCTCTCTCTGCCTCACCTGTGACCTCCTCCGGCGCCGCTCCGCCCGTGACTCGCCCCGCCCTATTTAAGCTGCACCGGCTCCGCCTCTTCCCCCCCCTTTTTCCCCCGGTCGCCCTCTTCTCCTCGCCTCCGTCCGTGTTGTTTCGATTTCCCGCGACAGCAGAGCTCTCGCCGCCGCCGCTCTCTCCTCATGCCGCCGGCCGCCTGCGGTTTCCTCCCGAAAGGGTGTCGCCCGACTCCCGCGTCCCCTCTAACCCCTTGTGCCTCGCCGCTGGCGGCTACGTCCCCTCTCGCCGCGAGGCCCTCGCTCCGCGCTTCCCGCGTCTTGGCCGACGTGGCGTCCACGTGGGCGCCGTGTCAGCGCCAGCCGGCGCCACGTCAGCGCTCTCGGCCTGCGTGGCGGCCGCGTGTGCGCTTGCGTGGCCGCTGACGTCAAAGTCCCGAGTTTCCAGTAGAAAAATATTTCCGGAAAATTACAAAAACCCTAATTCTATCATTTTATGTGCTTGAAACTTCTTTCGGCCATAACTTTCACATCCGAACTCCGATTTGGGTGATCCAAATTTCTATATTCACATAAAATTAGCCCCTTTCATTTGGTTCTGGTTTTGCAATTTTTGGAGTTCATTTGGTGCTGTTTTATTTATTTGTGATCTTTTCGCACGTGTAGATTCCGGCGTTCCGAAAGGTTTCATCGACCCGACGACCGAAGAGCCGCTCCTCGTCAACGAAGGCAAGTCGTAGGCCTTTGACCATGTTGAAACCATTTTACAAATGTATATTGTTTTAAATTATCATGCATGGCTAGTTTATTAGAAATGGTTTTGGGAATTGATAATTACCAAATTGCCATTATGCCTCCTTGATAAATTGAAAATGAAATGTCCCCTTGAATGACATAAATCCATGGACACCTTAGGATGGTTAATTACTAGTTGGACATAATTGTATTACCAACTTGAGTGCGTATATTTGCTTAGTCTTGTTTTAGTTATCCGTGGGACTTGCGATCATGTTTACAGAATGAATGAAATTTGACTAATGACACTATGGAATTGTGGTGTGATGCCACTATAATTAAAATATGTTGAGCCATGGCAGGGATTGCCACTTGGTCGGGAATGAACAAAAATGATTTATGCTCGGGCTTATGGTAGGGGGTGAAGGTGGGTGCGTGAGGCACATTTGGATGTGGTAGTCACGCCTGAGCAACCAACAAAGGACTTAACTTTGCAAGTCATTGATCTGGGCCACCTCGTGCAACCACAATTCCGGTATGGGACGGACCTGGCCAACTAATTAGGGAAGTTTTGAGTCGGTTCTGTTTGGGTTGATTATTGGCGCAAGAGGGGGCCGTGAGGGCGAATCCTTAGCGAGCAGAACCGAGGCAAAATAGAACTTTGTAAAGTTCTTGTGATAATCACTTAGTCGCACACCCTCGAAAGTGTGTCAGACGGACATTACAAGTGATTTATCTCTTGTGGGTAAAGCTGTACAACCTCTGCAGAGTGTCAAAATCTATTCAAATAGCTGTGTCCCCGGTTACGGACATTGCCTGGTGTTTTCGCGCAAGGGGTAGTATTTTCAAAAAATGTGGTATTGGTTCGGTGGAAAGGTTTGGTTGGAATGGTTGGGAAGTGAACGGGAGGTTCACTATTTGTTTCAAAGAACTTGGTTATTTATGTATTATTCTTTTAAACTCCTGCTCTGCAATCTAATTATTGTATTTACTGTTAAACTTGCTTTCTGCAAATTAACCATAAATCCATCCTTGTTTAAACCTTGCATGAATACTATGTGCATACATTTCTCTACGACTTGCTGAGTACTTTATGTACTCACGGCTTTATGCCCTTTGTTGATCAGTCAATGGAAGAATCGAAATGTTGAGTTCTACGAGGAAGGCTACTTTGAAGACTTCGCGAACTAGGTCACGTCCTCCACTCGATTGCCTGTGGGCATGTCGATTGGGCTCCACGTATTTTGAGATTTCCGCTGCCAGATACTCTGTTGTTCCTAAGCCCTGCGTGGCGACTTTTGTAAGAACTTAACCATAAGGTCCTTTGCTGCTAACTAATATTACTTTGTCTGCTTCATTAGTTCATTGTTGAATGGTTATGATAACATCATTGTTGCAACTGTGCGGGCTAGCTACTGATCATGGGACTAGCTTGGTATGCACAGAGGGTCTCGGGGTTGTATGACACCCGGGGCGCCGACACGGATGCACCCGCTCAAGCTTGTTTACGTACGTCCCGTGATTAGATTCCGCGATTTGATGCAGCAATCTTGGTACTAGGTTGTAAGCCTCTTCGAATGTGCCGAACATTCGCTCCAGAACCCTGCATTTCGCACCGCCTTAGCTCCGAGAGGCTCATGTCCTTCAGAGCCGGTGCCCGGATCACGATGCGGTGACAATTTGACAAGTCCGCACCGTACGGTCTGTCGCGTACGAGAGCGTCCCCGTGGAACACGAACAGGTCTTTAATTTCCGCCATGAAATACCTAACACATGTGCATATGAAACCATCGAATTATTTGTGGGATTTTTTTCCGAACGAATGCTTCTACAAATTTGGTTATGCCCACTGTACACGAGTGTTTTGTCGTACAGGTTTTCAATCCCGATTGGAGTTCGTATGATTTTTCTATCCATGAAATGTCTAACCTAATATTATTTGTAGTATAAAAAATTCGTAGCCTATTCTATGTTACACTTCAGAAATTTCCTGTGGTACTAAATCAAAAAGAAAACCAACAAAACTGATTTCCCTAAATTTTTATATAGTTATGAATTTTCTAACTAGTTCGATATTACAGTGCAAAAATAATTCACTTCAGATATTCTTATTGCATTTCTACGTTTCCATACCCGAGTTAGAGCTAGCTTACACCAAAGACATGCGGGGTCTATTTATATTTTGTTTAACGACCTCCAAATATTTTGCTATTTTATGACCAAGTTCATGAAACTATGCAAATAGCCGAGATGAAATTTACAACACTATTAGCAACAAGTCTGTTAAGCCCGCAAATTACGGCCTAATGACATTGTTAACTACCGAGTCTTCAAAATAAACTAACTACACAACTATAACTACTATGTTGCTACAATTCATCTAATTGCATCCTAATCACATTGCTAAAACTACCGATAATAATAACCGGATGCAAATGACACTTACCTTTTCTAGGTGCTCGCAGCAGGCCACACAACTTATTTTCTAGGTGCTCGTGAAATTTTTCCTTCGCTCTCGCGCCTAATTTTTTTCCTTTCGTGGAATTTTTTGCACAAAATTTTACCCCTAATCGCGTCGCGAGAGCTAGTGAGGAGCTCGCTCCTCACGGCTCCCTTTATGGACGCTTAGCGGCCAGTGCCGCCTTTATGCGCACTGGCCGCGCCGAAGCGGGCGCCCGGTGCTTGCCGCGTGTGGCGACGGCACAAAGTGTCGTGTCCGGACAAAGAAGACCTTGTCTTTGCCGCCACGTGGCGGCCCGGCGAAGCTCGCCCGACCCAGGTGGTCAGCGAGTCAGCCGTCTAGGATGGCGAGCACCTTTGTTATGAGCCCACAAAGCGGCACCAAAGTCTTTGCCCGGGCGATACCACCAACGTGCTACCGTCCCCGACGGCAGCTAGTACGATAAGGGGGCTATTTTTGGAATATTTGTTGCTCAACGGGGCTAAAATAGTCCAGAATTCATCATCACGTGGGAATCAATGAAGTGAGATGCATACTCATTTTGTTCCTATATATTTTCTTCAAGATATTCTTACTCGATTGCAGGAGCTAAAGCAAGGCGCACAATCCGTCGAGACTACTACAAGCAGATGGAGTAACTCTTGATTTTGGGTCGAGTTCAGGAAGACAATGAGCAAATAATGGTGAGATTCTTGTATGGGTTGAACCATAACATTTTCAAGCTAATCAACTTTCAGCCATATTCCACTATGACTGAACTGCAACACTTTGCGATCAAAGCGGAAAAGTAGGTCAAGGAAGAGGCACTATTGCAATCCAGGCTAAGCACTTTCACGCCCAGGCTGAGTTGTCCATCTACCTCGACATACATGCCCAGGGATAGGCTCAAGATAGACATTAACAAATGTATGTTCAACAAACCTTTAAATTCTACTACACAATCACATGATGTGTCTAATGTTTCGAATGTGAAATCTGCTCCATCCACTAGTGTTAAACATGCTAGTTCTTTTAAATCATTGCAATTATTTGCTGGTTCTAAAATTAAAACAAGTGCAATTCAATGTTTTCGTTGCCAAGGACGTGGTCATTATGCTCGTGAATACCCTAATGTTAAGTCTATGATTGTAACAGAAACTTGTTATGATTCTGCTTCTGATTCTAACACTGAACCTATTCAGTGTGATGATAATAATAACTAAGAATGAATCTGATTTTGATGATCAATGTTCGGGAGAAGGTGAATTTTCTTTGGTTGTTACTCCATGTTTATCAATGCTTGGTAAAGAAGACAACTCATCTCAACGTTGCAATTTGTTCATAAACAGTGCTAAAGTGAAATATGATAATATCAAAATGATCATTGATAGTGGTTCATGCTAGAACCTTGCTATTGTCGACATGTGCGAAAAGCTTAATCTAAAATTACTTAAACATCCTGATCCATATTGTGTGCAATGGATTCGTGAGGGAAGCAAGGTTAAAATTCAGCACCGTGTAGAAGTTTCCTTCAAGGTTAACAACTATGAAGAAATTGTTTTATGCGATGTTGTGCCTATGACGGTATGTCATTTATTTCTGTACCGTCCATGGTTGTTTGATCGCAATGTACATCATGATGGACGAGCCAATACTTATAGCTTCAAGTGGGAAGGTAAGAACAGGGTTTTACTACCGCTTACTCCCTCCCAAATACATGACGCTGAACAGAAACGACAAGAGAAATCATAGCATGTTGTTCAGCACGGTAAGCACTGAAAAGGTTCTGATTGCGATGAAAACATATATGAAAGAGGTGAGCAATGATCTTATTGTTATCCACTTGTTCTTGTTTATAAGGACACTATTGTTATGCATACAACTAATAATCTAAACACTCTTCCTAGTGCTATCCAGTCATTGTTGCAGGCATACTATGACGTTTTTCCTAAGGAGGCGCCACCCGGACTTCACCCTTCGTGGGATTGAGCACCAGATTGACTTCATGTCGGGTGCCTCGTTGTCGAACTGACCGTCGTACCGCACCAATCCAACCGAAACCAAGGAAATACAGCGGCAAGTGCAAGAGCTTTTGGACAAAGGGTATGTAGGCAAAAGCCTTTCTCCCTACACTGTCCCTGTTATTCTTGTCCCTGGATACCGCAAGATTTTCACGAAACCAGGAGATGAATGAAAACTGCTTTGAAAACAAAGTTTGGATTGTATGAGTGGTTAGTCATACCTTTTGATTTAACTAATGTACCCGGTACTTTGATGCGCTTGATGAATCATGTTTTAAGAGCTTTCATTGGTTACTTTGTGGTAGTCTACTTTGATGATATTATGATATATAGCAAAACCATAGTTGAACACTTAGATCAATTGAAACAAGTGCTTAGAACTGAGTAGATCTTCGCTAACTTTGCTAAATGTGCATTTTGCACTAATAAAGTAGTGTTCCTTGGGTTTGTTATTTCTGGACATGGAATGAAGTTGATGACTCTAAAATTAATGCAATTAAGAATTGGTATGTTCCTATTAATGTGAGTCAAGAGTGTAGTTTCCATGGTCTTGCTGGCTTTTATCGTCGATTTGTGTGGGGGCAGCACAATAGGGCACTTTGATACTTTGAAAACTCACTCACATAGGCGCCTCGGCTAGCTCTACCTGATTCCACTAAAACTTTTGAGATTGAATGCGATGCTAGTGGAATAGGTGTTTGTGGTGTTCTTATGCAGGAAGGTAAGCCCAGTGCTTATTTTTCTGAGAAATTGAATGGAGCTCAACTAAATTATCCTGTTTATGATAATGAGCTCTATGCACTTGTACGTGCTCTTGAAACTAAGCAACATTACTTATGGCCTAATTCTTTTGTCATATATTCTGATCAAAGATAGTGTGGTTGCTGATGCTTTGTCTCGAAAGAGTATTCTTTTAACTCAATTGGATACTAAGGTGCTTGGTTTAAAGAATTTGAAAGAGTTATATGCTACTGATTGTGATTTTGTTGAATCCTTTGCTCGTTGTTCACATGGGAAAGGATGGGATAAATATCTCATATTCATTTATTTATCTATGATATATATGTGTATCTGTGATATATCTATGTATCTATGCATTTGTTTTTATATGTTGTCTGTACATTGTTTTCAGAGGGCATGGCAAGCATTTCTTGAGGTTAGCCGAAAAATAGAAAATTTTCTATATAGAGAGCGAATTATCACAAACAGTTTTATAGTATAAATCGTGTGTAAACGCCTACTATCATAGACGGTTATGTGCACCAACCATCCATGATAAGTCACAATACAAACGGTTGGTAAACACAACCTCCTGTGATGACCGACATATCACAGACGGTTTCGTGGTTGAAGCCGTTTGTGATAGTTGGCGTTCACAGACGGTTATTTATATGAACCATCTGTGTTGTGACTAATCACAGATGGATTAAAAACCGTCTGTGATAATCGCCTGTTATCACAGATGCAATAAATCATATGATTTAGAAACCGTTTGTGATGACCCTCTAGGTGGTAGTGACTTGAGTTTATTTGGTTGGTAGGCCTTTTGTAATATAAACTTGTTATGTAAACGATTAAGTTTAAGACCTTTGTACCATGTTGTATGTATGAATGTGAATATCAATGTCGTGGATGTATGTACTAGCCATTGATCATGAAACTAGTATGGTACACACACGATGATTTCAGGTATTCAAAGCCTGTGGTCCCAGAGCATGTCTATGCCTGGTTGCAGCAAGCAAAAGAAGATTACACGCACGCGTTCGCTCGCCTCACCATCGCCCGTGTGTGCGACATGTAAGTGAATGGTTCAGCATATTTTGGGTCTGGTTGTGCGCGAAGTCGCAACTTCTTTTTGCACCTCATAATCTTGCATGATGACGTGGCATATGTACACGTAATAAATTGGATAGGATAAGAACGGTTCAAACCGAACATTTGAATCGCGCTAATCCTATGCGGTAATTATGGCACACATTAATTGTATTTATTGTGGGTTCCATTTTTTGTTGCACCTTAATTATTGTTTCCTTTCGAGCATTTATGTGTCTATAAGAGGTGACTACCTCTCCATTTAACAAACACACAATAGAGAAAATCCATTGTTGTTTTATGCGCCGCCTTTGAGGTTACTCCATCCCTACGCTAGCGTGCACCATTGTGGGGAAAGCATTGTCTCTGAACTATCTCTTTTTTGGTCCTGCACGGGAAGCGACGAATCATGTTTTTGGGAAGTGTCCGTGCGACTGCTCACGGCTTCCTCTTCTTGGATTTGTTCACATCTTCCTCAACGAACCATATCCTACCGTGACCATCGCCGGAGTGATACTCTGTAAGTCACGATGATATCCCTTTTACATGGCTAGGTAATACTAGCAATTTGTCCACAACTGCTAGTAAAGTTATTGATTTAGACTTTGCCATGTTTACACAAATATATGAGATATGTGTATATGATTTAGTGTTTTAGTATACATGTTGCACTTTCCTTGATCACAATGTCGTGGATTAAATTAATCATTGAAGTGCACAATATTCTAACACTCAATAGTTTTTTTTTTGCCAATTTTTGTTGTGTATTTGCTACAAAATTAGTGTATGACACAATTTTTTGTTTTGTCTTAGATTTCAGGTTTTAAGTACATAAAACAGCTTTCAGTTGTAAAGCTATATTTTGCAAAAATTAATCTAAAAATGTGTTATGTAATTATTAAAACGTCGTTGCGGACTAGATTCGCGTGCGACCGTTGCGGAGGAGACCCGTGCGTGAAAACTGCGACTCAGCGCTAATATACCCGGCCCCGCCTTCCGCTCCGCCGCCTCCGCTCCGCCTTCTTTTTCCTTTTCCCTCCATCTCTCCAGGCGCCGAGGCGGAGAAGTGGGGGAGAGAGAGAGAGAGAGGGCGGAGAGAGAGAGAGAGAGAGGGTGGAGGCGCAGGGGGCGGAGGCAAGAGGTGTCTCCGGCTTCGGGTGAGTTCGAATCTATTCGTCTCGTTGGGTTCCATTGCGTTTGTTTCGATTTGGTGGGGGTTTTGAGGTGTTTTGTGGCGCGCGTGTTGGGGTTTTCGGGGTTTTGGATTCTGGGTAATGTGGGTGGTTCGGGGTTTCGTGGTGTGCGGATTTGGGGGTTTTGGTTCGAGATGGTTGGTTCTTCTCAGAGCGCGGTGCTCCTGCTCATCTCGCGGGGTTCCATGGCGTTTGGTTCGATTTTGTTGGGGGTTTTGGGGTGTGGGAGTGGGGGTTTCGGGGTTTGGATTCCGCGCAATGTGCGTGGTTTGCGGTTTCGAGTTGTTCGATTCGAGATGGTTGTGTGATCTCGCAGCACGCTGCTCCTGCTCGTAGTGGTTTCGATCTCTCGCCGTTTGAGATGGTTGCGTGATTTGGGTTTGGTTTTTTGGTGCGCTGCTTCGATGCGTTTGTGCCTTTTGCGCCCATGTCTCTTTGCGCGTTGAGTAGGCCTTTCGTTTTTACCCGGTTTCTTCTTCATGATCGAATCGCCGAACGGGTGGTTCCAATCTGCTGCTGCGAACCGCTTGCTTGCGTTCACTTGTCGATCACTTCGCCCCTTTCTTGTTTCGAAAATAATCTGCTGGTTTTTTTGGGTGCTTATTTCGTGATCGAACTGCTTGCTTGTTAGTTTGGATGCTTTGAAATCGCTTGGTCCATTCGGTCAGTTTTTCGGCGTGGAAGGACTAAGGAGGTATTTCTCACGGTTGTTTTATTTGGCGAGTAATAAATCTCGGCTTCCGCATTTGCTTCAGCCTCGGTTGGAGTCTTTTTGGAATTGGTACTGGTTCATTTGTTTGAAGGGGTTTGGGTTACTTCCGGTTTAATGATCTTTCCGTTGGCTTTTTGTTTCGTGGACTGATTTCGCCGGTGGGTTTTGAAATCGCCGTGTTTATTCGGGTTTTGTGCTTCGACACGGTGGCATCGGTTCGTCAGTAATTTCCTTTTTTCTGGCTGCGTTCCGATAGATGCTTACGCAGTTAATTTTTTGGTTTGGGATTTTGGGTTTTGTATTTAGTCATTTCCCGATTACAGTATTGCAGTTGAGAACAATATTTTGTCCAGTAGTTGTTTGTATTTAAATTCGCAGGTTTACCTTTCGGATTTGCAGGGATTTTGGTGTGATCACTGCTCCTAATTAGTGTTTCGAACTTTCTGAATGTACTTTTTTAGACTAATGGAGATTTGCATATGCTTCTACGTCTGCTTTTGGAACTTTTTTTGGCCTTAATTCCATCGTGCCTCTTTGCTACTCTACCTTTTTCAAATGTTCAAATAGTGCACCTGTGGAGGTATTTTATTGGGCCGGAGTTCTGTTGACATTGTTTTGGTTCCCTTTAATTGAAGCTGTTGGTAGGCGTTTGAACGTTCCAATTTTTACTGGGTGTTCAACTAAATGTTTGTCCCGAGATGCAGGTTGCTACATGGCTTGGACTTTCTTTTTTGTAATAATTTGGTAGTAAGCAAAAGACAATCATGTTATCCGTGCATTTTCTGTTTAAATAAGTCTTGTTGCTTAGTGTTACCTTTCTGTCTTTAGTTCTTCTTCTTATTATTATTATTATTTACTTCGCATAAATTTCCTTTGGTATATACATGCAGAAACTGGTTAATGCAACTAGAATATCAGATCTCTGAATTCTGATCAAACATGTTTGGAAAAGAAACTGCTATTGACATTAAAACTGGTTTTTTTTCGGGTGTGGTGGAGAATGATGTCTTATATCTTGATTTTGTGTAAATGCTGTTATATTGACTTGTATCGGAGGTTCAATTGTATACTTGTACTCATTTCATTTACCTTTTGGATGCTAATACTTCTGTGCAAATTGATCATTCATGTTTTGTTTACTGCAGATGGTATTCAAAAAATGGCCCTGCTTGTTTGAATATACCTTATTCTCCTTTCAAAACTGTTTTTCTGAAAACATTTTGAATCTATATCTCCTATGCGGCTCTTTTCCTCGTGTATTTTATTTACTGAAAAGACTACACTAAGCATCCACTTTGATGTTATCTGCAGTACTATGTTAATCTGCACCTACATTTCCTCCTTTTTGCTTTGTTGTTCCCTATAGTGGTTGAGTGTGCAATTTCTGTAGCAACAAGCTGTAGCAGCCAGGTTGCCCTTTTAGTCCAATAGAGGATGGATCTAAGAGTTGCAATGTTGGGTTGAGTGTTCTTCAGGTGTTACGGTGGAAGACTACTACAAGCTTTGACTAATTTTAGCTGTTACTGTACATTTTTAGGTGTAATTTAGTACATTTAGATGCAAATATTTATAGATATCAATACCAAATATTCAAATGTCAATTTGTGTTGCTGGTTGCTCAAACATTCTGATTTGGAGGGTTCATGCTTGGTAAAGCTTTTTTAGGCCAGGCATGATTTGTTTGCCTTTCAACTTTCTCATGCTACTTCTAGTTCAATAAATAATTAACTTCTGTTTTATTGCTGTCTGCATTTGCATTTTGTTTTTTAGTTGTTGTCTAGTTTCTGGTCTTCCAATTTTGCTTTCCAGATTTTATTTTGCAGGAAAAAATGTTGTTGCAAACAGTAAAAAGAGTTATATAGCATGCTAATAATGACTTTAATATGTAGGCTCGCTTTTCAGCAATATTTATGAATCTTTGTACGAAATGAATTTGCATGCAGATCTCTTCTGATGGCTATCTACCCCCTGTATGCAGCACAAGACAATTTTTACTTTCACACCTGCATTGTTTGCATGTATTGCTGTTCTGTAATTTTTCCTTGCCCTCGCCATATTTTGATGGTACCTTTTTGTTTGCTTTATTGTCCTGCTTGTATGAGTTACATGTTCAATATTAACATTTTTTATGGATGTATGTGCTATCCTCAGCAGCTGACTTCATTCAGATGCCTGATAGTATGGCTGCTAAAACGGGTGGAACTGTCCAAGTGCATAAGGATGACACTGTTAAACGAACACCAATGGCACGGCCTAGCTTTGGCCATGAAGGAAAGCACATTAGGTTGCAGTCCAACCACTTCGCTGTGAAGCTTAGTGGAATTGATGCGGTTTTCTACCAATACAGCGTAATGGACAATTCCTAATTTCTGCACTTGTTATTCCTTTGATGGTTGGTGCTCATTGTCTTATTCTGAATTTCTGATGTTACTTTTGATTACATTGCAGGTCTCCATCAAATCTGAGGATGATAAGGTGGTTGATGGCAAGGGTATTGGCCGAAAGGTCATCGATAAACTATTGCAAACATATGGTTCTGAGCTTGCTGGGAAGGAATTTGCATATGATGGTGAGAAATGTCTATTTACTGTGGGGCCTCTTCCACAGAATAACTTTGAGTTCACTGTTATCTTGGAGGAAACATCTTCAAGGTATATAAATCATAACAACTATGTGAATTGATGAATTTTACGAAGTCCAAAGTATTTGAATGGTTGCTGATTGTTCTGCTTAGTTTGTCCAATTTCCCACTTTTTGCCATTTCCTGAATTGTTTTGGTCCAAATTCAGGCATTCCTAATTTGACTGATCCTTTTTTTAATGTCTTTTCTGGGGTGGTGTGGTGTGATTCCATACTTTTATCTTTTTGGTTGACCTTAGTAATGAAAGTATACATTTAGAAGACTCATTTGTTAGATGCATACTTACTTTACATTGCTACATGTTACTGTTATGTTGAAAGTAAGAAGCACATGACTATCTAGCTTGTTTTGCTTTCAACCAAGTGATAATTTTTTAATTGAAAATGTTTTGCAAATTGCCTCTGGAATGTCAGTTCAACTTTTGTGAAACCATATGTAGGCCCTGTTTGTTTAGGCTTAGGCTTTTGGCTTATAGCTTAAAGCCAGCTTTTTGGCTTAATAAGCTTATAAGCCCCTCAGCTTTTAAGCCAAACTTTGGTGTTTGGTAATCTTGCTTTTTATAGGATGTTGGTTTATTGAGTTGTGTGTGAAGGATAAAAAGTCTGAATTGCCCTCGAGGATTTGAAGGATGTTTCTAAGGATGAATTTAAAGTTATTTTTGAAGGATTTGTAAATATGACGATACGCAAGTTGTAAATATGAAACAAAAAAGATTTTGCTCGTTCGTGCATGTATTAATTTCGGACATTGCGTAATGAAAGAAATTAATATAGAAAGACATATATTATCCAACCAAACAAAATAATATTCGATCATATCAACAAGATTCTTCATTTCATCTTCAACACGCCAAAGGAACGCTCAATCGCTAGACGGTACCTCTAGCTCCCGACAAGATCATAGGAGTTAAGCTATACTTGATATTCTCTCAATGGAAGAGTTACCTGGGAGTAATCCTTGAAAAATTATTATTGACCACTCTATACTTCTCTAACAAAAGATCTCAATGAAAACCATTCTCTAGTTATACCTACTAACTAATAGAATGTGGTGATGTGTTTTATCGAGATATTATATTATGATTAAGTGCAGTCTGTGAATTGCTATGATTAGCTCATGAGTATAACTGATTACTTTTTTATTACTAGTGATACAACAACTGGTGGCATATACATCGCATAAGTGGACCCTTACCAGATAAGAAAAATAAGCTCTTCAAAGTTCAAGATACTTTCAAGGTGTCAAAATACAAAAACAAAAAACCTGACTAAATCTACACAAATAGGACATGCATAAGTGAGCAGAAATTCAGTGCTCCTGAAATCATGGCATTTTCATCAAGAAACTAGTAGCGAGCAATATATACCTGGATCATAAGCAGTCATTACAGGTTATTTTTACAGCATCGTTCTTAAATCATAATCTTTTACATGTATAATGTATTCACATCTTTACAAGATTCTTTACCCCTATCAGCCCCCACCACCTAAACTTATATTACATTTCATGCTATACCTCTCCTGTACCAAATGCAACTACAGCTACAATTTCCATGCTTTGAGTCATGTTATTCGGCTACAAATTGAAAATGCTTACCATCCAATCGTTTCCAATGTTTTGGTATATGAGCATTTAGGCCAAAAACCAAGTGTCAACGAAACATTGTTTATCAGATCTCGAAGCTCGCCAAATGGTAAGCCATGAACCGTGCGCTCTCATCCGAGTGATGGGCAGCGGCATCATGGAGGAGGCCACCATCCGTTCGCTTTGGTCTTTGGTCCTTCAACATTAGGTTCATGAAGTGTCATCAGGTTTTGCCTCGTTGTGGAAGCTGGCGGTGCTCCACCGAGACTCATCATCCCAATGTTGACTTTGGATTCACCTGCTGGCTGGTTTGGCAAACCTGACTCATAGAGCTTTTCAGATCTTCCTTTTCTTGAAGATGCCACTTTGTCCTTACTTCTTGGTACGTTGTCGAGGATTACGAGTCAAGCTCGCCTCCCAATCTCTTCTTTATACATGTCTTGATCATCGGTTTCGAAGCGGACACGAGCATTTATGAACCAGTTCAAATCTAGGACAGAGAAGAATATAAATGAATTTCAGCAAACTGATTATATCCACTGATTTGATACAGAATGCAAAGTCCTGTAGACACATGTAGCCTCTAGAAATCATTTGCACAAGTTCAAAGCCAAATATCCAACATGGTGTTAGTGTCTGTTGTCCGAGAATAGCATGATGCAGGGTAATATTTACAACTTGTTTATTGATGGAGCAGAATTTAACAAATTTAATATGGACAAAAAGCTGATTTGAGCTTTTGAGGTCAATATAAAACATGCTAATAAGCAATACCCCTGCAGCATGATCAGAAGTTTGCAGCACATGGATATACTCCAAGATGCATTGCAAATAGATTTGAATAATATCAATGCATGCCAAGGATTAGTAACAAATGTTATTGCGATAAGGTAAATTAGTAACAAATGTTATTGCGATAAGGTAAAAAATTATCTTCGTAAGATAACAAAATACCTGACTTCTTGTCAAACCAGTTTGCCTCGCTAGCATTAGCTTTTCAGAATCTTTTGGTGGGGAGGAGAGGGGAGACGGCGGCGTCGGGTGGAGGAGAGGGCAGGCAGTGGCGGTGGGGGAAGCAGAGGGGAGGCGGCATTGGTGGGGTGAGAAGACGGGAGGCGGTGGCGGTGGGGGCGGCGGCGGGTGGGGGGGAAGGCAAAGCGCGGCGTTGGGAGAGGAAGGTAGACACCAACGGTGGGGAGAGAGGAGGTGATGGCATTGGGGAGGAGAGGGAGGCGGTGGTTTGGGAGGAAGGGCGGCGGCCGACGGTGGGGAGAGGAGGCGCCGCGGTTGGGGAGGAAGGGCCGGCCACCGTGGTTGGGGAGGAAGGGTAGACTACGGCAGTGGGGAGGGAGAGGAGGCCCTACTGTTGGGGGAGGAAGGGTAGGCGTCGGCGGGGGGAGCGAACGGGAGGGGAGGAAGGACGGGCGGCAGCGTGGGGAGCGAACGGGATGGGAGGGAAGGGGTGGGAGCAATAGGAGGTGAGGGGAAATGGGGAGAAGGGTGGGAGCGAACGAGTTTCCGTGGTGAAAAAAATGAGACGGTCACGTTTATATACAGATGGGGGGAGGAGAGGGGAGGCGCCGGCTGTTGGTGGGAGTCCAGGACATGGAAGTCAAGGTGACAAGAAACGAGCAAAGCGGTCACATCTTGCAAAAAAGTTTGTAGTGGGCATAAGTTACGCAGCAAAGATTCCCCTCAAGTCAGTTGCTTTGGCGCTTCGAGGAAGCGATTCGGATCATGCTCAGGATGCATTCTAATGTTGACCTTTGGATTTTGGTTCAAATTGCCAATCCTGATATCACATTTATGTTATACAGATGTTTCAACTACTATGATTGTGACTCCCGGACCAGTTTTTGACTTCCTCCTTACAAATCAAAATGTTAGAGACATTAGAGATATTGACTGGCCCAGGGTACATGATAATATACCACTATCTGAAATTCCAGCCTTTTTGTTTTCTCATGAAGCAAATTTAAAACTTTTCACTAACTTCTAGTTGTAAATGTTGCAGGCCAAGAAAATGTTGAAAAACCTGAAAGTTAAAGCTAAGCACAACAACATGGAATTCAAGATCATTGGTCTTAGTGATCAACCATGCTCTAGACAGACGTATGGCTCTATTCCTGCATTATGTTTTTTCTCCCTTGGAAACGGTTTCCTTTCCACTATAGTACTGTCCCATGTCTCTTGGTCAATCTTGTGTTATACTGTAATCTATCTGTTCATGTTTCTATGTTCTGGTTTGTCCAACCTTCCTTGTCATTTGTCATAAGAACGTGTTGCTGTAGGATGCACACAGTCAATTGTTTCTAACTCTCAGCAATAATGTCTGTAAATATCTGGATTGGACACATGATTTAAATAGACTTATCGCAATATATACTTGCATAATGTTATAATTCTATACAATTTACATTTATATTGTAATGCAAAAACTAATGGTCAAAGACAATTCTTGGAGACTGGATAAATAACGTGTGATTGGAGATGTTATCTGATAGTTGCTACTTTAAGCTGAACTTTATTCTATTCATCGGTGATGTTGAAACCTTTACTGATGCACAGATTCCCGATGAAAGTTCGAATGGAAGCAGTGAAGATCAGACAGTTGATATTACTGTCCAGGAATATTTTAAATCCAAGCAGGTGGATTTAGCGATGCCTTATCTGCCATGTCTTGATGTGGGCAAACCAAAACGCCCAAATTATCTCCCAATTGAGGTTGCAGCCTTGTTTGCTTATTTATTTCATACTGTGGTCCAGTAATTTTAGTTTCTGACTGCACTTGATGTCCAAGTTGTGTTTTTTTTGCAGCTGTGCCACATGGTATCACTTCAACGTTATACAAAGGCACTGTCTTCTCAACAAAGAGCAACATTGGTTGAAAAATCACGACAGAAACCTCAAGATCGCATGCGAGTTGTTACTGATGTGGGTTTACTGAAATATGTTGTTATTATTACTGCTTTCAGTTTTTCTCCTTTTAGTTAATGACAGGTACAATTTACAGGCTGTAGAAAGTAATAGATACGATGATGATCCAATCTTATCTTCTTGTGGTATTAAAATTGAGAAACAACTCACTCGTGTTGATGGCCGTGTTCTCTCTGCACCAACGGTTAGACCTAATCTATTTTGCATTTTGCCTTTTTTCATATATGACTCAGTGTTTTCTAATTGTTCTGATATGTTAATCCAGCTGGTTGTGGGAAATAGTGAAGATTGCATTCCCAACAAAGGCAGGTGGAACTACAATAACAAGGTTGCTACTTTGCTACTTGTAACGCAACACGCTTTTAGCAAAAGCATTTTGTGCTGAACTTAATTTCATTTGGTCACTGTTGCAGAGGCTACTTGAGCCTGTCAAGATTGAGCGTTGGGCACTTGTTAATTTCTCCGCTCGTTGTGACATGAGCCGGATCTCAAGAGATCTGATAAACTGCGGACGAAACAAAGGCATTGTAAGTTCTTGTGTGGCTTGCTTCTTTTGTGGTAAAGCTTGACCATATGTAGCTTATCTTTTAATGATGTGCTTTGTCCATGTAATTTATCCCTTGTCTTGCATAGTTTATTGAGCGCCCTTTCGCCTTGGTGGATGAGGATAGTCAAGCTAGGAGATGTGCACCTGTTGTAAGAGTTGAAGGGATGTTTGAAAAAGTCAAAGCAAGCCTTCCCGGACCTCCTGAATTTCTGCTGTGTGTTTTGCCAGAGAGGAAAAATTGTGATATTTATGGTAAGATGTTGCACAATTAATATTTTTTGCCCCCTCATGGATTCTTCATGTAACCAACTTCGTTAACTACCTTGAAGGGCCATGGAAGAAGAAAAATCTTCATGAGATTGGTATTGCTACTCAATGCATTGTTCCTAGTAATAAGATGAATGATCAATACTTCACCAATGTTCTTCTAAAAATCAATGCAAAGGTACAAATACTTCATCTCTTTATCTGATTGTGCATTTAAGTTTCATCTCTTTACTCACATGTGAGTTACTTTCTTATCTATGTTTTTTCCTGTTTTTTAGCTTGGCGGAATGAACTCTAAACTGGCATTGGAGCATCGCCAGATGATTCCAATTGTCAATCATCTACCCACATTAATTTTGGGAATGGACGTTTCACATGGTTCTCCTGGCCGAGCAGATATACCATCAATTGCTGCGGTGTGTCTTTGTTTTCTCTCTCCATTACTTTGCATCAAGCAAAGATCTGTATTTCCATCCCTTGAGTACTCCCATAAGTAGTTGCAAAATTTAGATGAATAGCTAGCAGCCTAGCACAATAGCCTGTGCACCACTCCTCAAGGAATAAATACCACATTCCATGAATTTCTAGGCTATTTGGAACATCTGATTTAGCTAGGGTGTATGATAAAGCTTTATTAGTGGACAATTTTGGGATTTGTATTCACCTTCAATGTTAATGAAATCTGCTTTTACTACAGGTTGTTGGATCCAGATGTTGGCCACTGATATCACGGTACAGAGCATCTGTCCGGACCCAGTCTCCAAAGGTAGAGATGATTGATTCTCTTTTTAAGCCACTGGATGATGGAAAGGATGACGGCATAATAAGGTACTCTAAACTAATCTTTGCTGTATTGTTTCTGTTTACACCTGACATTCTTCCAGCTGTACTGTAGTTGCACGTTCTGTTAAAGTTATTGTTCTGTTAAAGTTATTTACACCTCGGGAAGTGGTCTGAGGCTGTTAGATCAAAAGTAATTTCGGTACCCATTTTTACTGTAACTTTGCATTGCAGGGAACTTCTACTAGACTTCTACCAAACCAGTCAACAAAGAAAGCCGTCACAAATAATCATTTTCAGGTGTCTATTGTTATTTACTTGTTACTTTCAGTTTAGCATAACATCTGGTCCATAATTGCTTTGGAATTTGTTAATATATTTTGATAGCTGTGTTGGTGCCTCAAAGGTCTGTTTAGTTTTCTCCAAGAGTTATTTCATTGGATTATTTATATTTTTCTTAACATTTTGCAAAAGAAAATGATGAGAGTTGATTTTTCTATGCTAATTTAATTTTGTTAATTTACAAAAAGAAACGGTAGTGGGGTAGTAAAGGAGAGATGTGTGCTCTACAAGGCTTTACGAATCCTAGAATACATAGAAAATGCCGAGCAACCTTAAATTAGCTAGGTACAAAAACGAGGTTTCAAGACTACTATATTTGGAACTAGTAAATCAAGAATTAAGTTGTTGCAATGAGTCAGACACTTTCACGAAACTAGTAAACCTGGCATCCGTGAAATGTGGCGAATGAAATGGTTTCATTAATGCTCCTGTAGAGGTTGAACAACCAAAGAAATTTCCATTTTTTATTTTCTTTTTGTGTTAAAATGGATATATGTGTTTTTATTAAAGTGTGAACTCCTATATTTCCTGTTTCATTTGAATGAAATAGCTGTGGCCCTTTCGTTTTAAAATGCTAATAATAAAACAAATCATAAGCAAGGCTATAAACTAAAATTTTCATATGATGTGCCACTTGTTAGAGATATATATGTATAGTTGTGTTATTCCCCATTGTTATGAGTGGTTATTTGCATATTCGCCTCCTATACTTGTCTATATATACTGGCCCATTGGCCCCCTGAGAATACAAGTTGCTATTCCTAACATGGTATCAGAGCCCATTAGGGTTACCTCTCCCGACGCGCAACTCGTCCTTCCTTCCTTTAGCCGCGGCTAAGCTTCCTCTCACGTCTCCTTGCCGCCATCGCCGGCTGCCTCTTCCCTCTCCCACCGCCTCGGTGTGTCGTGCGGCCTCCTCCGTCTCCGTCTGCTTGGTGAAATCTGCTTGGCGGGCGAAGGAGCCGTCTTGAACATCTTGCGTGAGGGCCCTCTGGTCGGCCGTCGGATTTGGATTCGCCGACCTGCGCCGCCTCTGCCGTCACCATCAGAGGAGGATCCGATCACTGGAGGCCAAGTCGCCTTGTCTTCTGGCGACTCATCTTCCCATCCGTCGCCAGTCACCCGAGTGGAGGTTGGGCCACCTTGTCTTCACCACCGACGACGTAGTGCGCCTCCGGGCCGTCGCGCTCTTCTACCTCCGCCGCCTCCAAAGAGAGGACAAGGGAGAACGATCCACCGCCGATGTCGCCTCGACCGTCGCCGCCTCATTGCTCGCAGGGTGATAACCTAATCCCTGCGCGTGCGCGTGTGCGCGTCTGGTGGTAGGTGGGCCGGCCCGTTAAAAGTGAGGCCGGTTGCGAGGAAAAAAAAACGTCGTTCTGACCGCCGCGCCGTCCAGCGCCGTCTATTAGACTTCGTTGCCTTGGTCGTCGCGCCGTCCAGCACCGCCTACCAATGGGCACCGTTTCCCTTCCTCGCTGCCCGGTAATCTTCGATGGTGTTAATTACACCGACTTCGTGGCTCACATGCGCATCCACATGCGTGGTCTTCGTCTCTGGGCGTCCTCTCTGGTGATGTCACACGCGCCTTGCCCTACTCAGCGGAACCTCGTCATTGTCTTTGCCCGACGGTCGACAAGGCTGCCGCCGAGGTCTGGCGGCTTTGCTGATGAGAAGGTTGCCTCTGCCTACCAAGAGGCTCTGGATTCCTACATGGATCGATTGACTGCCTACACTCAGTGGTGCGATGACGACGCTCGGGCTGCTGCTGTCTTCATCGCCAGTGTCCAGCCTCAGTTCTCTTCTGAGGTTGTGGGACTCCCTTCGGCTGTCCAGATGTGGACTCACCTTCGTCAGCGTTACGAACCCTCTGGAGATGCCCTCTACCGTCGTTGCTCAGAGCACTCTCTTGACAGGTGATGCTCTTGTTGGCGCCTTCTCGCTCGAGTTCTGGCATGCGGCATCGGTGGACTCTCTTCGCCTGGTTGTCGCTCTGTTCATCTTTGTCTTCTTTATGCGTCTTGACACGGAGTTTCAGCGTGTCTACGAGTTCCTTACTCGCCTTCGTCCTGAGTTCGAGCAGAGGCGTGCCCAGCTTCTTGCATGTCACCCTCCTGGAGGCTCTTACCGAGATACGTGCAGAGGAGACTCGTCTGAGTGGTGCCGGTCTGATGCCACTCCCCTCTGTGCTCGCCGCTCGTTCACCTGCTACACTGCCTCCTCCAGCGGCTGCCACAGGTGGTGGTGGCCGCCCTCCATCTGGCGGTGGCCGTCCTCGCTGCTCCTACTACGACAACATTGGCCACATTGAGTCCAAGTGCTAGAAGAAGTAGCGGCATCTTTCACGCCGTTCTTCTCCTAGCACTGGCACTGGTGCTTCTACATCGACATCTGCATCGACTCCTTGGCGGTTTCTCAGGCGAGGAGATAGCCGACTTGACGGCGCTTGCCGCTTCAGGTTCTCCCTTGACAGGTTCTGCAGGTTCAGCTACTAACTCTTCGGGCAATGAGAAACCACCTTCTACAGTCAGGTACTTCCCCATGGATTCTTGATTCCGGAGCATCATTTCACATGACCTCTGATCTTCCACTCTGTCTTTTATTACACCTCTTGATTCCCCTGTCAGTGTTTTTACTGCTGATGGTACCTTTCTTTCTGTCTCTGGTCGAGGACCTCTTAGCAACTCATCCTTTCATGTTCCTTCTGTTGCTCATGTTCCTCGCCTAACTATGCAGCTTCTTTCTGCTGGGCAGATTACTGACCTTGGTTGTCGGGTCATTCTTGACGCTGACTCTTGTTGTGTTCAGGACCGCCACACGGGGCTCTGGTTGGTTCTGGCCCTCTGTGTGGATCTTGCTTGTCATCTTTAGTCCGTCGTGGTCTTACGTGTCTGCATCTCGTGAGGCGTGTCTTTAGATTGTCAGGGCTGTAAGTTAGGGAAACAGATTCAGCATCCCTATTCTCATACTGAGTCTGTGTCTTAGCGACCATTTGATCTTATTCATTCAGATGTTTGGGGTCCGGCTCCTTTCCTTTCGAAAGGGGGTCATCGATATTATATCATTTTTATAGATGACTTCTCTCGCCACACTTGGATATATTTTATGTCTTCGTAGTGAGGCATTGTCTATCTATAAACAATTTGCTAATATGGTTCGCATACGCTTTTCCACTCCTATTCGTGTCTTTCGTCTTGACTCTGTTGGCGAGTACCTCTCTTGTTACCTGCGCAGCTTTCTTGCTGAGCAGGGCACACTCGCTCAGTTCTCTTGTCCTGGTGCTCATGCTCGGAATGGTGTCGCTGAGCGCAAGCATCGTCACCTCCTTGAGACGGCACGTACCACGATGATTCTTTGCCTCTATTCCACTTCACTTTTGGGCCGAGGCCGTTTCACTGCCACCTATTTCGTCAACATTCACCATCTTACGCTCTTGGTGAGATCCCGGTTGAGTGTCTCTGTGATCTTTCTCTAGACTACTCTGCCCTTCGTCTGTTTGGCTGCGTTTGCTACGTTCTCCTTGCACCTCGAGAACGCACCAAACTGACTGCTCAGTCTGTTTAGTCTGCTTTTTACGGGATCTGATGCGAGCACAAGGGCTATCGGTCTTTGCGACCACATTGGTCGACGGATCACGGATTTCTCGGGATGTGGCTTTTGACGAGTCTCGTCCCTTCTACCCACGTCCTGCCTCTCCTTCGGTTTCCTCTGTCAAGTCCCTGTCTTTTTTTACTTTTCCAGATACATCCATCTCTGTCTTGCCCTCGTCCACCCGTCCCACTGAATCTCCGCATATACCTCCTGAGGCCTCTCCGCCATTGTCGCCGCCTGCTTCGTCCCCTGCGGCTCCTCAGGCTCCTCTCACTCTCTTCTACACTCGTCGACCTCGTATTGAGGCTCTTCTAGATGAGCCATCTTCCCCTGATGCTTCATCTTCTCCTGATGCTCCATTTTCCCCTGATGGGTCATCATCTCCTCGCCACGGTCTCCACGATCGTCAGTCGTTCGGCCTCCTGCCCGTTTTGGTTTTGCTGGTGCAACTACCCATGAGCCTGTCTCCTACCGGGATGCTGTTACTCACCCTGAGTGGCAGCTTGCTATGGCCGAGGAGATTGCTGCTCTCGAGCGTACTGGTATTTGGGATCTTGTTTCTTTTCCATCTCACTATCGTCCCATCACGTGTAAGTGGGTCTATAAGATTAAGATTCGCTCTGATGGCTCTCTTGAGCGCTATAAGGCGCGTCTTGTTGCTCGTGCCTTCCAGCAGGAGCATGGTCGTGACAACGATGAGATTTTGCTCCTGTGGCCCACATGACCACTGTCCGCACTCTTCTTTCAGTGGCGTCTGTTCGCCCTCTGATGGTGAGCCTCTTTCTGATCCGACTCACTATCGTCATTTTGTTGGGAGTCTTGTCTACCTTGCTGTTACTCGTCCGGATATCACTTATCCAGTCAACATTCTGAGTCAGTTCGTCTTTGCTCCTACTCAGGTCCACTACAGCCATCTTCGAGTTCTGCGATACCTTCGTGGGACTATCTCTCGCCGTCTCTTCTTTCCACACTCCACTTCGTTATGTGCCTTCAGCTTATTCGGATGCTATTTGGGCCAGCGATCCATCTGATCGCTGGTCTATCTCTGCTTACTGTGTTTTTCTTGGTGGTTCTCTCATTGCCTGGAAGACGAAGAAACAGACTACAGTATCACGTTCGAGTGTAGAAGCTGAGTTACGAGCTATGGCTCTCTTGACAGCAGAGATTACCTGGTTACGGTGATTACATGAGGATTTTGGTGTTTGTCACTACACCAACTCTCTTGTCGGACAGTACATGTGCTATCAGTATTGCCCGTGACCCTGTGAAGCATGAGCTCACCAAGCATATTGGTGTTGATGCTTCTTTAATGAGGTCTTGTGTGCATGATCAGGTGATTGCTCTTCAGTATGTGACTTCCGAGCTTCAGATAGCAAATTTCTTCACGAAGGCCCAGACTCGAGCACAACACGACTTCTACCTCTCCAAACTCAGTGTTGTTGATCCACCATGAGTTTGAGGGGGGGGTGTTAGAGATATATATGTATAGTTGTGTTATTCCCAATTGTTATGAGTGGTTATTTGCATATTCACCTCCTGTACTTGTCTATATATACTGGCCCATTGCCCCCCTGAGAATACAAGTTGCTATTCCTAACACCACTGACATCTTGGAATACTCACAAGCATCATTTTATCTCACAATTATGTACAACTCATAAGACATAAAGACAGATTTTGCTTTCTAAGGAGGGCATCGACATGTTCCTAGGAAAGGAAATAAATTAACCTTCATCTAAAGGGCACATTAGCATTTGAGTTAAAAGAAGAAAAAAAAACTTGCTGTAGCCTTTCTCACGGCAACTCATCCTCCATTCAAGATCACACACTTATATATGTATGTCACTTTGTATTTTCGTTAACTCATGGGCCCCAGCACAAGGAATAACTCATGCTCATCAAATTAATTATTTCCTTGATGTGCAAAATGTTATGAATATTGTATTGTATATTCAAGAGGGCTCAATGTGCAATATATATAGGAAGTATAAGAAGGTTGCCATATACAGATAAGGAAACAAATAGAGTCCTATTCTAACACCCCCCCTCAAACTTATGGTGGATCACACACTGAGTTTGGGGAAAAAAATACAAATGTTGTGCCCTAGTTTGTGGCTTCGTGAAGAAGTTAGCAACCTGTAACTCTGATGGCACAAACTGTAAAGCAAGTACCCCCTCCTGCACCTGTGAGCAAGTTTATGAAGTATCCACACCAATGTGCTTGGTGAGCTCATGTTTCATTGAGTCTCGGGCAATACTGATAGCACCTGTACTATCAGACAAAAGAGTCGTAGGTCTCAACACAGGTACTCCAAAATCTGCAAGTAGCCACCTCAACCAAGTAACCTCTGCTGTTACTGCTGCCATAGCTCTCAACTCAGCCTCTGCACTCGAACAGGAAACTGCAGTCTGCTTCTTAGTCTTCCAGGCAATCAGGGAGGAGCTAAAAAAAACACAGTAAGCAGAAAGAGAACGACGATCAGAAGGATCACTAGCCCAGGTCGCATCGAGTACGCTGAAGTCAGAGTGAGGTGGAACTACGGAAAAACAAACGACGAGAGATAGTCACACGCAAGTAGCGAAGAACACGAAGGTGACTGTAGTGAAGATGGGTAGAACGAGCCATGAACTGACTCAAGATATGAACAACATAAGCAATATCAGGACGAGTGCTCACAAGGTACACCAAACTCCCAACAAGATGATATCGAGTAGTATCCTTAAGAAGATCACCATCAGTGGCACGAAGCTGGAGGGATAGTTCCATAGGAGTCTCAGCAGTGCGAGTATTAGTCAGACCAGACCGATCAAGAAGATTCTGGACATACTTCTGCTGGGAGAGGTAGTAGCCTTTAGGCATGGAAGAGACCCAATCCCAAGGAAGTATGTAAGAGAACCAAGATCAGTCATTAAAAATTGCTCACTAAGATGCTTCTTCACATATGTGATGGAGGAATCATCACTAGTGATGAGCATGTCATCAACATACAGAAGAAGCAGTGTTCTACCCCAAGATGAGACATGGACAAAAAGTGCAGGATCGTGGGAACTGACAGAGAAACCAACAGCAGTAATAACTGAGGTAAAAGTGAGCTCACTAATAGAGTAAAAATGAGCTCACTAATAGCAGCAAAAGACTCAGAAACAAAAGAATGAGATGCTCCTGAATCAAACAACACAGTAGCAGGACAAGAGTTTACAGAAAGTGTACCTAGCACAACGTCGGGTGCCTCCTGAGCCTCCTCCGCGGAGATGAGGTTGACGCGACCACTACCCACGCCTTGGGTAGCCGGGACGATCTTCTGGTCCTCGGAAGAACCACTTCCTTGCCTGCGTCCTCCATTAGGACGAGGGGCCGCTCCTGTCTTCTTAGGGCAATTATTTTCATAATGGCCCTTCTGCTTGCAGAAGAAACAAGTGATGTCCGCAAGGTTGCGGGGACCACTCTGCTGACTCGCAGGTGCACGTGATTGGGGCACGGCATGCGATGAATGAGGGGCATGCTCGGTGACGATGGCCTTGTCGACCAAGGTCTGGAAATCAGAGAAGTCGTAATGGATAGCTTGTCCTTCAGCTCCTCAGACAAGCCACCCCTGAACTTTGCTTGCTTGGCCTCATTAGTGGCCACATCCTCGGGAGCATAACGGGCTAAATGGTTGAACTCGTATACATACTACACGACTGAGCTACGCCCTTGCTTGAGCGCAAGAAACTCCTGCTTCTTGATGTTCATCAAGCCAGCAGGGATATGAGATCGACGAAGGCGCGACTGAAACTCCTCCCAAGTGACAAGCAGGTGGTGCGCGGTCGCATGCTCCTGGCACTGCGCTATGTGAAGCTTCCGCTCAACCAGACGAAGCCAGTCGTCTGCATCAAGCGGGTCCTTAGACCTAGAGAAAGTGTGATGAGGATATCTCTACTAATTATGAGGTTGTTCATGAAGGAAGAACTAAACTTCTAAAACAACAGGTGCATTTGTTTCTTAATGAGTTTCCTTATGCTTTCCATGAGAATTGGATACTACGTAAAATCAATACTTTGTGCATTCTCAGGTTTGATAAACTTAAAGTCTTTGGAACCGAGAGGGAGGAGAGGGAGGCCGGAGACAAAGGAATGGAGGAGTACAAGGAGGAGGGTAACCATATTTGTTGCCTACTGATGAAGAACAAGAAGGTCAAAGCGGTTGGGAAGGAGAAAGTCAAGCAGTTCATGCGGCTGATCAAGGAGGAAAGAAGCCCGTGTGATGGTAGAGCAAAAGGGGACTTAAAGCTCAAGTTTTGGATAAGATTTTTAAACCCAATTCAGATCTCCCACAACCCCAACCGAAATCAAATTCGGAATCAACTCGAGAATCCAATTCGATTCTAATCACTGAAATTCGGATTCGAATCAGCAGGACAGTCCGAGTAAAAGGTCATAACTTTCTCATACGAAGTCCGATTGGGGTGTTTTGGTCTTGTTGGAAAGCTAACTTCAAGCCCGATCCAACGGATCCTAGATCATCAAAATTCCTCCGAGTCAAAAGATATGACCAAACAATATGGCGGTTGTAAAATTAGAGTTTCCTTTTGTTTTAGATTGAATCGAATTGGAGTAGGAGTCCTAATTCAATTAGGGTAGGAGTAGGGCCTCTTGGCGACCATGAGGAGGACAAGGGCACTATATATTGAGGGTTAGACCCCATTGTAACCTCGCACCAGCTTTATGCATAAGAATAGAAACATAGCTATTGCTTGTTCTTCCAAACGAGTTCATGCGAGGACTTTGAGAGAGGACTAGGCGATCCATTGATTAGTTCGCAACTCAAGGTCAAGCCGTCGTTCCATTGGGAATCGGGACTTGGCGTTAAATGCTTGTGGTCTTCTGACGAACAACTATCCTGTGTTTTGGGCGTTTTCAAAGAGTTGAGGTTCGTGCATTGGCGCGAGTGTTCAAACTAGCGACATCGTCTACTTCATATCATTTATCCACGGTTCCTCACCGAGAAGATCGGGCATCCCCCGTATCAAAGTGGAGGGCTGGGTGCGAAGAAAATCCACAGTGTCCCCACGAGTCGATGTCCACTCCTTGCACGGATCCCGAGGCACCGTAAGAAGCGGAGGTGTTGCGCCACGATGACATCGGAAGAACCCTCCCGCCTTCCGCACGGTTGCGCTCGATCAAGAAGGACCTCGGCCATGGTCGGAGGAGAAGCTCCTCGTCGGACCACCGACCCAGGCTTAGCCGCTACTGAGTCGTTCGGCCATCTGGTACAAGGAACTTTGGTTAGCAACTAGACCCGAAAAACAAAGCCGAAAGAAAGCAAAAAGCTAACGACTAGGGGAATGGAATATCACCCTAATCGAAAGCCAAAAACAGCAAGTATATAAATTTTAAAAGCTTCTAAAAAGACCCCAAAAACAGCAAGGAATCACCCAAAACCAAAGCTCAACTTCCCACACAACTAACCCGTATTGAATGAACGAGTAATTGATTGGGAAGGTAAAAGTCGAAATGTAAATCAAGAACTAACACTACTAAAGAGCAAGGTTAAATCAGCAAAAATAGTGTTAGATACATAGCTAACTAGTATCACATCTTACCCTTCTATTCCCACAAGTTTTAGTTGATTAACCTCTCGTTTTCTACCCAATTTAGAACTTTTGAGCTTGCTGTCCACCAAGGCCTGGAAATCCGGGAAGTCAATGACCGATAGCTTGTCCTGAAGCTCCTCAAACAAACCATCCTTGAACTTCTCTTGCTTGGCCTCATCAGTGGCCACTTCTTCCGGAGCATAACGAGCCAAATGGTTGAACTCGTATAGGTACTCCGTAACTGAGAAACGTCCTTGTCGGAGCGACAAGAACTCCTTCTTTAGCCTCATCAAGCTGGAAGGAATATGACTCAAGACGGAGGCGATGCGGAACTCCTCCCGGTGACGGTGTGGCCGCTTGGCCGCATGGCGAAAGCTCTCCCACCAAGACAACGCCGACCTCCACCGTGCGATGCGAGCAGCGTCTTCTCGTGCTCGGCAGCCAAGCGCTATGTGAAGCTTTCGCTCAACCGCACGGCCAATCGTCTGCGTCAAGCGGTCCTCGGACACAGAGAATGTGGGAGGTCAGTGCGAAGAAACTCCGCAAGTCCCCACGCGGCTGGTGTCCACTCCCTTGCCCGGATCCTGAAGCACTGGTAAGGGCGGAAGTGTTGCGCGCAATGACGTCCAGAAGAACCCTCCTGTCCTCTGCACGGTTGCGCTCGATCTCGAGAAGGACCTCGGCCATGGTCGGAGGAGGAGGAAGATCCTCATCCGGACCAGCTGACTGGCCTTGGCCGCTACGTGTGCGTCCGGCCATCCTGTTACAAGGAACTTTGGTTAAAACTAGACTCAAAAACAAAGCCAAAGAAAGCGAAAAGCGAACGACTAGTGGAATGGAATATCACCCTAACCGAACGCCAAAAACAGTAAGTGTATAAACTTAAACATGCTTATAAAGAGACTCCAAAAACAGCAAGGAATTACCACACCGAAGCTCAACTTCCCAATACAACTAACCCGTATTGAATGAACGAGTAATTGATTGAGAAGATAAAATCAGAATAGCAGGTAAGATCCATTACCGTTAAAGAGCAAGGTTCAATCAGCGAAATTAGCGTTAGATACATAGCTAACTAGTATCACATCTTACCCCTCTATTCCCACGAGTGTTAGTTAATTAAACTCTCATTTTCTACCCCATTAGAAACCATCGAGCTTGCTGTCCGGAAATTGAAGTTGCTGTAGCGATTTTGCATCCAAGCTCCCAGTCGAAGTCTTCCATTCTAGAAACTTCAAAATCTGGCACACTTCAATTTGCCAAGCTCAGTGGTCCGATCAGAAACCATTGAGCTTGCCGTCTGAAATTGAGCGCGTTGTCGATTCGCATCCAAGCCTCTAGCCGAAATCTTCAGTCCAGAAACTTCAAAACCCTAAGCACTTCAATTTGCCAAGCTCAGTGGCTCCTAAAACCCATTTAATCGATAACACTATCTTTGAAAAGGAGAGCAAATCAATTTGTAAAACTCAAATTAGAGTAAGATGAGAGGAGAAAGCTAAGATAGGTAAGGAATAAAATCTGAGAATTCCTTAAGCTTTCATAAATCATTTGACATTTTGAAAATAAGGTTTTTCAAAATATCCTAAAAGACGACCAAGCTTGGGTTACTACGGTCAGTATGGTTCTGATACCAAACCTTGTGAGACCTCGGTTTATCGGGCTTGTAATGCTTAACCATCCAATTGGCCCTAGCATCACAAATCAGATAATCCGAGACTCGAGACATGTATACTTCCCAGAAATGCAGTATACACACCTCTTTACAAAGTTCATGCATCAATCCCATTCATTCACATAGAACCGAAGCAAAAACAACCATCCATAAGATAACATAAATAAAGGATAGTTATTACAAAAGAGAGGCCGACCGGCCAAATGACATATATATATAGAAATTTGAACAGCGGAAGCAAAGGTGCCATAAGATGGCTATAAAACAAAAGAGCCAATCAGTGTGCCTTTAACCCACAAGGCAACCGACCGGACCGCCAAGCTAGTCGTCGAATCCACAGCACATCTCACAAAAGTGAGGCCCTTGGAGCTCACCTTCCTCTCCTCAAGAACAAAGAGCCCAAGAAAGCGGGGTGAGTACTTTGAATGTACTCGCAAGACTTACGTGTAGAGTAATGACCTTGACATAACTATATGCAAGCTTTTCGAGTGGAGGTCGTGTGTTTCATTTTCAAAGACATAAAGCAAATTTTATTTGCAATAAGATAGTACATTTGAAAGCAAGTTTAACAAATCAGTTTTTAATGTTCAAATAATCGTAAATGACAACGAAGATAACAAAGAGATAGATGACAACAATGACCACGAAGTGACTAGCCCATCGTCGCCACGACAATAGCATGAATTACCCATTCATACCACCCATGTCAAGTTTTAATTTCAAAAGGTTGTAGTCTAGTTCTTGCGACCTTACCAAGCATGTCCATAACCTAGGACGAGGCTATTCAATAGTTTTATCCTGCAGGGTGTACCATCGCACCCACACGCTGCACCGCCTTTTTGCCAAGCTATTAAGCACACTTCCAAGGTATCTTAAGACGGCTAAGTCTTCTGAGACGCTTCCAATATTGTGAATTATTCACGAGCCACCGTATGGATAGAAACCCATACGCTGTGTCTGAGTCATTGTAAAGCCTCGGTCAACTACCCATCTCGGTAAAGCCTTGGACAACTACAATGCTCCTCGAGGTGGAGAGCCTACCTTAATCTCCACCACCGCACACCCAACACAAGAACACCGTAACACATATCATGTTTCACACAACACGCACAACCCCTCCTGCGACTCGGAGATAACCCACGCCAAAGTACTAAGTCAAGAGAGGTCCCATATCCCTCTCGCGTGGTTAGCACGCATAAGCGCTTAACTTAGTGACACAAGTAACTCGGTCCTGATGACCTAGGCACCATTCCATTCACACCAACAGATCACACCAACATACCATTGTGCCCAAGTCGAAAATGCAGTTTTATTTTAGTTTTGACTTTACAAAGTAACAAAGCACGAGTCTTTGGACATAATGGAGTAGTAATAAGATTTGTGTGATCAACGTCATCGACTTAGTCGATGACTGCCCAATACTACCGACATCTAAGCATTTCTAAGCATGACATCGAAAAGATAACAAAAGAGCATACTAAATCACCGGGCTCTAATCCACCAGCGATGTTAATAACTTATGTTTGTGGCAGGGGGTAACACATTTGAGGGCAACAGTGCAATAGGAATAACTACCTCTAATCGGAAAAATTAATTTGACACAAAAGCATGCATACATATGATTGGTAAACAAGATATTAGACTTGAAAAGTAATGGGATTAACATGATCAAACCGCTTTCCTGCTTGTCATGGGTCAAGATCTGCGAGGATCAACAGTATTGTCAATGTGCTCTTCGGATCCTAACGGAAAAGCGAAAAGCAACCGATAAGAAACGAATAAAACGCAAAGACTCAACAAAGAAACTTTTTCAAAATTACAAAACCTTCATCAAGCAAGGTAATCGACTTATAAAGAATTTAGCAACAAGAACCAATTGATTTGGATTCTTAATGCCAAAACTACGACCGAAAGAAGGTCTTACGACCAGGTGGTGGTCGTAGAAGGACGTACGACTGGTTACTAGTCGTAGACAGACTTACGACTAGGTACCAGTCGTAGAAACACTTACGACCACAGCGTAGTCGTAGCAAGTCTTACGACTAGATACAAGCCGTAGAGGAACGTATGACCACGCCATAGTCGTAGTGAGACTTACGACTACGGGGGTGATTGTAGGAAACTTACAATCACTCGGTAGGCCTCTCCCTTCTAAGCATAAGGGGCCCTACTGGGGAACTACGGGACGTCCTATTTACCCATCACAACACTGCAATCTGGTCGAAACGACCAAGCTACAGTGACTGGTCGGAATTCCGACCACGAGGCAGCGCCTCCCGCACGCTTTGCCAGTGGCTCGGCGGCGATCTCCGACCACAGCGGCGCCAGCCAAGGGTAGGGATGAGTGTCCCAAAAGTTAAAGGTTGCGACCGTGGCCAAGATCGGCCTGAGTATGGTCGCACGGTGGTAGTGCGACCACGAGTGCGGCCGAGTAGGTATGGCTTGGGAGGACTCCCGAACGAACAATACCAACAGAAAAACGAAAACACGTCTAAGCTCCTACAGGGCAATACGAACTTACCTGAGCTGAGGAACAACCAGAGACCCACGGAGTGGCTCTGGCGACGAGTATCCGAACGGCGGTGGTAAGGTTCTCGCTAGGCCACAGCGACCTGGGCACAGAGAGAACCAAACCGCGTGAGAGTTAAGCTCCAAATAGTAAAGGGGAGCAGAGGGGGCTAAGACTTGAAGAAGAAAACCCCATTGCACCGCTCCCACCAAGCTCCACACTCAACAATGTCGGTCGAAGAGAGTGCGAGGGACCGCACTCAAGCAAGCGGGTGAGTGCTAGCCGAGTTCGCAGCGCTAAAGGAAGCTCAGGGTGAAGCAAAGAGAGTTTAAATAGAGCAATGGCGAGAGCAGCGGCGGGTTTTTCGGTCGGTCAACACCGCCATGAGAGCACTTGAGAGCGATGGGAGCAGCTTGAGTCTGGCCCTCCGAGGATGAGCGCGACAGGCATTTAATGCGCTCGAGCTAGCCGTTTAAAGGCGGACATAGAGTGGATCGCGACGCCATCGCTTTTCTCCTCTACGCACGCCATGGCGGGGCTCGCGTCTTGTAGACAGAGGAAGGAGACGACTCGTTGGTCGTCGGATTGAAATCGAACTACTGGGCTAGATCGAGCGGATTGAAACGATCGGCGTTGGTGGTCGAAGACCGTTCGATGCCGATCCAACGGCTGAGTTCGATCGGGTGGATTAAACGACTCCATCGTTGGGCTGGTCGAAGACCGTTCGATGCCGATCCAACGGCTCACGACCCTGGTGCCCGAACGACCGAGTTGGTACAGTTAATGGACTGGACCGAGTCAAGTGGCTCGAGCCCGAGCCCGGTTCGAACCTACGGAACAGTGCAAACCAGTTAGGGTTTGAATTTGAATAACTAATTTTTGATGGATTATTTAAGGTAGCAAGCAAGCTCCGAAAATCACGAGATTTTAACAGGAGATTGCTGACAGCAGTGGGAACCTACCATAAAATTTTCAGAGGTTTTCATACACTGAAACTTCCTCCAGAGATTCCAGAAGAGGAGAAACAGGGTTTGACCAACTTTGACTTGCCTCCCAAAAATTATCAAATAATTTCTAAAAATCATGAGATAATTCAGAGGTGTTGCCAAGCCTCCCTAGAACTTAGGAGAAATATCTCCAAGGGTTTGGCATGAGATTCAGGACAAAGAGGTTTTTGATTGTAGTCAAATGAGGATTGGAGCTTGATTTCCCATAATTCTTTAATCAAGAATTACAGAAATGATCAATGGCTTCAAAATGCAAGAAAAGTTTTAATTTCTCCGTATTTTCTTACATTTGAAACACCATCCATATTTGGGATGTTACATTAGTACTCAAATTGCTCAGTACGGTGGCGCAAGTAATTCGGTCCTTGTTGACTTAGGCATACCACCACAATCCAAATAACCACACCATCCAACCAATATGCCCAAGTCTAAATCAATTTTTCATTTTCAGATTTTGATTTTATAAATTAACAAAGCACAAGTGCTGGACATAAAGGAGCAATAATCATATGTGTGATCAAGATCATTGACTAAATCGATGATCGCCGATTACTACCGAAACTAAGCATTTCTAAGCAATTTTGAATCGTAATCTACTAAGTGACAGGAGCTCATCCAAAGAACTCAAATCACAGCAATTAACCTAGGATCAAGGTAGTAGAGGATAATCACTTCCTACAGATTATGCAACTATAGGATCCACTAATCATAATTTAACACAACATAGCAATGCATACATACAAGTTGCAAACAAGGTATTAGACTTGAAAATATAGGATAAATCATGATCAAACTGCTTGCCTTGTTGTTGCTGCTAAATATGTTGCTGAGGGGTGCTTTGGTTCTCAAAGTGCTCTTCGAAACCAAACGAGAAAGCGGAAAAAGAACCGATAAGAACAAAGAAAACACAAACACTCAACAGCAAACTTTCTCCGAATGCTTTAAAAAATTTACAGCAGCAAGAGCATGATTTATAAGGAATTTAGCAACAAGAACCAATTAATTTGGATTCTTAATGCAAAAGATATGAGCAAAACAAATCTGCTCAGTCTTATAACTCATAAATACTACTATTCATTGCAATTAAATTGTTTGGCAACATTTTCTAGAAATGTGGTGTAGCTAAAAAGTTTACAGTAACTCAAGCACCTCATGAGATGAACAACCCAATTGGATTCATCTCATTTGGAGCTATGATGCACTTTCTACAATTTTCCAAAGCCATGAAATGAGCAAAAGTAAAATGCATAAGTAATCTTTTTGGGAAAAGTAACATGTTCAAAACTAATTTTCACCGTAAGCTCATTAATAGAGGAATCCAACAAACTAGGTTTCACTCAAAAAGGATTTGCAGAGAAATAGTTACGCCTTTTATAAGTTAATTGCATTTTTTAGTTAACAAATAATCCTTCTCGGGAAAATCCGAAATTAAAACGACGTGGACTAACATGGACCGTTGATCTTGGATCCAAAGGCCCAAGTCCACGGGACAAAGCGCGCGCACGCGGCTCACAAATCCACCTGTTGGTCATGGGAGCACTTAGGGCGATGGGAGCACTTGAGAAGGGGACGCACGGGGGCGGTGCACTGACCAGCATTAAATGCAATGAGTCGTTGGCCATGACACGGAGTGGACAGGGCGCTGCGCTGCCCACGACTTCCTCTGCCCATGGCGCAGCGCGCACTCGAGCGAGGGAGCACGAGGAAGGAGATGACTTGGCTGCCGTTGGATCAAAATCGAACGGTTCAAGTGAATGGGGCGATCAGTCGGACCGATCGGCCACTCCATCCAGGCCATTGATCTTCAAACCGGACGGTTCAAGTGAATGGGGCGATCGGTCGGTCCGATCGGCCACTCAATCCAGGCCGTGATCTCCAAATCAGACGGCTCGCCTGCGATCGCATCGGCGTTGCTCCGCGCTAACGTGGGCCACGCGATGTCGATCCGACAGCCCACAGTGCTCGCGCCCGATCGACCGCGGCGGTGCAGCTAGTTGATCGAACCAAGTCACTTGGTTCGAGCCCGAGTCTGAATCGTGCCCAAGGAACAGTGCCGACTGATTTAGTTTTTGATTTTTGGGACCAGAACTTTGGAGAATTTTAGAGGTAGAAAAACAGCTCCAAAAATCATGAAATTTTAACTGGAGGTTTCCGACCTTAGGATTAACCTTACATAAAATTTTCGAGAGATTTTCATGCACCGCATTCTTCTCAAGAAATTCGGAAGGTTGGGTTACGGTTTGACCAAGCTTTGACTGGGTTTGACTTGCCTCCCAAAAATTATCAAATAATTTCTAAAAATCATGAAGTAATTCAGAGGTGTTACCAGGCTTTTTCAAAGATTTTCAAAATTTTAAAAGAGAACCACTTGCTTTCATTTGCCTAAAGCTTAATTGGGAATTTCAGAGTCAATTGCAGTTAATATGAATTAATCAGACTTCAATTAAATTAAAGTTAGTTTAGTTGAGTTTTCTGGTATTTAAAATCACAATTATTATTTAAAGTGTTTTCTTGGATTTATTGGATTTTAGAAATGGTTTTTCCATATACCCGAAATTAAAAATTATTTTAATTGCAAAAGTTAAAGAAAAATTAAAGTTGAAAATAATTTTATTAAGTCCATAATAATTCAAGGAATTTTTGTGAATTTTTCTAGAATTTTTGGATTCTATTTGCTATTTTCTAAAATAGCTTTTCATTTGTTTGAATTTCTGAAAATCAAAATTCGAAAAATCCCTTTATTGTCGTGGGCGAATTCCTTCGCCCACTCCTGCTCCTCCGGCCGGCTCGCCTCCCGCGCCCGCCCCCGCCTCACGGCCCATCTCCCGTGCGCCGGCCTCGCCGCTCTGGCCGTTGGATCGCGATCAACGCCATCGCTTCGCCGTGCTCCGCGCTCTTCTCCGCCATCCGATCGAAATCGGACGTCATTGGCCGCTCGCGCCGCTCTCTTCTTCTTCCTCCCTTCTCTCCCGCAATGCCTCGCCGTGGCGCTGCTTCCACCGCGAATCCCGCCGCTAACCTCGGTTTCGCCGCCACGCCTCCTCCGCGTCAACGCCTCGGCCTCTGCTCCCACTTTCCCTGCGCCCTAAGCTTGGCGCCGCGCAAGCCCTCGCCATCAGACGCTTTCTCCGCCACCTGTGACCTCCTCCGGTCTTGCTCACTTGCGTGACTCGGGCGCCCTATTTAAGCCGCCGCGGCTCGCCTCTTCCTTTTTCTCCCAGCCGCCCTCTTCTCCTCGCCTCCGTCCGTGGCTGCTTCCGATTTCCGTCGGCGCTCGAGCTCTCCGCGCCGCCTTCTCCTCGCCATTGCCGCCATGCTGCGTTTCCTCTCCAAATGGTGTCGCCATTTTCCGCGCCCCCTCTAACCCCTTGTGCCCTCGTCATTGGCGCCGCTTCTCTCGCCGGCGAGGCCTCGGCCTCAAGGCCCGCACAAGGCGTGGCGCCCATGTGGCGGCTGTGTCGGCGCCAATGGCGTATACACGTCGCCGCCTCTCGGCTGCGTGGCGGCGCGTGTCTATGCGTGGCGTTGACGTCAAAGTCCCGAAGTTTCGGTGAAAAATATTTCCGGAAAATTCCAAAAACCCTAATTCTATCATTTTATGTGCTTGAAACTTCTTTCGGCCATAACTTTCACATCCGAACTCCGATTTGGGTGATCCAAATTTCTATATTCACATAAAATTAGCCCTTTCATTTGGTTCGGTTTTGCAATTTTGGAGTTCATTTGGTCTTTTTTTATTTATTTGTGCTCTTTTCAGACGTGTAGATTCCTGTTAGGAAGGTTTCATCGACCGACGCATCAAGACCCGCTCCTCGTCAACGAAGGCAAGTCATAGGCCTTTGACCATGTTGAACCCATTTTACAAATGTATATTATTTTAAATTATCATGCATGGCTAGTTTTATTAGAAATGGCTTTGGGAATTGATAATTACCAAATTGCCATTATGCCTCCTTGAGAAATTGAAAATGAAATGTCCCCTTGAATGACATAAATCCATGGACACCTTAGGATGGTTAATTACTAGTTGGACATAATTGTATTACCAACTTGAGTGCGTATATTTGCTTAGTCTTGTTTTAGTTATCCGTGGAACTTGCGATCATGTTTACAGAATGAATGAAATTTGACTAATGACACTATGGAATTGTGGTGTGAGGCCACTATAATTAAAATGTGTTGAGCTATGGCAGGGATTGCCATTTGGTCGGGAATGAACAAAAATGATTTATGCTCGGGCTTGTGGTAGGGGGTGAAGGTGGGTGCGTGAGGCACATTTGGATGTGGTAGTCTCGCCTGAGCAGCCAACTAAGGACTTAACTTTGCAAGTCATTGATCTGGGCCACCTCGTGCAACCACAATTCCGGTATGGGACGGACCTGGCCAACTAATTAGGGAAGTTTTGAGTCGGTTCTGTTTGGGTTGATTATTGGCGCAAGAGGGGGCTGTGAGGGCGAATCCTTAGCGAGCAGAACCGAGGCAAAATGGAACTTTGTAAAGGTCTTGTGATAATCACTTAGTCGCACACCCTCGAAAGTGTGTCAGACGGACATTACAAGTGATTTATCTCTTGTGGGTAAAGCTGTACAACCTCTGCAGAGTGTCAAAATCTATTCGAATAGCCGTGTCCCCGGTTACGGACATTGCCTGGTGATTTCGCGCAAGGGGTAGCATTTTCAAAAATGTGGTATTGGTTCGGTGGAAAGGTTTGGTTGGAATGGTTGAGAAGTGAACGGGAGGTTCACTATTTGTTTCAAAGAACTTGGTTATTTATGTATTATTCTTTTAAACTCCTCGCTTCTGCAATCTAATTATTGTATTTATCTTGTTAAACTTGCTTTACGCAAATTAACCATAAATCCATCCTTGTTTAAACCTTGCATGAATACTATGTGCATACATTTCTCTACGACTTCTCGAGTACTTTATGTACTCACGGCTTTATGCCCTTTGTTGATCAGTCAGTGAGAAGAATCGGAAATGTTGAGTTCTACGAGGAAGGCTACTTTGAAGACTTCGCGAACTAGGTCACGTCATCCACTGATTGCTGTGGGCATGTCGATTGGGCTCCACGTATTTTGAGATTTCATTTGCGGATACTCTGTTGTTGCTAAGCCCTGCGTGGCGACTTTTGTAAGAACTTAACCATAAGGTCCTTTGCTGCTAACTAATATTACTTTGTCTGCTTCATTAGTTCATTGTTGAATGGTTATGATAACATCATTGTTGCAACTGTGCGAGCTAGCTACTGATCATGGGACTAGCTTGGTATGCACAGAGGGTCTCGGGGTTGTATGACACCTGGGGCGCCGACACGGATGCACCCGCTCAAGCTTGTTTACGTACGTCCCGTGATTAGATTCCGCGATTTGATGCAGCAATCTTGGTACTAGGTTGTAAGCCTCTTCCTATGTGCCGAACATTCGCTCCAGAACCCTGCATTTCGCACGCCATACCGTCTTGTAGCTGACCGGGAACCCCACCATATTGGCAACATCTGCCAGCAGGAGCTTTGGCGAAATGGACACATCTGCAGCGACGAGGTGGATTATCAAGCTGACAACATACGAGGACGTCATGTTACATTACAAGTGATTTATCTCTTGTGGGTAAAGCTGTACAACCTCTGCAGAGTGTCAAAATCTATTCGAATAGCCGTGTCCCCGGTTACGGACATTGCCTGGTGATTTCGCGCAAGGGGTAGCATTTTCAAAAATATGGTATTGGTTCGGTGGAAAGGTTTGGTTGGAATGGTTGGAAAGTGAACGGGAGGTTCACTATTTGTTTCAAAGAACTTGGTTATTTATGTATTATTCTTTTAAACTCCTGCTCTGCAATCTAATTATTGTATTTACTGTTAAACTTGCTTTCTGCAAATTAACCATAAATCCATCCTTGTTTAAACCTTGCATGAATACTATGTGCATATATTTCTCTACGACTTGCTGAGTACTTTATGTACTCACGGCTTTATGCCCTTTGTTGATCAGTCCCAGCAGAAGAATCAGGAAATGTTGAGTTCTACGAGGAAGGCTACTTTGAAGACTTCGCGAACTAGGTCACGTTCTCCACTCGATTGCCTGTGGGCATGTCGATTGGGCTCCACGTATTTTGAGATTTCCGCTGCCAGATACTCTGTTGTTGCTAAGCCCTACGTGGCGACTTTTGTAAGAACTTAACCATAAGGTCCTTTGCTGCTAACTAATATTACTTTGTCTGCTTCATTAGTTCATTGTTGAATGGTTATGATAACATCATTGTTGCAACTGTGCGAGCTAGCTACTGATCATGGGACTAGCTTGGTATGCACAGAGGGTCTCGGGGTTGTATGACACCCGGGGCCATGTGTGGTCCTTCAGCACCGTTATCCAGAAGCCCATGGCAGCGGCCGTGAACCTCTGCGCACGGACCTTGCCAGCACAGGATTCATCAACACACATGACGATATACGTGTCGGGGTTGGACCTCTGCACCCGATACGTCCGACTGATGTTAACGGTGTATCTAGCAATAGCATGTTGTGCGGCGCTCTTGTTAGGAAAGCGATGGCCTAGGAGTAGGGTGTCCTCATTGAACCCCCACTCAGCACCCTCCGGACGTGGCAAAACCAGCGATGTTGTCGCAACGTCGTCCAATCGTGAGGAGACGTAAGCAATGTCAGTGGTCACAAAACCACCAACTGCACCTCCTCCCGCATCAGCTTCTCCGTCGTCGTCGTCTTCCGAACTAGTTGTTTCCATATCCTCCTCACTTTCCACCTCATCCACCTTATCGGCCAGGTACTCATGACAATCAATACGGGCTGACCACCATCTCTCTGCTCCTTCGTTGGGCTCGAAATTGATCGCATGCCTCCTCAGGTCTCCATCGCCCACGTTCTAGCGCAGAAGACGGGTGACGAGCGGACGGCGCAGCAGCAGCGTTTGGTCGGCGAAGAGCGGCTCGAGCGACGTCGTCCTCGACCTGGGATGGCTCTGGCAGCGACTGCGTCGGGCGAGCGGCGGAGATTTGTCAGTCTGGAGACAACGGCGGTGGCCTGGTAGCGATAGCGTCGGCCTGGCAACAGCGGCGGCGGCGGAAAGAGCTAGGTTTGCCCTAGTTCTAATACCATGTTATGAATATTGTATTGTATATTCAAGAGAGTCCAATGAGCAATATATATAGGGAGTACAAGAAGGTTGCCATATACAAATAAGGAAACAAATAGAGTCCTATTCTAACTCAAAACTCCAAGCTTAATTTGTCGTTTGCATGCGAAGGTGTTAATGTAGCCTAATGTATTTCCGTCATAAATAAGTATGTTGTCCTTGGTTGTTTCCGGTGTTTTAGCTGAAAGTTTTATACGCTAAAGAGCAATCCAATAGTCCGATTCTGATGAATTTTTTGATCATTTTTATATGATTTATATATGCAGGGATGGTGTGAGCGAGTCTCAGTTTAGCCAAGTACTGAATGTTGAGCTTAATCAAATTATAAAGGTCGTGCTATAGCATTTATTTAGCTTCGGCAATTATTGGTTTTCTAGAAATCCTCTTTAATAGAAATTTCAACGCAGGCTTACCAGACTATGGGTATTTAGCTTGGGCAATTATTGGTTTTCTAGAAATCCTCTTTAATAGAAATTTCAACGCAGGCTTACCAGACTATGGGTCGGGGGGGACCTTCCAAAGTTCACAGTGATCATTGCTCAAAAGAATCACCACACAAAACTCCTCCAAGCTGATGCACCAGATAATGTTCCACCTGGTATGCAATTGTGCCATATTTAATACAGCTGAGGGTTCTTCACCCCCAAACAGCATAAGGAACTTGTGCTCTGGCTTTGTGAACAGGGACTGTTGTAGACTGGTATTGTTCATCCAAGACAGTACGATTTCTACATGTGTGCTCATGCTGGACCTATAGTGAGTCTTCTGACTCAAGATCTTGGAAATTGCATCTGCTGAAATTATATTGATTTCGATCAGCTGTGCATGTTACCATTAATTGCCTAATTATGTGTGTCAGACATTTCTTGCCTTGTGTTTATATGGCATCCTAAATATTGTAAAATGTGTGCTCTCTTAAAGGGTACCTCAAGGCCAACCCATTACCATGTCTTACTTGATGAGATTGGATTCTCACCAGATGGCCTCCAGAAGCTAGTTCTTTCGCTCTCATATGTGTAAGTCCATGGATATTTCCAAATTTCTACTTGAATATTCTAAAGTTGGGAAGATAATAATAGTTTTGTGCTTGTACAGGTATCAGAGGAGCACCACTGCAGTATCTGTCGGTATGTTGGTATCTTTCATCAAATTTGCTTCCTTCTGTATTCGGAAATATTATGCACAGTTTGATCAATGCTGTTTTTTTTCCTTCTCCAGTGGCACCTATCTGTTACGCTCACCTCGCAGCAGCACAGATGGGCCAGTTCATGAAATTCGAGGAGTTTCATGAGACTTCATCTGGGAGTGGTGTCCCTTCGGCATCGGCATCAGCAGCAACGGTCCCAGAATTGCCCCGGTTGCATGCTGATGTCTGCAGTTCAATGTTCTTTTGTTGAGGTGGTCCTAATGTGTCGTTGTGCTAACATTTTTTTTTGAAGAAACCTGATTGGCTATCAGATGGCATCTATGTTGGGTAGGGAGCAGTTTTTGATTTCTTTTTGGATGTTGTAGTGCTCCTAATGGTATACCTGTCAGTGTTTAAGGGTATTGGGATAGTAGTAACATTTGACACTTGATCGAAGGTTTATGGATATGAATTCTGGATGCTAACTTTGCGGCATATGTTTGAAAGCCAGCTAGATGCCAAATTTCGTTTCGGTATCGACTCCAATCTGTCTTTTAAAGTGAGCTGTTTCATAGTACATGTGTACCTCTATCGATTGTTTGCTAATATGTGCACCATTATGATATAAAAGGCAGAAAATTTGAAGTATCACCTGAATAATTTTTGCACTGGAAGTTTGGAACCCACAGTCGCATTATCTCGCAACGCGATAGGGTTGCATCCCGTTGTTTGCTAGAATGTGGCTGCCTCAAGCTATAGCATGAACCCTTCAATTAAACCATTGGTGTGTTGTAACTAAACAAACATTCATCTGACCTAATCCCTATTTTTTTGTACTTGTACAAGAGGTAAGTTTGTGTTTGGTGCATCGGTTCACCCTGTTTGCTTTGCACCTTGGTTGTTGGCGCTCTCCGGGTGTCCCTTGCAGGTTACAGCAGAACTTTCTTTCCATGTGTATATTCAAGTTTGATTTGAAACAATATGGCATGATAGATTGATAAGAGAGTTGAATTTTGTGAGTTAGATGTGCTTGGAGATGTGTATACTAAGGCTCTATTTGGGACGGCAATGGCTTTGACTTTTTGCTCAAAAAGCTGGAAGTTTTTCCAAACGGATGGCATTCTCCGGTGGCTTATGGAAAAGTTGGAAGTCGTTTGTAACATGGGAAAGCCGAAAAGTGGAAGTTAAGCTTCCCATGGCTTCGATGGGATTGACTTATGAGATTGCTCCTAGAGATCGGTTGTAATTACCTGCCACTACCACTCAACAAAACCCCTCATCCCCACTGGTCTCCCCCACTTGAACTCTAACTCTAGTTACTACCTTGCCTGTGCCTCCACCCTCCTCTCATGACGCGCCCACCGCCCTCCTCTCCTGATGTCGCCGCTGCCCTCCCTCTTCCCTCGACGTTGTCACCTCCTCCCCCCTTCTCCCCTGTCGTCGTCATCCTCCCGGCGTCGGCAACGACTTATATATATATATATATATATTCCTTTTTGAGTTTGTTAATTTTTAGTTATTTGAAATTTTCTTATCCATCAGTCATCTACAATTACATAGTACTAAGCCTAAAATTGCAGTACCAAGTGATGTAATTTTAGCACAACTCTACTGTAACTTTTAGTTCTATTTGTTTTTTGTATTTGTAGGGTTCACTTAGATTTATTTTTGTATAGTTTATAATATTTTTTTGTATTTGTAGGGCTTACCTATATTTACTTTTGTCTAGTTTAGAATTTTTTTTTTCTTAATACAGAAACTTGTGTTATCCATTGGATCAAAATCGTACAGCTAAGAAAGGTAACTGATGGATAAAGAAATTTTAATTACCTGAAGTATGGACGCTCCCTTTATTTTTTTATTGTTAAATATTCTATTTTCTGTTATAAATGAACTATTTTATGTCATTATCGAATTTATTACTTGTTTAATCATGGAATTAGATCAATTGTTGTTAATTACCATCAATTGTCTTAATTATCATTAAGATTTACTTTGTGCAAATTGCCGTCAATTGTGGTTAAGATTTACTTGTGTGCGAATTATCGTTAATTATCGTAAAGAGTCCTGCTATACACTCGACGATAAATCGTCGTACGCGCTACGACGCACATGGCGGTTGGGTGGGCGTCACACGCAGGGTCGTGGTCAGTGCGGCAGCGCAGGCAAAGTGAGGGGGTGACGAGTGCGGTTAGGGCCGTCTTATTGGTGTGTGGGGCCGAGGCGCTAGGAGGAGGCACGGAGGCGAGAGAAAGCCACTGTTTCTAAAGCGTATCCCCAGAATTACAATAGAATATTAGATTGGCTCATCATTGACCGAACCATGGCCAACAATGTTCGGTTTCGTCGCTCAGACACCTCATTCCATTGAGGCGTCCCCGTCGGAGTAAGTTGTAGAGCAATTCCACATTTCTTTAGATGATCACCAAACTCATGGCTCAAATATTCACCTCCACGATCAGATCGTGGACATTTGATTGTCTTGCTAAGTTGATTATGTACTTCATTCTGAAATTCTTTGAACTTTTCAAATGATTCTGACTTAAGTCTCACTAAGTAGACATAGCCATATCTACTAAAATCATCAGTAAATCTTATGAAGTACTAAAAACTACATATGGCCGGAGTGCTCATTGGGCTACACATATTTTATGTACAAGGGCTAATAAATCACTTGCCCTCTCACATCTAGTCGTGAAAGGCGTCTTGCCAAGTAAACAAGATTTACATGTTTCAAATGATTCAAAACCAAATGAGTTTAGAAGACCATCTTTATGGAACTTCATCATGCGCTTCTCATTATATGACCTAGACGACAATGCCAAATAAAAGTAGGATTCAAATTATTAGGTCGATGTCTCTTAGCATTTATGTTATAGATGGGCTCATCCTGAAGATTCAAAACATACAATCCATTCACTAATGAAGCATGGTCATAAAGCATATCTTCAAAATAAATTGAACAATAATTGTTCTTTATTCTAAACTCATAACCTTTCTGCTCCTAAACATAAAGCAGAAATAATGTTTTTGCTTAAGACAGGAACATGATAACAATTATTTAGTTCCATAACTAATCCTGATGATAAAACTAATGGTAAAGTGTCAATAGCTAATGTAGCAACTCTTGCTTCATTGCCCACGCGAATATCAACATCTCCTCTAGCCAAGCTTCAACTCCTTACATGTCCCTGCATCGAATTGCATATATGAGCAACCGATCCAATATCAAATACCTAAGAGCTGGTTGGAGAAGAGGAAAGATTAATTTCTATAACATTTATATCTGAACTGGAAGTGTTACTTCTCTTGCTCTTTTTCATCTCTACTAATGTAACATCCCAAATTTCGCTTTCTCAAAAATTTAATTTCAATTTAATTAAATAAATTTGTCTGGATTTTATTTGTATTTTATGTGTAATATTGGAAGAAAAATCTCAAATTCCAAAACTCCATTTCCAATCTAAACCACAAATTCCTATTTCAAACTCTAAAGATTCAAATTCAAATTCAAATCTCTAGAAAAATACTCGTTTAAGTTTCTCGATCCAGAAAAAAAAATCAACTTCCCATTCAATCACCCATCCATTTTCTTCTCCCAACCAAGCACGCTTAACATCAAGTTTCTCTTGCGTCCTCTACCATAATTTCCTTTCCTTTCATTGATTTGCATCCTCTCTTTTAGTTTGATATTCTTTAGTTTCCCGTGTTTCTTCCTCAGACCACCGAATGCTCTCTGTTCTCCGTCTGAAAACAACATACTTACATTTCTTTCCCGTTCTCCTCGTTTGTTTCACCAAATTCAATTCCGTTTGAACCGTTGCAATCCCGTAATCACCGCGCCAATAACCCCGTGCTGTCAATGCCTCCATTGCCAGCCCCATCAGTGCACCCACTGTCGTTTCATCCGTTTCCAAACCAAGCCCGAAATTACGTCGCATGTGCTTCATTGCCTTCCCGATGATTCGACTCACGGTTGAAGCTATAAATTGGCATGCTATCTCTTCATCGACCCCTTTACATCCTCTCCAAGTCTCATAACCTCTGGAGCACCGACGACATCAAATTTCTATTTTCCCCGAACGACGGTCGTTTCACTGGTGGCATCCCTGGAAGATCTTTGGGAAAGACACCAGCGAAGTCACAAACTGTTGGGACTCCACTAATATCTAGAGCGGGCTTCGCTTCAAGCGCGAAGAGATACAGAACTAGTAGCTTCGGCGAAAAGCGAACTTACTCGCCGGAGGGACTAGATAAAAAGATGCACCTCTTGGCGCAATCGATTTGCCCCTTGTGCTGAGACAACCAATCCATACCAAGAATAATCTCTAGACTCGCTGAATGGAGAAGGATAAGATTCGCTAAGAATCTCACTCCCTCAATCTCAATAGGAACGTCCCTACTCTCGGATTGACTCTCAACTCCGTCCGGAGAGCGAATGAGTAGCGGAACCGACAATGGAGTAAAAATGAGCTCACTAATAGCAGCAAAAGACTCAGAAACAAAAGAATGAGATGCTCCTGAATCAAACAACACAGTAGCAGGATAAGAGTTTACAGAAAGTGTACCTAGCACAACGTCGGGTGCCTCCTGAGCCTCCTCTGCAGAGATGAGGTTGACGCGACCACTACCCACGCCTTGGGTAGCCGGGACGATCTTCTGGTCCTCGGAAGAACCACTTCCTTGCCTGCGTCCTCCATTAGGACGAGGGGCCGCTCCTGTCTTTTTAGAGCAATTATTTGCATAATGGCCCTTCTGCTTGCAGAAGAAACAAGTGATGTCCGCAAGGTTGCGGGGACCACTCTGCTGACTCGCAGGTGCACGTGATTGGGGCACGGCCTGCGATGAATGAGGCAGTCTTGGCGACCTCGGGTCTTGAGGCGATGATGTGACCCCGAGACGGTGATCGGCGAGGATAGCGGGCCTGGATGACTTGTGGGCCTCCACTTGCGCTATGGAATCCACAAGCTCCACTGCAAGCATGCTCGGTGACGATGGCCTTGTCGACCAAGGTCTGGAAATCAGAGAAGTCGATAATGGATAGCTTGTCCTTCAGCTCCTCAGACAAGCCACCCCTGAACTTTGCTTGCTTGGCCTCATCAGTGGCCACATCCTCGGGAGCATAACGAGCTAAATGGTTGAACTTGTATACATACTCCACGACTGAGCTACGCCCTTGCTTGAGCGCAAGAAACTCCTGCTTCTTGATGTTCATCAAGCCAGCAGGGATATGAGATCGACGGAAGGCAGTACGAAACTCCTCCCAAGTGACAGTGTGGTCTGCGGGCTGCATGGCGAGAAAGCTCTCCCACCATGACAACGCTGCACCCTCAATCCAGGCCGTGATCTCTAAATCAGACGGCTCTCCTGCGATCGCATCGGCGTTGCTCCGCGCCAACGTGGGCGACGCGATGTCGATCCGACAGCCCACAGTGCTCGCGCCCGATCGACCACGGCGGTGCAGCTAGTTGATCGAACCAAGTCACTTGGCTCGATCCCGAGTCTGACTCGCGCCCAAGGAACAGTGCCGACTGATTTAGTTTTTGATTTTTGGGACCAGAACTTTGGAGAATTTTGGAGGTAGAAAAACAGCTTCAAAAATCATAAAATTTTAACTGGAGGTTTCCAACTTTACATAAAATTTCCAGAGATTTTCATGCAATGCATTCTTCTCAAGACATTCCAGAAGGTTGGGTTATAGTTTGACCAAACTTTGACTAGGTTTGACTTGCCTCCCAAAAATTATAAAATAATTTCTAAAAATCATGAACTAATTCAGAGGTGTTACCAAGCCTCCCTAGAATACAGGAAAAATATTCACAGAGGTTTGGCACAAGATCTTTGCCAAGGAGGTTTGTGACTAGAGTTATTTGGAGATTTGATTTTTGATTTCCATAATTCTTTTACAAGAATTACAGAATAGTGCAATTACTTCAAGATGCAAGAAAAGTTTTAACTTCTACTCATTTTCTTACATTTGAAGCAAAGACTTAGAATTGGGATGTTACAGGTTGTTAGTTAAAAACGTAAAGTTGGTTATTATCATCCTTGATATTTGATATCTTGCACCTTTATAACCCTAGCATATGAAATTTTGCATTATTGAACACAATTTTGTAGAATATTTTGATACAGTAGAATTGTTTAGACGTGCAGTTTGGTCCTGTTTAACCTTTGAGAGAGAAAAACCTTTAATACTTGTTACACTTTAAATTTTAAAAAATATTTGACATTAGGTAATGTCAATATTTGGAAATAAAATAAAAATGGTGGAAAATATTTTAGACTAGGGTGAGTGGCATGAGTTTGGTTTGCCTCACCCTGGTTGATTAAGTACTGACTCTTGTGCTTATTCAAACCTAGCAATACCGTACATCCACATGTCCTAAATGGGAAGGACTTAGCTGAATAATTTAATATATTGTAGCATTACGCCCGCAGGCTGTAGATGGTAGGTTTTACCTGGTAGTGCAGACGATGGTAATTGACGTCCATGTCTGCCACGGGCTTCTTGCGGGGCGTTAGTAAAGACGTCCAAGTCCGAGCAGGTTATCCCCCACAACGATCAGCTCCAGGTCGATGGTAAATGACGCACATGACTTGGGGTTAAGCTCATTGGACGAGCTAATGTTAGGATAAAGTATTGTAAAAGCACTGTGACAATCGCTTAGTCACACACCATCAGAAGTGTGTAAGCGGGCAGTATAAGCTGATTGTTTCGTGTGGGTCAAGTTGTACAACCTCTGCAGAGTGTTAAAAACTATTCGAATAGCCATGCCATCGGTCAAGGACGGGCAAGGTGCCTATACACATGGTAGATTTCAATTTTGGGTTTAAAAGAAATATTTTGAGAATCTGGGAGTAGTTGGGACTCTTAGATTGTGGTTCTGTAGTTAGAGCCAGTTGAGCAGCTAGAGCTCAATTCTAGAAACATGGCGGTTAGAGCCTCTTTACTAATGTTTGATAGTTGGAATCTGCATTAGAGTTTGATTTAAATTATTTTATCTTTTTAATTATCTTTTTTTCAAATGAGCTTTATAAAAGATGTTTAAACTTAAAATATTGCTTTGTGCAAATGAACTATATATGCCCAATTGTTAAAGCTGTGCATATGCATCATTTCTCAAGACTCGCGAAGTACTTTATGTACTCACATGCTACACTCAACAAATCTCGAAAGTCTCACGAAGATCACGAGAATGACTACGACTACTTCGCTGCGGTTTCGATTTAAGGCTTCCCAGTACTAAGTCATGTTTCCCGATTGAATGCCGATGGGCTATTCGATGGGTCAACCACGAGTTTATTTTATTTTCATTTCTTTGTGAGACTTAAGGTCTTTTGACCTCTTTTGTAATAAGTGTCCTTAAGACCTTTTCGATTATTTATTAATGATATTTCATGATTGAGCGATTATCAACAATGTTTCTCTTGTTTGCACTAGCTACTAATTTGGGATCAGTGCGAAAATACCTGAGAGTTCGGATTTAGAAATTCGGTCCTGACAGCTAAGTACTTCTTGCAGTTTCTCTTTCAATGCCTAGTCTCATGACAATGGTAACATTCTGATTCAGGCTTAGGACCCGGCAGAGCTTCTTAAACTTAGCCTTGAGACTCGGCGGGTCGCCCTCCCTCGCGTTCAGTAAAGCTTGGTGGTCACTGGTAAGGGTGCGTTAGTCTTGCGAATCTGATCGACCGACTGAAAAGTGCTCCCACGACCATAACTGTAGCATGTCGTAGCATACCGTGAGGACTGGTTCCTCGCCCGTGCTACGCTGACAAGCATCGCACAACCTCGGTAGGTGGCGAAAAGCACTGCAGAGCCCCAGCTGTACTTTGGAACCTCCTCGGGCGGCGTCGCCAAAGACGTGCGGATGGATGTAGGCGGGGTACCGCGATCTCCTGCGTGGTAGGAAAGCGAGATCCATCCGAGCAGGAACAAAAGGTGCAGCGACTAAGTGTGTCCTCACTTCCTCCGCGATCCACATGCTCGGGCGGATCATGTACTGCGCGCGGCCGAGAATGTGGCACACCGGCGCGTCGCGAGAATCGGGTGACCAAATCTATCGGCCAAGCGGACCTTCCGGTCATCGCCTCGGAGGGCACTACTAGAAGACCACGCAGCGGTAGACCTGTAAGCAGAGCCACGTCCTTTAGAGTAATGGTCATCTCCCCCCATCGAAATTGGAAAGTGTGAGTCTCCGGTCTCCAACGGTCATGGCCTTGAGCAGAGTGCAGCGTCAAAGCTGCGGCGTGCGGGAGGTCAACATCCGGGCAAGGCGGGGAGCACGGTCTCCGCGACTGGGGATGTCTGCTCGTCAAGGGGCCAGCTCTCTCTGGGGGCGCTCAGGACCAGGTTCGGAGGGCCGACGCAGGCGGACCACGCCTAGCAACGGTGTCCCACAACCCAGCGTGGGTCAATCAGCTCGTACGCGTCGTCAATTGGAGCCTGCGCCATCTCCTGCCAACAGGGAAACAACATGTTAGTGCACGCATGTAAAATATATTGTGTGGTACAGGAAAATAAGGCAAAACATACGATTAAAAATTCAACAACACAATATGACCATAATGAGTTAACAACAGACCCGGACAACTTAACAAGTACTACATAAAGGCATGGATTAACAGCAACACAGCCCATCAAAGACATTGAAATAAGCAAGCGACATCACGACTTAGTAATTATATCTTCCTCACTACTGATTGCTTGGCTTGGGTCTGCATTTGGCAGCGGCTGATGGAGTGCCCAACTATCTTGCATGATGCGCAACAGGGCGGCAAACCGTTGCCGTACCGGTCGTCGTCCATGTCGCCCCGGATATGTCGGGACTGGCGTCTTCCACGGCCGGGGAGCTTTAGTGCGTCGTTGGGCACCCACTTCACCTGCCCCAGCCAAAGGTCCCTGTAGTACGTGTCCAGCCCGTACGAATGGAACTCGGCACTACAAGTTGCATACAGATGGTGGATATCGTAGTACTCGGAGATGTAACACTCCGAGGCCTACCGCCACGCCCCGCACGCCGCGTACACATAGGAGCATGGTTAGTGCAGAAGCTGCGGCATGTTGCAGGTGCAGGACGCTTCTTCACCAATCGTGCAGACCTGCTTACGATCCCCTCTAGCGTGGCCCATCACGTACTTCTCCCTGAGCCTGATCTCGAACTTCTGCCTGACGCCATCCATGGTACGAGCGGCGTGCAATCGAGCCTTGCTGATCTTATTCTCCATGTAGGCATGCATTACTTCGGAGAATTGCTTCCCATCCTCCAGATGCTTCTTGGCCACCATGGCTCTGTTAACAAAGTATCCGATGGTACGGTTCCAGCTCTCCTCCACGATCGCAGCGATCGGCAGGGAGCGGACACCCTTGAGCACACCATTTTACACCTCCGACATGTTGGTCGTTATGATCCCGTACCTTGCACCATCCGTGTCGTTCAGTAGGGACCATTTCTCTAGGACAGGTGCGTGTGAGTTAACCCACTGTGTGAACTCCCCAACTCTCGCGGACCCTCTTGCCGCTGCCCCTGCCTAGGCATGCGTTGAGTCCCTTACATGCTTTCCGGTCTCCTCATCGAGTTTGTCTCCACCACTTGAACTTCCTCCTTTGATTACGCATGCGAGCTTCTTGAACATCTTCATGAGGTCCGTGCTCAGAAACCTTGTGTGGAAGTTGGCCACGAGATGCCTCATGCACAAACGGCTCCTAACATCGTTCCACTGTGATGCGGCCAAAGGCGTCTGTTTTGCATCACGCATAACGCAGACAACAACCCGAAGATTGCGATCCGAGATGACACACACATCGGCGATCTTGGACCACCGCCGCTTCACATTGCACAGAACCACAACCGGCTCGGTGTTCGCTCTCAACAATTGCGAGCGCCACGGGGACTAATCGGTCATTCACATCGCACCGCTGCGGCGGTGAGGATGGTACCCTGTACTTCCCACATAGGAAGGTGCCATCCATCGTGAGCACGGGACGACAATGCTTGAACCCTTCGATCGCCTGACGGAAGTCCCAAAAGACCCTTTCAAGGACAAAACAATTGGTCCACTCAGTCGGATTGTAGCGTCCCGCTTTTTCAGAGATTTTCAAAATTTTAAAAGAGAACCAGTTGCTTTCATTTGCCTAAAGCTTATTTGGAAATTTCAAAGTTAGTTGCAGTTGATATGAATTAATCAGGCTTCAATTAAATTAAAGTTAGTTTAGTTGATTTTTCTGGTATTTAAAATCAAAATTATTATTTAAAGTGTTTTCTTGGATTTATTGGATTTTAGAAATTTCCATATACCCGAAATTAAAAATTATTTTAATTGCAAAAGTTAAAGAAAAATTAAAGTTGAAAATATTTTTATTAAGTCCATAATAATTCAAGGAATTTTTGTGAATTTTTCTAGAATTTTTGGATTCTATTTGCTATTTTCTAAAATAGCTTTTCATTTGTTTGAATTTCTGAAAATAAAAAATTCCAGAAAATCCCCTTTACTGTGTGTGGGCCGAATTCCTTCGGCCCACTCCTTTTCCTCCTACCGATCCGCCTCCGCGACCCGCCTCCGCTCATAGCCATCTCCCGCGCCCGGCCTCGCTCTCTGGCCGTTGTATCGCGATCCAACGCCATCGCTTCGCCCGTGCTCCCCGCTCTTCTCCGCCGTCCGATCGAAATCGGACGCCGCTGCGCCGCCCGCGCCCTGCTCTTCTTCTTCCTCCCCCTTCTTCTCTCTCCCGCAACGCCTCGCCCGTGAGCACTCGCCTCCACCGCGAATCCGCCGCCAACCTCGGTTTCGCCAGCCGCGCTCTCCTCCCACGTCAACGCCTCGGCCTCGCTCCCACTTTCCTCTCGCCCCAAGCTTGGCGCCTCGCCAAGCCCCCTGCCATCAGCTCTCTCTCGCCTCACCGTGACCTCCTCCGGCCGCTCCGCCTGTGACTCGCCCGCCCTATTTAAGCCGCTTTGCTCGCCTCTTCCTCCCTGCTTTTCCACGGTCGCCCTCTTCTCCTCGCCTCGTCCGTGCTTGTTTCCGATTCCACGCGGCTCCGAGCTCTCCACCGCCGCCTCTCTCCCCTCGCACCGCCGCGCTGCGGTTTCCTCCCGAAGGGTGTCGCCAACTTCCCGCGTCCCCTCTAACCCCTTGTGCCCTCGCCGTGGCCGCCGGCGCCTCTCGCCGGCGAGGCCTCGGCTCCGCGCTCGCCCATGTCTGCGCGGCGTGGCGTCCGCGTGGAGTGCGGTGTCGGCGCCGGCCGGCGCCACGTCGCCTCTCGGCGGTGGCGGCCACGTGTCGCTGCTATGGTCAGCGGCGTCAAAGTCCCGAGTTTCCAGTAGAAAAATATTTCCGGAAAATTCCAAAAACCCTAATTCTATCATTTTATCTTCTTGAAACTTCTTTCGGTCATAACTTTCACATCCGAACTCCGATTTGGGTGATCCAAATTTCTATATTCACATAAAATTAGCCCCTTTCATTTGGTTCTGGTTTTGCAAATTTTGGAGTTCATTTGGTGTTGTTTTATTCATTTGTGCTCTTTTCGCACGTGTTGATTCCGGCGTTCTGGAAGGTTTCATCGACCCGACGACCGAAGACCCGCTCCTCGTCAACGAAGGCAAGTCGTAGGCCTTTGACCATGTTGAACCCATTTTACAAATGTATATTGTTTTAAATTATCATGCATGGCTAGTTTTATTAGAAATGGTTTTGGGAATTGATAATTACCAAATTGCCATTATGCCTCCTTGATAAATTGAAAATGAAATGCCCCTTGAATGACTTAATCCATGGACACCTTAGGATGGTTAATTACTAGTTGGACATAATTGTATTACCAACTTGAGTGCGTATATTTGCTTAGTCTTGTTTTAGTTATCCGTGGGACTTGCGATCATGTTTACATAATGAATGAAATTTGACTAATGACACTATGGAATTGTGGTGTGAGGCCACTATAATTAAAATGTGTTGAGCCATGGCAGGGATTGCCATTTGGCCGGAATGAACAAAAATGATTTATGCTCGGGCTTGTGGTAGGGGGTGAAGGTGGGTGCGTGAGGCATATTTGGATGTGGTAGTCTCGCCTGAGCAACCAACTAAGTACTTAACTTTGCAAGTCATTGATCTGGGCCACCTCGTGCAACCACAATTCCGGTATGGGACGGACCTGGCCAACTAATTAGGGAAGTTTTGAGTCGGTTCTGTTTGGGTTGATTATTGGCGCAAGAGGGGGCCGTGAGGGCGAATCCTTAGCAAGCAGAACCGAGGTAAAATGGAACTTTGTAAAGCCCTTGTGATAATCACTTAGTCGCACACCCTTGGAAGTGTGTCAGACGGACATTACAAGTGATTTATCTCTTGTGGGTAAAGCTGTACAACCTCTGCAGAGTGTCAAAATCTATTCGAATAGTCGTGTCCCCGGTTACGGACATTGCCTGGTGATTTCGCGCAAGGGGTAGCATTTTCAAAAATGTGGTATTGGTTCGGTGGAAAGGTTTGGTTGGAATGGTTGGGAAGTGAACGGGAGGTTCACTATTTGTTTCAAAGAACTTGGTTATTTATGTATTATTCTTTTAAGCTCCTGCTCTGCAATCTAATTATTGTATTTACTATTAAACTTACTTTCTGCAAATTAACCATAATCCATCCTTGTTTAAACCTTGCATGAATACTATGTGCATACATTTCTCTACGACTTGCTGAGTACTTTATGTACTCACGGCTTTATGCCCTTTGTTGATCATTCCCAGCAGAAGAATCAGGAAATGTTGAGTTCTACGAGGAAGGCTACTTTGAAGACTTCGCGAACTAGGTCACGTCCTCCACTCGATTGCCTATGGGCATGTCGATTGGGCTCCACGTATTTTGAGATTTCCGCTGCCAGATACTCTGTTGTTGCTAAGCCCTGCGTGGCGACTTTTGTAAGAACTTGACCATAAGGTCCTTTTACTCTAACTAATATTACTTTGTCTGCTTTATTAGTTTGTTGTTGAATGGTTATGATAACATCATTGTTGCAACTGTGCGAGCTAACTACTGATCATGGGACTAGCTTGGTATGCACAGAGGGTCTCGGGGTTGTATGACACCCGGGCTGCCGACAAGAGATGGTATCAGAGCCATATCGACTGTAGGACGTAACCATAATTAGTTTGGTCATTTTAGTCAAAAGTTCAAATGTTATTTTCTAAACCAAAATAACCAATTGATGAATAGATATTCTTCTCTCATCTCAGTCTATTCTATCTTATCTTATTCTTTCTCATCTTATGCCATTCTTATCTTTTCTTATCCTCTTACCCTCTTATATCATTCTTGAGTTCTTTCATCTTATCTTTTTTGGAACTTGGTTTTCAAATTTAAATTTGACATCCTTACCTCTGGATTATCCCTAGGATCGAGCCATTCAAGATTAAGCAATGGAAGCTTTGGAAGTTCAATAACCGCCGTCTGATCCAAGTTGACCTTCCATAAAAGTTAGATTGGTGGTTGCTCTTCCTAGTTTTAGTGTCGTTTAGTCTGCGTAGTAGGGCTTTTGTGCTTGAATGTCTCTTTCTTGTTTGCTTCTTGATAGCTTTCTGGCTATCCGTTCGTTGGGTAAAACCAACTTTTTCCGCATTAGGATGATCTATCTATCTCCTTTGTTCTCGCTCGTCTTGATGCTTTCCCCTCTCATCTAAATTGCTTTCTTCTTCTCGTCTATTAAACCCGAGAAGTTTCATTGCAGATGGTTCAGACCTGCAACTCCGCAAGCCAGGATGAGACCCCGAGCGCCAATGCACCGTCTTCCCAGGCTGCCAGTGCAGATCAGGGTTTGAGTCAGTTCATGGCAGCCCAGACCCAGCTAATGAGCTCCATGATGCAGAACATGACTCAGATGATGAATCAGCAGAACCAGACCGCTGCTGCCCTACTCGCAATGATGAATCAGAACAACCAAGCAGCTGCCACGCCACTGCCACCTCCACCCCTAGCTTTTCCTCAATCCAGGCTGGCAGAGTTTTTGAGGACCCATCCGCCCACTTTCTCTAACTCCTCTGAGCCATTGAACGCAGATGACTGGTTGCGTTCCATGGAAAAGAAGCCCGCTATCACCCGTTGTGATGATCGCGAGAAGGTTCTGTACACCACCCACCAGCTTGAAGGAACTGCAGCAGAATGGTGGGAGAACTATTGTGCCGTCCATGGAAACCCTGAGAGCATCACTTGGGCTGAATTTTCAGGAGCTTTCCGCCACTCCCATATCCCTGATGGGAAGGTGGAAATGAAGAAGAACGAGTTTCGTGAGTTGCAGCAAGGCAACATGTCGGTGAGTGAATACCTTATGATTCACTCACCGTCTCCGTTATGCCCTGCAGGGGCGTTGCCCGCGGATGATGCCCGCCAAGCGCTTCAGAGAGGACTCAACCCCAGCTTCAAGGTGCAAGTCATTGGGAATGACTATGCAGATTTCCAGCACCTGGTGAACAAGGCCATGCTCATCGAGGAATACCGCCGTGAGCTTGAAAAATCCCGCAAGAGAAAGATGATACAGCATAGTGCCCTTCAGAGTCACTCCTAGAGAGTCAGAATGAATGTGCCGCCTCCTGCCCGTGTTGCTCCACCTGTCACATTGAGCCCTGAGCAAAGACACCTCGCCCGGCGATTCAAGTGATCCGCGGCTTCAACAGCTCAAAGAACCGCCAGACCAAGGCAGCAACCTGCCCGCCGGGATCACACCTTTAAGTGCCATCAGTTGGGGCACTTCGCCAATAGCTGCCCGCAGAAGCAAGGCCCTTCTCCTGTCCGTTTCAACATGGGAGCCACTCCGACCAGGACCCCCACTCTAGGAGCCGAACGTGGAGCTCCTCAGACTCCAATTGCACCAGTCAAGACTCCTAAGCCTTTTGGAAGAGCTCGTGTGAACCACACCACTATGGAGGAAGCCCAGACAGCTCCGGACGTCGTGCTGCGTAAGTTCCTTGTCAATTCAACACCTGCCACTGTTTTGTTTGATTCTGGAGCTTCGCATTCGTTTGTTTCTCAAAGTTTTGTTGAAAGGCATCGGTTGGTAGTTTTGCCTCTTAAAAGTGTTTTGCTGGTTCAATCTCCCAGTTCGGAATTAAGTACGAACCAAGGTTGCCCTAAGGTTAAAGTGACCATAGAAGGAGTAGAGTTCCTAGCTAATCTTATCATCATAGACACCAAGTCTCTTGATGTGATTTTGGGGATGGATTGGCTTGCCAATCACCAAGCCCTCTTGGATTGTGGTGGTAGAAGCTGTACAACCTCTGCAGAGTGTCAAAATCTATTCGAATAGTCGTGTCCCCGGTTACGGACATTGCCTGGTGATTTCGCGCAAGGGGTAGCATTTTCAAAAATGTGGTATTGGTTCGGTGGAAAGGTTTGGTTGGAATGGTTGGGAAGTGAACGGGAGGTTCACTATTTGTTTCAAAGAACTTGGTTATTTATGTATTATTCTTTTAAACTCTTGCTCTGCAATATAATTATTGTATTTACTGTTAAACTTGCTTTCTGCAAATTAACCATAAATCCATCCTTGTTTAAACCTTGCATGAATACTATGTGCATACATTTCTCTACGACTTGCTGAGTACTTTATGTACTCACGGCTTTATACCCTTTGTTGATCAGTCCCAGCAGAAGAATCAATAAATATTGAGTTCTACGAGGAAGGCTACTTTGAAGACTTCGCGAACTAGGTCACGTCCTCCACTCGATTGCCTGTGGGCATGTCGATTGGGCTCCACTTATTTTGAGATTTCCGCTGCCAGATACTCTGTTGTTGCTAAGCCCTGCGTGTCGACTTTTGTAAGAACTTGACGATAAGGTACTTTGCTGCTAACTAATATTACTTTGTCTGCTTCATTAGTTCGTTTTTGAATGGTTATGATAACATCATTGTTGCAACTGTGCAAATGCACAGAGGGTCTCGGGGTTGTATGACACCCGGGCCGCCGACACGGATGCACCCGCTCAAGCTTGTTTACGTACGTCCCGTGATTAGATTCCGCGATTTGATGCAGCAATCTTGGTACTAGGTTGTAAGCCTCTTGAATGTGCAGAACATTCGCTCGAAACCTCTGCATTTCGCCGCCATGCCGTCTTGTAGTGACCAGAACCCCACCATATTGGCAACATCCGCGGTGAAGCTTTAGCGAAATGGACACATCTGCGACGACAATGGATTATCAAGTCGACAACATACGAGGGCGTCATGTTGTGGTGCACAAAGCGGCTCGGCTAACTCGCATGTGTGGTCATTGAAGACCGTTATTCGGAAGCCCATGGCGGCCAGTGAACCTCTGCGCATACGGGCGTTGCGGCAGATTCGTCAACACACCGACGATATGCGTGTCGAGTTGGACCTCTGCACCCGATACGTCCGACTGATGTTAACGGCGTATCTAGTAATAGCATGTTGTGCGGCGCTCTTGTTAGGTAAGCGATGGCCTAGGAGCAGGGTGTCCGCATTGAACCCCCACTCAGCACCCTCCGGACGTGGCAAAACCAGCGATGTTGTCGCAACATCGTCCAATCGTGAGGGGACGTAAGCAATGTCAGTGGTCACAAAACCACCAACTGCACCTCCTCCCGCATCAGCTTCTCCGTCTTCGTCGTCTTCCGAACTAGTTGTTTCCATATCCTCCTCACTTTCCACCTCATCCACCTGATCGGCCAGGTACTCGTGACAATCAATACGAGCTGACCACCATCTCTCCGCTTCTTCGTTGGGCTCGAAATTGATCGCACGCCTCCTCAGGTCTCCATCGCCCACGTCTCCTCCAACACCGGAGACCAACGCAGGCTCCTCCTCACCAGCAGCTTCACCTTCACCGGAACCACCCGCGCCGGATGTCCCCGTCCTCCCCAAGAACTAAACGTAGACCATCGGCCGCGCATATATCGCAGCAGAGGGGTTGCAAACAACCCCCATATAGTTGGCCCTTGAAGCGTCACATGTGACCTTCATAAGTTGCCAAACGGTCTCGCCTGCACCACCCACCACCGAGGCATACAACACCTCGATGCGCAGCTTCTTCCTTCGATGGCGCGATCGAGCGCTGAACACACGCACCGCCTTAGCTCAGAGGCTCATGTCCTTCGAGCCGGTGCGGATCACGGTGCGGTGACAATTTGACAAGTCCAAGACAGCGGTCTGATTACATCGCGTCGACAAATACGTCCCGTGGAACACGAACAGATCTTTAATTTCCGCCATAAAGTTCAACAAACCTTCAAATTCTACTACACAATCACATGCTGTGTCTAATGTTTCGAATGTGAAATCTGCTTCATCCACTAGTGTTAAACATGCTAGTTCTTTTAAATCATTGCAATGATTTGCTGGTTCTAACATTAAAACAAGTTCAATTCAATGTTTTCGTTGCCAAGGACGTGGTCATTATGCTCGTGAATACCCTAATGTTAAGTCTATGATTGTAACATAAACTTGTTATGATTCTGCTTCTGATTCTAACACTGAACCTATTCGGTGTGATGATAATAATACTAAGAATGAATCTGATTTTGATGATTAATGTTCGGGAGAAGGTGAATTTTCTTTGGTTGTTACTCCATGTTTATCAATGCTTGTTAAAGAAGACAACTCATCTCAACGTTGCAATTTGTTCATGAACAGTGCTAAAGTGAAATATGATAATATCAAAATGATCATTGATAGTGGTTCATGCCAGAACCTTGCTATTGTTGACATGTGCGAAAAGCTTAATCTAAAATTACTTAAACATCCTGATCCATATTGTGTGCAATGGATTCGTGAGGGAAGCAAGGTTAAAATTCAGCACCGTGTAGAAGTTTCCTTCAAGGTTAACAACTATGAAGAAACTGTTTTATGCGATGTTGTACCTATGACGGTATGTCTTTTATTTCTGTGCCGTCCATGGTTGTTTGATCGCAATGTACATCATGACGGACGAGCCAGTACTTATAGCTTCAAGTGGGAAGGTAAGAACAGGGTTTTACTACCGCTTACTCCCTCCCAAATACATGACGCTGAACAGAAACGACAAGAGAAATCATAGCATGTTGTTCAGCACGGTAAGCCAAAGGTAAGCACTGAAAAGGTTCTGATTGCGACGAAAACATATATGAAAGAGGTGAGCAATGATCTTATTGTTATGCACTTGTTCTTGTTTATAAGGACACTATTGTTATGCATACAACTAATAATCTAAACACTCTTCCTAGTGCTATCCAGTCATTGTTGCAGGCATACTATGAAGTTTTTCCTAAGGAGGCGCCACCCGGACTTCACCCTTCGTGGGATTGAGCACCAGATTGACTTCATGTCGGGTGCATCGTTGTCGAACTGACCGTCGTACCGCACCAATCCAACCGAAACCAAGGAAATACAGCGGCAAGTGCAATAGCTTTTGGACAAAGGGTATGTACGCAAAAGCCTTTCTCCCTACATTGTCCCTGTTATTCTTGTCCCTGGATACCGCAAGATTTGCATGAAACCAGGAGATGAATGAAAACTGCTTTTAAAACAAAGTTTGGATTGTATGAGTGGTTAGTCATACCTTTTGGTTTAACTAATGCACCCGGTACTTTGATGCGCTTGATGAATCATGTTTTAAGAGCTTTCATTGGTTACTTTGTGGTAGTCTACTTTGATGATATTATGATATATAGCAAAACCATAGTTCAACACTTAGATCAATTGAAACAAGTGCTTAGAACTGAGTAGATCTTCGCTAACTTTGCTAAATGCGCATTTTGCACTAATAAAGTAGTGTTCCTTGGGTTTGTTATTTCTGGACATGGAATGAAGTTGATGACTCTAAAATTAATGCAATTAAGAATTGGTATGTTCCTATTAATGTGAGTCAAGAGTGTAGTTTCCATGGTCTTGCTGGCTTTTATCGTCGATTTGTGTGGGGGCGGCACAATAGGGCACTTTTGATACTTTGAAAACTCAGCTCACATAGGCGCCTCGGCTAGCTCTACCTGATTCCACTAAAACTTTTGAGATTGAATGCGATGCTAGTGGAATAGGTGTTTGTGGTGTTCTTATGCAGGAAGGTAAGCCCAGTGCTTATTTTTCTGAGAAATTGAATGGAGCTCAACTGAATTATCCTGTTTATGATAATGAGCTCTATGCACTTGTACGTGCTCTTGAAACTAAGCAACATTACTTATGGCCTAATTCTTTTGTCATATATTCTGATCAAAGATAGTGTGGTTGCTGATGCTTTGTCTCGAAAGAGTATTCTTTTAACTCAATTGGATACTAAGGTGCTTGGTTTAAAGAATTTGAAAGAGTTATATGCTACTGATTGTGATTTTGTTGAATCCTTTGCTCGTTGTTCACATGGGAAAGGATGGGATAAATATTTCATATTCATGATGGGTTTTTATTTCGCGCTAACAAACTTTGTGTTCCAGATTCGTTCGTTCGTTTGTTTCTTATGCAGGAATCGCATTGCGGAGGATTGATGGGACATTTCGGGCTCGACAAGACGTTGAGCATGCTGGCTGATCATTTCTACCGGTCGAAGATGAGACGTGACGTTGAACGGTATGTACAATAGTGTATGACATGTCATAAATCTAAATCGAAGCTAAAATCACATGGTTTGTATACTCCTCTTCTTGTTCCTACCATTCCTTAGGAAGACATTAGTATGGATTTTATTCTGGGATTGCCTAGAACTAAGAGGGGAAGGGATTTAGTATTTATTGTTGTGGATAGATTCTCTAAATTGGCGCATTTTATTCCTTGTCATAAGAGCGATGGTGCGTCGCATATAGCTAACTTGTTTTTCAGGGAGATAGTGCATTTGCATGGCATACCGAAGACTATTGTTTATAATTGTGATGTTAAGTTCGTGAGCTACTTTTAGAAGACATCGTGGGCTAAGCTTGGCACGAAGTTGTTGTTCTCCACAACTTGTCATCCGCAAACTGATCCGAGGTGTTCTATTAAATAACTTTCCATCTCCCCCATCCTTTTTGAACTCTCTTTCTCATGAGAATTCAATTGCACTCCCTACTGCGTACGCATGACATTAAGGCTCAAAATAAGAGTGAACATAATCTTTGATCCATTTCTTTATATGAGCTAACATTTTTTCTACTTGTGGATTTTGCACATTCAAGTGCATCTTGATTTTGTTAGTGAAATTTTTTTGTTGATTGTTTGAAGCAACAACTAGTCATTTATGTATAAGTTAGATATTTAATGGTATTTTTTCCCAGATTCTTGCTAATTGTAGTGCGCAAATTTAGTATGAATAGTTTCCATTTTGTTTGCTTATATTTTTATTATTGATTATGTACTTTTTTGTCATTATAAGTACAATAATTCTTTGTCTTTTCCCGTAAAAACCGCACTCGAATGTTCCCATCACATCAAAGATAATACAAACTATGTTGTGCCTTAATGTCATGCATAGGTAACAACCCTTGCAATCGTATTCTTATGACAAATATGGAGAGAAAGTTCAAAATGGATGGGGGAAGAGATGAGAATTTATTTAATAGCACAATTTGGAGTTTTTTGGGATTGTGGAATGTTGATTAAGTCGAATAGGTTGGGATATGGAACATTGGAAAGGTGGGCGATATCCCATGTTGCCTTTTTTGTTATCCCATGCTGATTTTTTTTCTCGTTAGTATTTACTATTGCTATATCATTGTAACACAATTTTTGAAGATATTCTTTTTGCTTATTTTTGTTGTATCCTCCTAGGTTACTTGCTTTTTCGATTGAGACTTATCACTCTTTGTTGGATACTTTATTTGTGCCCTCATTAATTTTTAGGGAAATTGCTTTTCAACTAGATAAGACTCACTGCAAGTCATTTGGAGAGTCTTTAGCACCACCTGGCCATGTTGATAATTTCTCCATGAATGCATACTGCTGAGACTTCCTTGATGAATGTCATGCTGGAATTTACTACTATTTGAATGTTTCCCCCCCTCAAGTGTTCTTCTCTACTTATTTTCATAGATAGCAAGTAAGCGAGATGGTGTCTGCATAGTTTTTACCACCGTCATCAACGTCGCCGAATGTGTCTGGCACTCCGATGAAAGGGTCGCATAAACAAGATGGTAGAGGAATATCGAAAAGGCCTGAGGGCCGAATGACCATCATGGAGGTCACTCCCGTTGGGGTCCCTCTGCATCCCAATAAAGCGGTGGTAGCATTCTAGACCACCTGCGAGACAATTTCAAGGGAACAGATTCCCATCATCACACCAAGCTGGAAGTCCCTGACAAGAGAAGAGAAAGAGCAGCTGTGGGATGAAATTTCAAGGTTGTTCGAGATCCCATGAAGTCCGAGGACTCGTGCAGCAGCGAGCATTCCGCGATGGGAAAAGCGTGATAGACCTTCAAGAGCACGCTTGACACGGAGTACATGAACAAGGATTGGATGCCCTTCATGACGTATCCTTTCGCGTCGTTGGATACGTGAGACGCCTTTGAGCGGATGAAGACGGCGGCCGAATTTTAGGAGCAAAGTGCGGCACACAAGGCTATCTAGACACACAACGCTCACCCTTACAGACTCGGCACTGCTGGGTACGCGGGTAAAATCCCACAATAGATGAGGGAGAACGAGGAGGAAATCCGGTCGGAGGCCTCCCGCCATTCTTGGGATCACAAGCAGCGTGTCCAAATGGATAAAACAAGGCCATCAACCACATCTTCGGACGCCATTTCTTTCATAAACTCAGCAGACGAGGAAGTGTCCCAATGTCTGGTAAGATATATCGAACTACCTAGTTATTAATAAGTCCATAACTTCATAGGGTTTAAAATAACATGATGACCTCTTGCAGTAAACATTGAGTACCGAATCTTCTCAAGGCTCCTTCGAAGTAGTTAGGGAGAGGAATATACTATCCATGGCCCTAGGAAATAAGGAGCACCCGGGTCGCACGCGAGGTCTTAGGGTTACGTACCTTGGAGGTAGGGATTCCCACACGACTCCGAGGTGTATAGGAGTAGGAAGAGATCGAAGGCCGCCTTGCGAGAGCGGTTGAAAAGGAGATTCATGTAGAATTTCGAGGACATATATCATCATTGGAGGAAAAAATGAATCCAGTCCTCAACCAGTTGCAAGCCGCCCCTGTTATTTTGGGAGCCAGTTCCCCTCAACGTCGGAGTAGCTACGCGTCCATGCCACTTTCTGAAGAACATAGCGACGTTCAATTACTTATCGACAACATCCATGTAATGTACATCTCTGGAATGCTACATAGATAGACCTGTTGGACGCCTTAGCTAATCGTTTATCGTTATGTAGGAGCCGACACCTTGCAACCTCAGAGTCAAGCTTGTTGGCTCCATTCCCGCTGAGGTCGGGCGAGGATAGCGTATCTATGCACTTGCCAGGACGCCGTGCACGACGACATTTTCTCCACGAGGACGGCTTCTTTATGGTGGGCTTCGACGACTTGTTCGATCTATTCAACCTCGATGCCTCACTTTTAATATGCTAGACACTGTAAATGTGTACAATTACGGTCTACATTCATGTAATACTAATAAATGCTATAACTCCTTACTTATATATAGACACATGATCCTAGAAGCCAAACGAAGAAAAGAACTGATCGATTTTCTCGACCCACACTTGATCTCTAAGCAATGCATCAACGACAATGCATCCTACGTCGATGATTACATAACAACGGGACTGCATGCTCATAATGACAAGGAGTACATACTTGTACCCTACAACCAGGGGTAAGTGCTTCACTCATTGCTATACTCATTGATTTTATACTTCATATCAACACGAATTTAGTTTTAAGGACTATGGCGGCATTCATGTGTAGGTAGCACTAGATTATAATTGTTATTGTACCAAAGTGGAATAAGGTAATATACCTTGATTCCCTAATCAAGAGCCAACACAACTTCACACTTGTGCAATAATTAATCAATAGGTAAACTCATTTCATCCATAAATAGCTCTATGTACCCTTCGTTTGCAATGGCTGGGGCTAATTTTTTCGAATCACGTAGGTCATTCGCCTTGTACATTGCCACATGAGGTAGACATGTGGAAGGGAACACCACACTGCGACATGTGAAATAATTTTTGGTACCCGCTAGTACACAATAATCATATATCACACTTTGTAATGATGCCTCTCAAGCTAAACAAACCTATATATGTAATTCTATTTTTGCAGTGCCACCAACAGCTACATGGCAACGCATGTGGAATATATGTTTGCTGCCATATGCAAGAAATCAAGGATTGTAAGCCCAAAGATCCAGAGGTTTGTCAATCCCACAATAATTATTTCCTACTTTATCAATATATATACCCGGCCCCGCCTCCGCTCGTACGACCGTTGCGGAGGAGACCCGTGCGTGGAAACTGCGACTCAGCGCTAATATACCCGGCCCCGCCTCCGCTCCGCCGCCTCCGCTCCGCCTTCTCTCTCCTTTTCCCTCCATCTCTCCAGGCGCCGAGGCGGAGAAGTGGGGGGAGAGAGAGAGAGGCCGGAGAGAGGGAGAGAGAGAGAGAGGGAGAGAGAGGGTGGAGGCGCAGGGGGCGGAGGCAAGAGGTGTCTCCGGCTTCGGGTGAGTTCGAATCTATTCGTCTCGTTGGGTTCCATTGCGTTTGTTTCGATTTGGTGGGGGTTTTGTGGCGCGCGTGTTGGGGTTTTCGGGGTTTGGATTCTGGGTAATGTGGGTGGTTCGGGGTTTCGTGGTGTGCGGATTTGGGGGTTTTGGTTCGAGATGGTTGGTTCTTCTCAGAGCGCGGTGCTCCTGCTCATCTCGCGGGGTTCCATGGCGTTTGGTTCGATTTTGTTGGGGGTTTTGGGGTGTGGGAGTGGGGTTTTCGGGGTTTGGATTCCGCGCAATGTGCGTGGTTTGCGGTTTCGAGTTGTTCGATTCGAGATGGTTGTGTGATCTCGCAGCACGCTGCTCCTGCTCGTAGTGGTTTCGATCTCTCGCCGTTTTAGATGGTTGCGTGATTTGGGTTTGGTTTTTTGGTGCGCTGCTTCGATGCGTTTGTGCCTTTTGCGCCCATGTCTCTTTGCGCGTTGAGTAGGCCTTTCGTTTTACCCGGTTTCTTCTTCATGATCGAATCGCCGAACGGGTGGTTCCAATCTGCTGCTGCGAACCGCTTGCTTGCGTTCACTTGTCGATCACTTCGCCCCTTTCTTGTTTCGAAAATAATCTGCTGGTTTTTTTGGGTGCTTATTTCGTGATCGAACTGCTTGCTTGTTAGTTTGGATGCTTTGAAATCGCTTGGTCCATTCGGTCAGTTTTTCGGCGTGGAAGGACTAAGGAGGTATTTCTCACGGTTGTTTTATTTGGCGAGTAATAAATCTCGGCTTCCGCATTTGCTTCAGCCTCGGTTGGAGTCTTTTTGGAATTGGTACTGGTTCATTTGTTTGAAGGGGTTTGGGTTACTTCCGGTTTAATGATCTTTCCGTTGGCTTTTTGTTTCGTGGACTGATTTCGCCGGTGGGTTTTGAAATCGCCGTGTTTATTCGGGTTTTGTGCTTCGACACGGTGGCATCGGTTCGTCAGTAATTTCCTTTTTTCTGGCTGCGTTCCGATAGATGCTTACGCAGTTAATTTTTTGGTTTGGGTTTTGGGTTTTGTATTTAGTCATTTCCCGATTACAGTATTGCAGTTGAGAACAATATTTTGTCCAGTAGTTGTTTGTATTTAAATTCGCAGGTTTACCTTTCGGATTTGCAGGGATTTTGGTGTGATCACTGCTCCTAATTAGTGTTTCGAACTTTCTGAATGTACTTTTTTAGACTAATGGAGATTTGCATATGCTTCTACGTCTGCTTTTGGAACTTTTTTTGGCCTTAATTCCATCGTGCCTCTTTGCTACTCTACCTTTTTCAAATGTTCAAATAGTGCACCTGTGGAGGTATTTTATTGGGCCGGAGTTCTGTTGACATTGTTTTGGTTCCCTTCAATTGAAGCTGTTGGTAGGCGTTTGAACGTTCTAATTTTTACTGGGTGTTCAACTAAATGTTTGTCCCGAGATGCAGGTTGCTACATGGCTTGGACTTTCTTTTTTGTAATAATTTGGTAGTAAGCAAAAGACAATCATGTTATCCGTGCATTTTCTGTTTAAATAAGTCTTGTTGCTTAGTGTTACCTTTCTGTCTTTAGTTCTTATTATTATTATTATTATTTACTTCGCATAAATTTCCTTTGGTATATACATGCAGAAACTGGTTAATGCAACTAGAATATCAGATCTCTGAATTCTGATCAAACATGTTTGGAAAAGAAACTGCTATTGACATTAAAACTGGTTTTTTTTTCGGGTGTGGTGGAGAATGATGTCTTATATCTTGATTTTGTGTAAATGCTGTTATATTGACTTGTATCGGAGGTTCAATTGTATACTTGTACTCATTTCATTTACCTTTTGGATGCTAATACTTCTGTGCAAATTGATCATTCATGTTTTGTTTACTGCAGATGGTATTCAAAAAATGGCCTGAATATACCTTATTCTCCTTTCAAAACTGTTTTTCTGAAAACATTTTGAATCTATATCTCCTATGCGGCTCTTTTCCTCGTGTATTTTATTTACTGAAAAAGACTACACTAAGCATCCACTTTGATGTTATCTGCAGTACTATGTTAATCTGCACCTACATTTCCTCCTTTTTGCTTTGTTGTTCCCTATAGTGGTTGAGTGTGCAATTTCTGTAGCAACAAGCTGTAGCAGCCAGGTTGCCCTTTTAGTCCAATAGAGGATGGATCTAAGAGTTGCAATGTTGGGTTGAGTGTTCTTCAGGTGTTACGGTGGAAGACTACTACAAGCTTTGACTAATTTTAGCTGTTACTGTACATTTTTAAGGTGTAATTTAGTACATTTAGATGCAAATATTTATAGATATCAATACCAAATATTCAATTGTCAATTTGTGTTGCTGGTTGCTCAAACATTCTGATTTGGAGGGTTCATGCTTGGTAAAGCTTTTTTAGGCCAGGCATGATTTGTTTGCCTTTCAACTTTCTCATGCTACTTCTAGTTCAATAAATAATTAACTTATGTTTTATTGCTGTCTGCATTTGCATTTTGTTTTTTAGTTGTTGTCTAGTTTCTGGTCTTCCAATTTTTGCTTTCCAGATTTTATTTTGCAGGGAAAAAATGTTGTTGCAAACAGTAAAAGAGTTATATAGCATGCTAATAATGACTTTAATATGTAGGCTCGCTTTTCAGCAATATTTATGAATCTTTGTACAAATGAATTTGCATGCAGATCTCTTCTGATGGCTATCTACCCCCTGTATGCAGCACAAGACAATTTTTACTTTCACACCTGCATTGTTTGCATGCATTGCTGTTCTGTAATTTTTCCTTGCCCTCGCCATATTTTGATGGTACCTTTTTGTTTGCTTTATTGTCCTGCTTGTATGAGTTACATGTTCAATATTAACATTTTTTATGGATGTATGTGCTATCCTCAGCAGCTGACTTCATTCAGATGCCTGATAGTATGGCTGCTAAAACGGGTGGAACTGTCCAAGTGCATAAGGATGACACTGTTAAACGAACACCAATGGCACGGCCTAGCTTTGGCCATGAAGGAAAGCACATTAGGTTGCAGTCCAACCACTTCGCTGTGAAGCTTAGTGGAATTGATGCGGTTTTCTACCAATACAGCGTAATGGACAATTCCTAATTTCTGCACTTGTTATTCCTTTGATGGTTGGTGCTCATTGTCTTATTCTGAATTTCTGATGTTACTTTTGATTACATCGCAGGTCTCCATCAAATCTGAGGATGATAAGGTGGTTGATGGCAAGGGTATTGGCCGAAAGGTCATCGATAAACTATTGCAAACATATGGTTCTGAGCTTGCTGGGAAGGAATTTGCATATGATGGTGAGAAATGTCTATTTACTGTGGGGCCTCTTCCACAGAATAACTTTGAGTTCACTGTTATCTTGGAGGAAACATCTTCAAGGTATATAAATCATAACAACTATGTGAATTGATGAATTTTACGAAGTGCAAAGTATTTGAATGGTTGCTGATTGTTCTGCTTAGTTTGTCCAATTTCCCACTTTTTGCCATTTCCTGAATTGTTTTGGTCCAAATTCAGGCATTCCTAATTTGACTGATCCTTTTTTTAATGTCTTTTCTGGGGTGGTGTGGTGTGATTCCATACTTTTATCTTTTTGGTTGACCTTAGTAATGAAAGTATGTTAGATGCATACTTACTTTACATTGCTACATGTTACTGTTATGTTGAAAGTAAGAAGCACATGACTATCTAGCTTGTTTTGCTTTCAACCAAGTGATAATTTTTTAATTGAAAATGTTTTGCAAATTGCCTACTGGTATGTCAGTTCGAACTTTTGTGAAACCATATGTAGGCCCTGTTTGTTTAGGCTTAGGCTTTTGGCTTATAGCTTAAAGCCAGCTTTTTGGCTTAATAAGCTTATAAGCCCCTCAGCTTTTAAGCTAAACTTTGGTGTTTGGTAATCTTGCTTTTTATAGGATGTTGGCTTATTGAGTTGTGTGTGAAGGATAAAAAGTCTGAATTGCCCTCGAGGATTTGAAGGATGTTTCTAAGGATGAATTTAAAGTTATTTTTGAAGGATTTGTAAATATGACGATACATGCAAGTTGTAAATATGAAACAAAAAAGATTTTGCTCGTTCGTGCATGTATTAATTTCGGACATTGTGTGATGAAAGAAATTAATATAGAAAGACATATATTATCCAACCAAACAAAATAATATTCGATCATATCAACAAGATTCTGCATTTCATCTTCAACACGCCAAAGGTACCCTCTAGCTCCTGACAAGATCATAGGAGTTAAGCTATACTTGATATTCTCTCAATGGAAGAGTTACCTGGGAGTAATCCTTGAAAAATTATTATTGACCACTCTATACTTCTCTAACAAAAGATCTCAATGAAAACCATTCTCTAGTTATACCTACTAACTAATAGAATGTGGTGATGTGTTTTATCGAGATATTATATTATGATTAAGTGCAGTCTGTGAATTGCTCTGATTAGCTCATGAGTATAACTGATTACTTTTTTATTACTAGTGATACAACAACTGGTGGCATATACATCGCATAAGTGGACCCTTACCAGATAAGAAAAATAAGCTGTTCAAAGTTCAAGATACTTTCAAGGTGTCAAAATACAAAAACAAAAAACCTGACTAAATCTACACAAATAGGACATGCATAAGTGAGCAGAAATTCAGTGCTCCTGAAATCATGGCATTTTCATCAAGAAACTAGTAGCGAGCAATATATACCTGGATCATAAGCAGTCATTACAGGTTATTTTTACAGCATCGTTCTTAAATCATAATCTTTTACATGTATAATGTATTCACATCTTTACAAGATTCTTTACCCCTATCACCCCCCACCACCTAAACTTATATTACATTTCATGCTATACCAAATGCAACTACAGCTACAATTTCCATGCTTTTGAGTCATGTTATTCTGGCTACAAATTGAAAATGCTTACCATCCAATCGTTTCCAATGTTTTGGTATATGAGCATTTAGGCCAAAAAACCAAGTGTCAACGAAACATTGGTAAGCCATGAACCGTGCGCTCTCATCTGAGTGATGGGCAACGGCATCATGGAGGAGGCCACCATCTGTTTCGCCTGGTCTTTGGTCCTTCAACATTAGGTTCATGAAGCTGTCATCAGGGTTTGCCTTGTTGTGGAAGCTGGCCGGTGCTCCACCGAGACTCATCATCCCAATGTTGACTTTGGATTCACCCTGCTGGCTGGTTTGGCAAACCTGACTCATAGAGCTTTTCAGATCTTCCTTTTCTTCAGAAGATGCCACTTTGTCCTTACTTCTTGGTACGTTGTCGGAGGATTCTGAGTCAAGCTCTGCCTCCCCAATCTCTTCTTTATACATGTCTTCGATCATCGGTTTCCAGAAGCGGACACGAGCATTTATGAACCAGTTCGAAATCTAGGACAGAGAAGAATATAAATGAATTTCAGCAAACTGATTATATCCACTGATTTGATACAGAATGCAAAGTCCTGTAGACACATGTAGCCTCTAGAAATCATTTGCACAAGTTCAAAGCCAAATATCCAACATGGTGTTAGTGTCTGTTGTCCGAGAATAGCATGATGCAGGGTAATATTTACAACTTGTTTATTGATGGAGCAGAATTTAACAAATTTAATATGGACAAAAAGCTGATTTGAGCTTTTGAGGTCAATATAAAACATGCTAATAAGCAGTACCCCTGCAGCATGATCAAAAGTTTGCAGCACATGGATATACTCCGAGATGCATTGCAAATAGATTTGTTACAAAATATGTGGAAAGCATACTATATTTGTCCCAAAATATTACGGTGATGTGGTTAAGCCACAAAGGATCGTTGTGTTGAAGTTTTATGTTTGATCTTTGTTTAGAATCATACTGTGCAACTTGTATAGTATGATCCAAAAGTTTTCAGCACCAACAGGGATAATAATTGCTTGACACATTTTGGTACTTTATAGACAAAGTAATCCCATTAGCAAACTTACATGAATATCTACTCAAAGTTCATCTGCTATTCAGGGCTGTTGGTGGGAGTCCAGGACATGGAAGTCAAGGTGACAAGAAACGAGCAAAGCGGTCACATCTTGCAAAAAAGTTTGTAGTGGGCATAAGTTACGCAGCAAAGATTCCCCTCAAGTCAGTTGCTTTGGCGCTTCGAGGAAGCGATTTGGATCATGCTCAGGATGCTCTGAGTCCTTGACATTGTTTTATGGCAACAGCAGGCTAAGCGGTATGTTATTTTGTTATGTCATTTCCAAGAACTGTAGTTTGGTTACTTTCATTTACCGTAAATATCATTCTGATTGTAATTATTGTTTGTTGTATCCAGAGGTTGCCTACTCGTTAGACAATCATTTTTCAGTGATGACCATAGAAACTTAGTTGATTTAACTGGTGGTGTTAGTGGATGTCGTGGACTCCACTCTAGTTTCCGTACCACTATTGGTGGTTTATCTTTAAACATGGGTATGTATTCTAATGTCGACCTTTGGATTTTGGTTCAAATTGCCAATCCTGATATCACATTTATGTTATACAGATGTTTCAACTACTATGATTGTGACTCCCGGACCAGTTTTTGACTTCCTCCTTACAAATCAAAATGTTAGAGACATTAGAGATATTGACTGGCCCAGGGTACATGATAATATACCACTATCTGAAATTCCAGCCTTTTTGTTTTCTCATGAAGCAAATTTAAAACTTTTCACTAACTTCTAGTTGTAAATGTTGCAGGCCAAGAAAATGTTGAAAAACCTGAAAGTTAAAGCTAAGCACAACAACATGGAATTCAAGATCATTGGTCTTAGTGATCAACCATGCTCTAGACAGACGTATGGCTCTATTCCTGCATTATGTTTTTCTCCTTGGAAACGGTTTCCTTTCCACTATAGTACTGTCCCATGTCTCTTGGTCAATCTTGTGTTATACTGTAATCTATCTGTTCATGTTTCTATGTTCTGGTTTGTCCAACCTTCCTTGTCATTTGTCATAAGAACGTGTTGCTGTAGGATGCACACAGTCAATTGTTTCTAACTCTCAGCAATAATGTCTGTAAATATCTGGATTGGACACATGATTTAAATAGACTTATCGCAATATATACTTGCATAATGTTATAATTCTATACAATTTACATTTATATTGTAATGCAAAAACTAATGGTCAAAGACAATTCTTGGAGACTGGATAAATAACGTGTGATTGGAGATGTTATCTGATAGTTGCTACTTTAAGCTGAACTTTATTCTATTCATCGGTGATGTTGAAACCTTTACTGATGCACAGATTCCCGATGAAAGTTCGGAATGGAAGCAGTGAAGATCAGACAGTTGATATTACTGTCCAGGAATATTTTAAATCCAAGCAGGTGGATTTAGCGATGCCTTATCTGCCATGTCTTGATGTGGGCAAACCAAAACGCCCAAATTATCTCCCAATTGAGGTTGCAGCCTTGTTTGCTTATTTATTTCATACTGTGGTCCAGTAATTTTAGTTTCTGACTGCACTTGATGTCCAAGTTGTGTTTTTTTTTTTTGCAGCTGTGCCACATGGTATCACTTCAACGTTATACAAAGGCACTGTCTTCTCAACAAAGAGCAACATTGGTTGAAAAATCACGACAGAAACCTCAAGATCGCATGCGAGTTGTTACTGATGTGGGTTTACTGAAATATGTTGTTATTATTACTGCTTTCAGTTTTTCTCCTTTTAGTTAATGACAGGTACAATTTACAGGCTGTAGAAAGTAATAGATCGATGATGATCCAATCTTATCTTCTTGTGGTATTAAAATTGAGAAACAACTCACTCGTGTTGATGGCCGTGTTCTCTCTGCACCAACGGTTAGACCTAATCTATTTTGCATTTTGCCTTTTTTCATATATGACTCAGTGTTTTCTAATTGTTCTGATATGTTAATCCAGCTGGTTGTGGGAAATAGTGAAGATTGCATTCCCAACAAAGGCAGGTGGAACTACAATAACAAGGTTGCTACTTTGCTACTTGTAACATAACACGCTTTTAGCAAAAGCATTTTGTGCTGAACTTAATTTCATTTGGTCACTGTTGCAGAGGCTACTTGAGCCTGTCAAGATTGAGCGTTGGGCACTTGTTAATTTCTCCGCTCGTTGTGACATGAGCCGGATCTCAAGAGATCTGATAAACTGCGGACGAAACAAAGGCATTGTAAGTTCTTGTGTGGCTTGCTTCTTTTGTGGTAAAGCTTGACCATATGTAGCTTATCTTTTAATGATGTGCTTTGTCCATGTAATTTATCCCTTCTTGTCTTGCATAGTTTATTGGCGCCCTTTCGCCTTGGTGGATGAGGATAGTCAAGCTAGGAGATGTGCACCTGTTGTAAGAGTTGAAAGGATGTTTGAAAAAGTCAAAGCAAGCCTTCCCGACCTCCTGAATTTCTGCTGTGTGTTTTGCCAGAGAGGAAAAATTGTGATATTTATGGTAAGATGTTGCACAATTAATATTTTTGCCCCTCATGGATTCTTCATGTAACCAACCGTTAACTACCTTGAAGGGCCATGGAAGAAGAAAATCTTCATGAGATGGGTATTGCTACTCAATGCATTGTTCCTAGTAATAAGATGAATGATCAATACTTCACCAATGTTCTTCTAAAAATCAATGCAAAGGTACAAATACTTCATCTCTTTATCTGATTGTGCATTTAAGTTTCATCTCTTTACTCACATGTGAGTTACTTTCTTATCTATGTTTTTTTCCTGTTTTTTAGCTTGGCGGAATGAACTCTAAACTGGCATTGGAGCATCGCCAGATGATTCCAATTGTCAATCAGATACCCACATTAATTTTGGGAATGGACGTTTCACATGGTTCTCCTGGCCGAGCAGATATACCATCAATTGCTGCGGTGTGTCTTTGTTTTCTCTCTCCATTACTTTGCATCAAGCAAAGATCTGTATTTCCATCCCTTGAGTACTCCCATAAGTAGTTGCAAAATTTAGATGAATAGCTAGCAGCCTAGCACAATAGCCTGTGCACCACTCCTCAAGGAATAAATACCACATTCCATGAATTTCTAGGCTATTTGGAACATCTGATTTAGCTAGGGTGTATGATAAAACTTTATTAGTGGACAATTTTGGGATTTGTATTCACCTTCAATGTTAATGAAATCTGCTTTTACTACAGGTTGTTGGATCCAGATGTTGGCCACTGATATCACGGTACAGAGCATCTGTCCGGACCCAGTCTCAAAGGTAGAGATGATTGATTCTCTTTTAAGCCACTGGATGATGGAAAGGATGACGGCATAATAAGGTACTCTAAACTAATCTTTGCTGTATTGTTTCTGTTTACACCTGACATTCTTCCAGCTGTACTGTAGTTGCACGTTCTGTTAAAGTTATTGTTCTGTTAAAGTTATTTACACCTCGGGAAGTGGTCTGAGGCTGTTAGATCAAAAGTAATTTCGGTACCCATTTTACTGTAACTTTGCATTGCAGGAACTTCTACTAGACTTCTACCAAACCAGTCAACAAAGAAAGCCGTCACAAATAATCATTTTCAGGTGTCTATTGTTATTTACTTGTTACTTTCAGTTTAGCATAACATCTGGTCCATAATTGCTTTGGAATTTGTTAATATATTTTGATAGCTGTGTTGGTGCCTCAAAGGTCTGTTTAGTTTTCTCCAAGAGTTATTTCATTGGATTATTTATATTTTTCTTAACATTTTGCAAAAGAAAATGATGAGAGTTGATTTTTCTATGCTAATTTAATTTTGTTAATTTACAAAAAGAAACGGTAGTGGGGTAGTAAAGGAGAGATGTGTGCTCTACAAGGCTTTACGAATCCTAGAATACATAGAAAATGCCAGGCAACCTTAAATTAGCTAGGTACAAAAACGAGGTTTCAAGACTACTATATTTGGAACTAGTAAATCAAGAATTAAGTTGTTGCAATGAGTCAGACACTTTCACGAAACTAGTAAACCTGGCATCCGTGAAACAGAAGCGAATGAAATGGTTTCATTAATGCTCCTGTAGAGGTTGAACAACCAAAGAAATTTCCATTTTTTATTTTCTTTTTGTGTTAAAATGGATATATGTGTTTTTATTAAAGTGTGAACTCCTATATTTCTGTTTCATTTGAATGAAATATTGTGGCCCTTTCGTTTTAAAATGCTAATAATAAAACAAATCATAAGCAAGGCTATAAACTAAAATTTTCATATGATGTGCCACTTGTTAGAGATATATATGTATAGTTGTGTTATTCCCCATTGTTATGAGTGGTTATTTGCATATTCACCTCCTATACTTGTCTATATATACTGGCCCATTGGCCCGAGAATACAAGTTGCTATTCTAACATGGTATCGAGCCCATTAGGGTTACC
>JAYEVG010000084.1:0-64838 GCA_036346395.1 Hsuehochloa calcarea | reverse complement strand
ACAACACACAAACATAGCATGAGAACTCACTTCAATACCACGATCAAGTTTTAAGTTTAGAATTATAAAATATTGAGTCTAACTCTTGCAAAACCTAACCAAGCGTGTCATAACCAAGGACGTGGCTACTCGAGTAGATTAAACCTTGCAGGGGTGTACAACTTTACCCACACGCTAAACTGCTCCTTTGCCAAGCTATATAGCGCACTTGCTTAGGTATACCGGTAGAACTAAGTCATATGAGACGTTTTCCAATGAAATATGTTAACTAAGAGCCACTTATATGGGTAAAATCCTCCGTGAACCACCCTTGTGTGTGCAGACGGAGCTCCCATAGAGGATCCATACGTTGTGTCAGAGTCACCAGTCCAGCCATAGCAACTGTTGATGCTCCGCAGGCGAGGGAACTAAAAGGGACCCTGCCCGCACATTTCCATTAACAATAGAATATTTTTCTCCTAACAACTACCACCCGTGGCTCAGAGTTAACACACAACAAAGTAATAAGTAAAGAGGGGTTCTCAATACCCTCGCGTGGATGCACGCAATAATACTTGGATGGTGTCACATAAGATGTTCGTCCTTGTTGACTTGGGCACAAACCACATACCCGACAAACAAACCATTAAAAGCACATGCCCAAGTCCAAATCCTTTTCTTTTCATTTTTAATTTTCAAATTACAACAGCACATGGTGCTGGACATAGCATAATAAAATAATTTATGTGATCAAGGTTATCGACAAAGTCGACAACCGCCCAATCTACCGGAAGCTAAGTGAAGAATTTAGATCCGCCATTATGGGTTAATGGAGTATTTTGATGATTAATGATAAATCTATATGTGAGACTAACACTTTTATTGATATACCTATTATGTAGTCTTATTTGGATAAAAATGTGAAAATCATGGAGGAATGCACTCGACATCATATTCTTATATCTTGGTGCATTTCTCGGATCCAAAATATAGGTTGAACTCCACTAAAAGTCTAACTTCAATATGTGCATATGTTTTTATTACACATTTGTATATGCACACATTTAGGGGGAGTTCACTCTATGTTTTGTGGTTTCATTAGTATTGATCCATATTTTTTTATCCACATATATTGGGGATCTCTACTTTGAAACATATCCTTTAAGTGTATAAAACTTGTGTAGTTCATATATACTCATATCGCTTTATATTCAATTATTTGCAATTGTGTTTATGGGACTAATGTGTGTGCCAAGTTGTTTTAAAGGCTTAGTCCCGGATTATGGAAGACAACATAAAAATGGCAATGAAAAGACAATAGAGGGATCACGAACAGTAGCTTGATAGCATGTTATTATGCCGGTTGGATCAATCTAGGATCATGCATGCACTCAGAACTTGTTTTAAAAGCCAATCGTGTTTTTCTTAGGATAATCGGTAGTACGAGTGTTCTTGGCGGTACTACAACCCGATCGGACCAAAGATTAGTTGGTGGCACGTGTTTTCCAGAGTGACACTATTTTGGAGCTTGAGTGCTCCCATGGAAAGCGGTGGTACTAGAGTTCTTTTTGCAAAACTACCGCATCACAGTATGACCGCGTATTCTGAGAGGAACTACCACACACCAAAAGTTCTAAATTTTAGTCACCGGTATGTTATCTCCAGAGAGGGCTAGTTTTGGACCTCTAAGGGAGGTGGTAGTACCACCCTATGTGAACGGAACTACCAGAGAACAGAAGTACCGCATGATCAATGGCGGTAGTACCACACCTTTCTGCAACGTCTTATTAAGAAGCATTTATTGCATATATATCTTGGTAATTAATGTTAATCACTGTGGGACTAATATTTTCATGAGTTGGATGAATAGGTTATGTTCCTGGGTGATGAAGACTTTGGATTGCATCATGAGTCGATCGTCATAAAGTCAAGGTTCAAGAAGAGGATGCATCATATGTTCATGTATATCAAGATCTCGAAGAGGAGATGATCATGAGTTGATCATCAAGTCAAGAGAAGGCCCATCATGTGTTGATGGAGGTCAAGTAAAGGATGCATCATGGGTTGATGCATATCAAGGGAATGACCCAAAATTGAAGTGAAGATGTGCGTCATCAAGCTTCAAAAAGATTCTCAAGGCAAAGGTATGATTAGCTAGGGCTAAGGATGTGTTCCTAGTCTTTTACCGGTCTTGGTGTTTGTTTGGAAGACCGGATTGCTAGTATAGGTTTGTCGTACTATTAAGATGGGTCTTATCTCATAGCTTGAGTCTCATAATTTGTTGATAGCTCAATCTTACTTGCTCTAGCTCTCCGTTGCATGATGCTATTATTTGCGAATGTGTTTTGCAAATAGCCGAGGCTCATGCATTTAATCCTTATAGCATGTGACTATACTTTGCAAATGTGTTTTGCAAATGGTTGAAGTACATGTACCTACTTCTTGTGGCATGATCTAAGTTTGCAAATGTGTTTTGTAAATTGTTGGGGTTCATGCATTTTCTCTTGGCATGGTCTAATATTGCTTATTGCTATTTCTTTGGACTTAAACCATGGTAGTGGCTCTTTAGAGTTGTGCTTTTTGATTTGATCAAATATGTTTGATATCAATCAAATAGGTGGGTTGTGTAGCCCTTTGAATAATCTTTCCATAGAGTCCAAGATCACTCAATTCCGATATCGGAGTCAAAAGTTATGACATTTTTATCGAGTGTCGTGTGTGCTGAAATTTGACTACGGTATCTCGCCCAAGAAGATATGTACTACCGCAGAATAGTAGCACCGGCCTTTGTCTTGTTGTACTACCACGCTAAAGTCTTTGAAAGTTAGTTTTGAGCCATTAATGCACTCGTGCGATCGATGAACGATAAAAGCGGTAGTACCGAGTTTGTGCGATGGTACTACCGCAATCCTAATTTTAGAGATTTCTCCCCACGGCTAGTTTTTGTGTGTAGGCTATAAATACCTACCTTAGCCGGTTGAGAGGCAATGTTTGGCATCCCATTCCACTTACTTGAGCTAGTATGAGGTTCTCCTCTCAATTGTGCATGTGTTGCACCTTGTAAGCAATGAGAGAGGTCTCTAGTTGCATATGTTACATCTAGAGGTAGATTTTGTATCCACTTGAGTTTGTGCATACGTTGCACGTGGTGAGAGTCAAGCAAGGGACTTGGCTTATTACTCTTGGTGTTTGCCGACACCTAGACGGTGTAGGCGTCATGGATGGTGATCTTCTCAAGAAGCTTGTGAGAAGATCCGACGTGTTGTGAAGGTTGGAGCTCACCTACCCGGAGCGAGAAAGAGCTACCACTAGTGGAATTGAGGTGTTTGGCTTAATTCGTTGAGCTGGTCTAATTAGTTTGAGATTATCTTAATGTGGATTAGGGAAGACCGGTAAATCTCCGAACACTACGATAAAATGTCATTGTGTCATTGTGGTTTATTTCTGTTGGGTTTTACTTTGTGCTATTTATATTCCTAGAATTAAATTGCTTGTAGTCTTTGTATATTTGCTATCATTATCAATAGTCTTATATTGTTGGTGCACTTAGTCAAGACTAGTTGATTTAGGCTTTAATTGAGTAAAACCAAATTGATTTATAATTCTGTATAAAACTCGACTTTAGCCAAAAGATTTTAAAAACCAACTATTCACCCCCTCTAGTCATTCTCCTCGATCTTACACTAAGCATGACTAAGTATCACATCGAATAAGCATAAATAGATCATATAACATCCATCGAGCACTAATCATCAGTGGGAATATTAGCTTAGACTAGTGGTAGGGGATGAACAATTTTAGAGAATTCATGCAATATGATTAGCTACCTTTAATCGAAAAAAATAACTTGACAAATAAAGCATGCATACATACAGTTGCAAACAAGATAATAGTTTTGAATATAATAGGATCAACATGCATCAAAGGATGGGTGCTTGCCTTAGATTTTTTTTTGTATATCTGTAGAGTTTACCTACATTTACTTTTGTCTAGTTTAGAATTTTTTTTTTAATCTCAATATATAAATATGTGGTATCTATTGGATCAAAATCATACGGCTAAGAAAGATGACTGATAAATAAAGAAATTTCAATCACCTGAAGTATAGACACTCCTAATTAAAATTACTAATGTTCTCGAGGGTATTTTTCCGTGTATCCACTCGGGAACATCTTCCCCGACAGTTTTTCAGTCTCTCCCGAGTGTTTCAGACACACGCGAACTTAGAACTTCCTGGTCATCGATCTAATTAATGTCATTCTTTTAAGTTGGGCGGTACCCAAACTCAAACCAACGACGTCGATCTCACTGAATATATATATATATATATATATATATATATATATATGTGTGTGTGTGTGTGTATGAATGCAGTAAGCATGCGTGTCCGTTGCAATCCCTGTACACATATATAGAGATGATGGGCGGCGCCGTAAGCGATAAGCAAGCGGTTTAGGACGTTACTACATCACGATACATCGCGCTCAAGATTAAATGTGTACTTGTATATATAGCAGCTCCACACTTAGAGCTAGCTTACACGACTCACAGAAGTTATACACGACACATACGCGGGGGCGAAGCTTTCCGCCGCTAGTGGTGCTGAGCACCGGCTCTCTTCCCATCACACTACTCGTAATACCTCCACTACTACTCGTATATAATTATAGTTGTTTCAGCAATATTATCATTGTATTTAAATTTAAATTTTGTATAAATTTAAATTGCACAAAACCGTCCGATGTATATTTGGTAAGTTAATCTTGTACATGTTAGATTTAACCTCAGAGCACCTGCTATATTTTCATCGTTGCCGCACGTTCGCCCCCACGGGATACATGCACATACATACACACGTACAACAATTTGTCCACACCGGCCGATCGATCGTTCGATGAAAGAAATGGTTATTGATCGACCTATACGCTAGGATGATCGAGAGTACAAAATATTTTTTGGTGAAATCAATTGATGACCCAATAATCAGTACAACTATCATATGGAGTACCAGTATTATTGTATGTAAGATATATAGACGACCGATTGAAACTTGGAAAATTAGTTGTATTTGTATATAGGCACACTAGTTAAGATGGGCTTGTTTATTGGTTTCTTTTATGTATGGTTTTGTGCCACATCATTTGACCAGCTAGCTAGCTACGGATCGATCGATCAGTACGTCAAGGATCCAGACCTACACCTACTACTACTGCTACTGGTTACTTAATCTATGGAAGTAGAGTTTTGCAAGCAATTCGTGAGGAAATGTTGATGTTTACATGTTTGAAAAACAAAGCACAAGCAGCTAGCAACTCCCAACAAAGCCCCTATTCGTTTCACATTTTTGCTGTTTGGAGAGGAAATGTTTCAAAGTTTGGCATGTAATGTAGCATTGATAATTTGTACTAATTTGTACTATGATGTTGAGCTCTACCCGCGCCAGTTTTTTTTTTTCATGTACTTAATTAATTAGTTTGGCCTTGACACAGCGCTAAGTACCAAAATTAATTAAAGCGCTATACGAAATGAAAATTTTGCTACAGAGCTAGCTAGAATGATGTATCATGTGTGTATGGGGGTTGAATAGGCGCCACATAATTGACCATCTCTTTAAAATATTTTGCCTTAAAGAGTTCAATGTTCTTTCACTCCAATATCTACGTGAAGCTATAAAAATTAGAGATAATCATTCAAACAGTAATAAGGCAGCAAGAAGATCCAGACTTGCCAAAATCCCCACTAGACCTGTCAGACCGGATGAATAGTTGAAACACACCTTCTTTAGGATGTCAAAAACCTATTCCAATCAAAGTTCATTGCCAATGTTCCATCTTTTTTTCTGTTTGAGTGAAGGTTGCATCAAAACCTGGCCAAATATGAAAACGATGATTGAGACAAGCTCGTGGGAGGAATCAATCCAAAATGGCTAAAGATGGTTAATTTCCCACACGGCCTAGCATCCTCAATCACAGGAAGAATCAAGCTAGAAGCCCACAAAAGCAAAAAAAAAACCCCAAATCATCCTTTCTTCCACCAAAACCGGGCAAACTCAAGAACTCACAATAGAAAGTACCTAGATGGATGAGATATAGTCTCCAAGAGATATATCTATCAATTACACGTTCTATATACGAAGTGATATCAATAGGGGAGGAAGGAACACAAAAAAAAAAGCTAAATCAATAAATCAATGCTTGCCTCCTCCTCTCTCGGCTTTCCCCAAATTTTACATTATGGTTCCTTGGCTTAAATGTGTGTGCAAATCCTTCACCACTCCCTTATATAGTGGAGGTTGGGTCTAGAGATAAAACCCTAATGGGCAACCATTAAGCCCACACACAAATGAGTCTCACCCACGCATGCTTCTCAAAGCATCACCTTTGTCTTTAGCTCCATTAGGCCAAATCTATCATGCTTTTCCCTCCATGGAGTATCATTGACCTAATCCACTTAGTCCACTGTCGTGGTTTTGTACACCACCACTTTTCCGGTATTGGATAATTCACCAAAAGCCACTTTGCCGACCTTTCTCAATTCCTTCACATCGAACCATTGCCTATGTTTCGCCATCATCCATATGGCCACAATGACTTCCTGCCAAGGCTCTCACATGTCCTGATCCACTAAACCATCCTCTCTTACAAACAGATCCAAGTCACTTGGCACACCATATGCCTTACAATGCACTATGACTGTACCCAGCTTTCTTGATCGTTCTGGACCTCAACTCCTCCTCGAGTTTAGTCCTGGTCCACCTTGTCATTGTCCATCATGTCCATCACTGGTGTGGATATCATGGGGATATGCTCATGATCTTAGGATGATGTTACAATTAGCAATGGCGTTAAAAGTTTGTCGAATCACGTGTTTTCGATAAAGTTCAAAGCTATCAGTCATTGACGGTCCGATCGGCAAGAAGCGGCGGCGGTCGACCGACTGTGTGGTCGGCCGGGCCGGCCGTGCCTTGGGCCTAGAGGTCATGGCGATCCGACCGGCAATAAGTACCTTTGAATTTGGAGCTGTGCCAAAAATAGAGGGTGTAGGCAAGAGAGGGGATTCTCCTACACTTGGTCACATAATTTTTTGAGCTTCGAGTCAAAAGTTCTATTCATTTGAAATTTCTAGAGAGGTCTCGAATTCCCAGGGAGAAATTTTGGCTAAGTCCCTTGTTAGGCCGTCTGACCGGCCAAATGGCAGTCAGACCGACCATGGGTGGTGGTCTGATCGGTTTTGACTTGTTCGTCGGTCATCTTGGCGGCGATGATTGTTGGTTAGGTCAAATTCATGGGTTTCAATGCATATGTGTTGCATGATGCATGTTTTGACTAACGCGGGTCAAGTTGTAAAGAACTTGTTCCCGGAATCAATTTCTTTATCTATTGTTGTGCAGGTGGCTTAGAGGTCAACGACAGTTAACGGTGATGCTGATCGGGACTAGGCTTGCAGAGCTGAGGTCCGGAATGATCGAGGATGTCGGGTAAAGTCGGTGGACTCAAGCATGGCGCAAAATGGACAAGGATGACCGAACGGAAAGTTCGGAGCGGCGAGTTGAATCAAGCGACGCGGGAGTCGGTGCAAGTGCCATGGTGGTTTTCGTGGGAGCCGAATGGGAGAGACTTACCGACATGAAGAGAGCCATTGATCAACCTACACGTGGCGAAGTATGGGATTGCTTCGCGAAGTTTGGACTCGGTCTTTGAAGAAGGATCGAGAAGGAGTATTTTGGTAACTTCACCAAAATACCACCTTGACGGCTTTTGGCTAAACCGCGACGCAAGACGGCATAAGGAGAAGTGGTTTAGGTCAAGAGAAGATGAAGACGACACTTTGAAATGCGTGCATGAGTTAAACCCGGTTATGTGTGGGCTTAACGGGTGCCCATTAAGGATATCCTTCTAGAAGCTAGCCTCCACTATAAATAGGGGAGGGTGCTGGTTGTGCATCTCCCAACCCTTGTATCTGAAGAAACACTAGTTTGTGTTTAGGGAGAGTTGGTGGAGAGGTTAGGGTTCTAGAGAGTTGGATTGATTGTGTGCTCAAGTGTTGCATATTCGTCCTCCATGATAGGGTGGTGAAAACCAACATCTATCTCAAATCAATCCAAGCAAGATTTATCAAGATGATCTTTTTCTTGTTCTTGCTCTCTATTTTATGATTTTGAGGTTTTCTTTTATCATTCGGTTTTCTTTTGGTTTCTGGCCTGGATCTTGCTTGATGTGACATGTGGGAATACATTTAGGATCATCTTGATCATCTTTAACCCACGAGCAAGTTTTTGGATCATATTTTGGTTTTAACTCAGTTTTGGAGCAACCTTCATTCAAACCGAAAAAGGTCAGAACTTTAGCAAAGATCTTCGCAATCCTTGATTGTAATAGGTTCCTGACATCCTAGAGAAGGTGTGTTCCAAGTTTCGTGAAGTTTGGAGTTGTGGATCAAAAGTGAGACCTATTTGTGATTTCATTTTCGGACTGATTTTACTGTTCATCGGACTGAAGGTCAGACCGCCCCCTGTGAGAGGTCAAACCACCCATGGAGAGGTCAGACTGCACATGTTGAGAGGTCTGACCACCCAACTCTTTGATATTTGAGTTTTTGATGATTTTGATTGTTTTATTTCGGGGTTTCGATTGGATTCAATACAAGTCTTCCGCTATACTTGTATATTGATCTTCATAGCTCTCATAGCTATTGGAGTAAAATACGTGCTGAATCCGATCAAGGTGAAAAAGAGATCGTGCTCCTATTCACCCCCCTCTAGTCGTCGCTTCGGTCCAACAACCGCGCTCCTACTCCAGGTTCATTGTCTTCTTGGCTTGTAACCACCCTAGTAGCCCAGTCATCTTCTGGCGACACATTGATCATTCTAGACCTAAGCTCTCATACTTTAGTCATGATCACGTCCGCCTTACCATGACGTAGCTCTGGAGTTCTACAGCCATCACCCACAACCAAACCATCACGTAGCACCGCACGATACACAAACTCATCAATTGACACAATTGATGAGTCAAGAACACATACATTCAAAGTTTCACTCCCAAAAGCACCACTTTACCTGAAAATGTCTTTTGATCAAACTTTGTCTTTTATAGTTCTTGTCCATCTTGTATCTTGCTTGAGTCCAACCATATCACCCGGCATCTATGTCCATTCTGGTTCTCCTAACGAAGTCTCAGTTTCTCCTCGCTGTTGGCCATAGTTGACTCCAAGCCACCTGCACAATAATACACCAAGCAACCATTTTCGGGCACAAGTTCTGCACAACTTAACCCACATTAGTCCAAATATGAAATACGCAACACATATGCAACATTTCAATTACCCTAGGTCAAAACCCCTGTATCAAAAACCTCACTGTATTGAAACTGTTATGGACGGTCTGACCACCAGCCTCGGTAATAGGGACCGGTTATGATGAGGACATCCACCCTCCGGATATGACCGCTACGCCACGTCATGGTACAAGGAAGTTCCCCAAGTCACTTTTTGTCCAAGCCAAGCAAGAGTTTGAGCTAGACACGTTCTGAAATCCAATTCGGCCTCTAGAGACAGCACCGACTTCAAACATGCATAACTTTCACATACGGAGTCCGTTGGAGGTCTACGAGTACTCGATGGAAAGATTATCTCGTTCTCTTTCCAATGATTCTAGCCCCACCTCCAAATTTCTTCTGAGTACCGCAATCGCCTAAACAGCCTAGCACTATTTCTAAGCCCAAGACCGAAGGGTATTGCCCCCACCTCCACTTGGACCCATGGACCTTGTAACCCAGGGGTGTGCGCCCACCCCCCCTAGCCACCACCCTTGGCCATCACCCTCATATAGGGGCCGCCACCCCCTTTGCTAGATTAGGATTTTGTTTAGTTAAAAGTTAGCCGAATTGCAATTTCATGTATTGGATTGTGTCGATTAGACCCACCATAATACCACTTCAGAATTTCAATTTATCAAATATTTTAATCATATTTGCAATTTCAGATTGCTTATTATCTTATTCTTGCGTGTTCTTCGATTGCATGCAGGAATAGACCTTCGTGGTTAGGTCGATTGTGCTTCAAGCAAGGCCGATAACAATCACGGAGTTGGTTCAGCGATTGCGGACATATTAGTCATGTTTGATTGGTAGCCGAATCGTGAGAGTTGTCTCCACCAAATTAAATTATCCATCTTATCAAAAAATCAGGACACCCATTGTCGCATCAGGTTAGGCCGCCAACCAACAACCGGTTAGACCACTTTCTATTTCAGAAAACACCTCTCCTGGACTTTTCAGCGAAACTAGATACTTTTTTGGCAAAACTCTATCTAGTTTCACGTTAAGATTCCATTTTCAATGGCATCGGGTGCAAACACCCCCCCCCAAAACACTCACACACAGGTATTTGTTGCACAATCCTCGAAAGCTCGCATGAGCTCACATTGCTGGTCAAACCACCAACACCTTGACAACAAATCCAATAATTTGTTAAACCAATTGGTTCTCCCCCAAAATACCTAAACACTGATGTTATATTGTTCAACACTAAGATTATAACCATATCATGTGGTCTCTACAGTTGTTCTCTGGCTCCTCGAAAAACTTACAGAGTTGAAAGAGCAAACTAACAAAGTCCTTAGTAGAGGTCTGGAGCGTGCAATTAAAGGAAGTGTAAATATTAGTGCAATTAAGCAAGCATAGGTAAGTGGTAGTGAGTCCAACATGTGTACCACACATGTTGTAGAGTTAAGGCCACAGTTTCAGTCCCATCAACTTATACGTTCGGTGGGTTTATTGGTAGATTTTCCTGAATTTGATGTCACGTTTTTTTTTGCATGACTGTTATATACTAACAGTGGCCACGCCATTTTGCAAAAGGAACATGCTTCTGAGAGCCTCGCCAGTGTGCCATTCCTCGGGACGCAACATGTTGTTGGAAATTAATGTGGTAAATAGTTATATTCTAGATTTGATTACGAGGTAACATTACTATAAAATATGCTATACTAGACACCCCAGAACCGTCTATGATAAAATTATCACAGACGGTTCTTCGTTAACCGTCTGTGATAAATAAGTATCACAGACGGTTCTTTATACGAACCGTCTGTGAAGACAGATGGTTCTTCGTTAACCGTCTGTGATAAATAAGTATCACAGACGGTTCTTTATACGAACCGTCTGTGAAGTACGAACCGTCTGTGATTCTAAGTGTTATCACAGACGGTTCTTTATACGAACCGTCTGTGATAGTTAACATCATAGACGATTTGTTTATGGAACCGTTTGTGATTTATTATCACAGACGGTTCTATCATAGATCCGTCTATGATATCCAGCTATATAAGTGCCCGACTCGAACGGTTGTGCACTCTTCTGCCTTAGTCTTTTTCCACCAGCCCGGCGCTACCCTCGGCCTCCTCCACTGACGCCACCTCCGACCAGCGCCGCCTCCCTTCGTCCCTGCCTCCGACCAGCGTCTTGACCCCTCTAATTTCTCTCCATCCTACCCCTGTCATCTTTCCGTCAAGACAGCTCCCGCACACAGGAAGAGGCTATGCCCTCCTGTACGTCATCCATATAACCTACGAAGCAAACACGCCCACACAACCCACTAGATTGGTAATAAGACATAATCCATTCATTGCCATCCCTTGATGGTTAACATACCATTTACCTCATTCTGTTTTGATTGGTTTTGGTGTAATGATTTATTCCAAAAATTGTTAGGGTGAGGTGATTATTGCTTCTCTTTGTTTCTTTATGGTATGGCACTACTACAAAACAGGGCTGAGATGTCAATCGTTGATTCTTTTGCAACTCGCCTGCTGAGAGCACTCAAAATCATGTAATATTTCAGCTATATGTTAAAACAGCACTGTTTGTAATATTTCCTTCTCCTTTGCAGTTTTTTTTTGTGCAATTTCATATATTTTATTTACTACGTATCATATATTTAGGTTCAATGGGTAACTTCTATTTGTTTATGTAATCATTGCATACGTAACTTATATAGATAGCAAGTAAGCGAGATGGCAGAGGCACCGTCTTCGCCGCCGTCAGCGACGTCGCCAAATGTGTCTAGATCTCCGATCAAGGTGGTACGCAGGCGAGAAGGCAGAGGAATCTCCAAATTGCCCTCGGGCTGCATGACGATCACGGAGATCAGTGACGTCGGGATCCCGCTGAGTCCCAAGAAAGCAACTGCGAGATTCCGGACCGTCTGCGGGGTACCAGAATTAAGTGTTTCAATATTTGTTATACAAATTACATTTCAACACAGGTTTATGACTATAGCGACATACATGAGTAGGTTCCACTAGATTCTTCTGATTCTTGTGCCAAAGAGGAACATGGTACTATACCTTGATTCTCTACTCAACAAAAATCACGACTTCACCCTTCTTAAAGGAATACTCGACAGGTATGTTCATTTCCTCCGCACATAACTTTATTGTAGTCTTCCTTCGTTTGAAATGGACAAGGATAACTTTTTTGAATCATGTAGGGCGTTCATCGGCTATGTTGCCGAGGGAGGTTTATACAAGGGAACGAACGCCACACTAACTCACAGGATGCGATTTCCGGTACACGCTACAACACAATAATCAGATATCATACTCCGTAATATTGCGTCTCGAACTGACTGTACATATATATATGTATTTCTATTTTTGCAGTGCCACCAGCAAAAACGAGATCACCTATGCGTATTCTACGTATGCCATCATATGCAGCTATTGATTGCTTCTAGGACGCACGATCCCCAGGTTTGTCAATCTCGTAATAATTATTTCCTAATTATAAATTTAAATATATATGCTTACTACTTTACTCCTGCTAGCGACAGGGCTTGAACATAGAGTTAAATGCACTCGAGATGGACCAGGTCACACACGTTCGAGGGGAGCTCTGCGTCTTCATCAAGGCAGACATAGTTAACACCACCTGAGAGTTTCATGCCGTCGACACCGATGAACGACCTCGAAACAATTGATTCAATATTGTAATTCACTTTGACTGGTTGTAATTCAATTTGTAACTCTAGCGACAATATATACTTGAAACATTCTTTTGTAATTGATTTTGAGTTAATGATCACTTTGAGTTGTCAACAATTATCTGTGATATGTTTCTGCTTGCTAGTTTTCAGAGGACATGGCTAGCAATTCCCGAGGCTAGCTGAAAATACGATAAAAATTAATTAGGTCTAAAGACTTATCACAGACGGTTCTAACCACGAACCGTTTGTGATACTCTGAAATCCTGCAGCGGTTCGTGGTTGGAACCGTCTGTGATAACCGCCTGTTATCACATACATAAAATTTCAGACAGTTCAAAAACCGTCTGTGATGACTGTTACGAACCGTCTGTGATGAGCTTTTCTGTAGTGGTGTAAAGATTATAAATAATTAGAGATACATAAATCGATAATAACAGCAGACAACTTATTACACTTCTAAACATACTCAACGGAATTATTACAACAGAAAAAACTGGTCGTACGATCAACTTACAATCGGGCGTGATGATGAATAGGAAGCAGTGCAGACTTGATGCAATGGTCGAAGCAGTGCAGATCGTAGATGTCGCAGTGAAGTGAGTAGTCATCGGACTCGAAGTAGTGGCCAAAGCAGTGCCGAGAGTGGTCGTGCAGATGCGTTGCCCTGAAAACTTATTGCCACTCCGTGTATGTGAACTCTGCGATAATGGTTCGAAGAAATCCGTTTACCCTCCTTCCCGGTGCAAGCCGAGGAGAAAGGACAGCTTAGTTCGATAGCTCAATTCCGCAGCACAGTTGATCAGAAAGGAAGATGAAAAAAATAGAATGAAAAACGATCTTTTGTTTGGACGTCTCCAAATCATTTTTAAGGTCGAGTCAATTACTCTCTAGTAACTAAGGTCGAGACAATTACTCTCTAGTAACTGCATACTTAAACTACTGATAACTACTAATTTAAAACCAATTAATGGTCATTAAGTAATGTTTATTGATCCTGATTGTACACTGGTCTACAGTTTCGACCACTAGTCTACAGTTTTAATCAGTGTATTACGACTACACTGGTCTAAGTATCCGACCAGATTATTTCGACCACACTGGTCTAGGCCTTCGACCACACTGGTACATGACTTCGACTAGATTATTTCGATCATACTAGTCTATGCCTTCGACCACGATGGTCTATGGTTTCGACTAGATTATTTCGATTATATTGGTCTAGCCTTTCGACCACACTAGTCTATAGTTTCGACCGGATTACTTCGACTATACTGGTCTATGCCTTCGACCATATTATTTCGACTATACTGGTCTAGACCTTCAACCACACTGGTCTATTGCTTCTGGTCTAAGACTTCGACTACCCTAGTCTAAGACTTCGACCATACTGATCTAAAACTTCTGGTTTAAGATTTCGACCACTCTAATTTAAGACTTTGCATACTTTAGAATTTTAAGAATAAATGAATGTTTCCGTATGAACCCAATTCCAATATATTTAGTATGCCAACCACGAGGAGAAAATAACTAGCTTAGCTAGCTATACATATATATGTTCCACGTATGTATATCTCCCTTTCCCATGCCATACAGTCCTGCAAAAACGTCCATGTCTGTCGCCGTGAGTCGCTGGGCGGCCGGCAGGCCAATCGTCAATCGTCACATTGTCAATGTTGTTCCCTCGCTTAGCAGCCTTCGATCGATCGACCCGTGTTGTTCCTAGACCATTTTACACACGGTTCCTAGGTCAGATGGCACGGAAACCTTATCCGTTTTGTTCATATCGATCCAGTGGGCTCCGAATTTCTTTGATTTTGTGGCTGCTGAACCACGTCGACACCAAGCAATGAACTCGACCAAAACTGAAGGGGGGAAAAAAAGAAGAAGAAGAAGAATGTTCTTGGAACCGATGGGTCGACGTGTGTGTGGCAAAACAAATGGCATGGAAATCTTATCTTATCCGCTTGCAGCGACACTCAGGGGCTTCAAGTTGATTCTGTGGCTGACGGATCGATGGAAGGAAGAGAAGAGGAGAGAAGAGAAGAATTCTTGGAACTCTCGGGAACTCATGAAGGTGATAGGAAAGAAAAGATTCTTGGTCTACTGCATCCTAATTTAGCCATCCTGGTCGCCTAATTTATCTGCTAGCCAAGAAGGAGATATCCATGCATCGCATCCAATCCGTCGAGCTTAGCCAATAACTTGTGCACTTATCAGGTAACAGTTGTGGGTCCTGGTTAATCGTGCCCCCAAGTATGACATTCCGAAGAGTACTAGGATACTCAATTCTCTCGATCTCATTACTGTTTGCTCGGAGAACACACGCACGGGAGAGAAGATAGCATGACTTGGTGAAACTAACAAGAGCCAAAAGGACATGGAAAAAACGGCAGAGACTCGTGTAGAATCACACTAACCGCTTCCTTCACGGAGCCGCCGGAGCATGAAGAGAATTCCAGGTCAGCAGCATGTACCCTGTAGCGATCTAGATTACTGACATGACTAGCCGTGTCCTTGCGTCCACATAAGCAAGGATAAAGATAGAATGGTCATTCAAGTATAGTACTAGGCTATACAGTTACTATAAACAATTTTCACATTTATCGATATTTTCCCCCCTTAAAAGCGAGAAAGTATACCAAAAAAGAATTAATGCATGAATCGTGTACTTTTAAGTTAGCGGCAGGGCAGGGCTATCATGTGTTTTTGACCAAATGCCGTTCTCCCTTTCTAAAATCTAAAGACAAATTTTGGTTAGGTAAAGTTCGTAGTGCTAACCCTTTGAGTAAATTTGGGTGTAAACTACTCACCTCTAGTGAAACTCAGAATTAATGCATGCATGATGTTCTTTTCCATCTTTTTAAAAATTGTATGATGAGCGGGGTTCTGTTGGCAAAAGGGAGCTCCAGGCTCTCAGCCCACCACGTACGGTTCCAGCGCTGACTCCCGTGTACACCTCGCGAGGTAGTATGCTTCTTCTTTCTTTAATGTAGGCAGGAGGAAAATAAAATATCCCGGACATAAAAAAGAGAGGCATCATTGCATAAAAGAATTTTGTTTAGAAACTTGGCTAGACCGAATTGGTGTCACCATGACCACAATCTGATGATCAAACACGTAACTCACCACAAAACCAATAGGGAAGCTTCTCACTATCTATGCTAATTCTACCAATGTCCCTAGCTAATCCTAAACATGCATGTACCAGTGTTGTTAACGCCGTGTGGATCAAACAACTCATCACTGAAATGTCCTAATCGTATCGTGTACAATTCGTATTAACTCTATTAATTCTACAAGAGTGGATCGGCTAGCTAATTGGTGCGAACACATTTGGTGCACCTAATATTATCTCTGCATTAGTAGTTATACTAGAAAGCAGTTGCATAACGGGACTCCACTGATAGCAACAACATGTTCCTCCCTATCCACAGATCAGCATTGCAATATATAAACACATCAACTCAACGGCAGGATCTGGATGTTCCAACAGATTAATTGGATGGGAGATAGCTTGCTTAATCAGTTTGCCGTTGAGGTCACAACAACAGAAGGGAAAACTATGGGACACCAAAAAGCTCACATGGTGCACCAGCTTAGAGAAGTTGCCTTGTGTTTCGTCTCTATGACTGTTCCTAATAAAGTGCCCTTTTTTTTTCTCTTTTGGAAGAAGCAACAATTTTTTTCCCGGTTTTGCTAAACAACATTCGACCGTTTTCTTTTGTCAAAATAATTAAATTTTTGTCTGTCTGATATACTTTGAGATTTACATTTATTCTCATACGATGAATTGAGTCCGAATTTATTATATATTGTTTTCTTCGAAGCATAACGGGTTTCACCACATTATCGTATTTTGTTGTTATAGAATTTCATTTTTGTCTTTGTTTTGTTTTTATTTTTGCTCAATCTCTGAAAGCGTATGTTAGATTTTGAATCATGTGATGGAAATATAAGTTATTAAGACTTTAAAGAATAATTACAGTGACTAAATACAAAAATTACACAAATAAATTACTGTAAATTATGTATAATAAAATTGTAAGTGAATTAAAATTTGATTGTTTTAGGCCGAGAAGACATTTAGGCCCTGTTTGGTACAGCTTCTGCTTTGGCTTTTGGGTGAGAAAAGCCAGAAGCTGTACCAAACGGTTGGCTTTTTTTCTGGCTTTCACAGGAAGCTCAAAGCTGTCAATACATATGGAAGCCAAAAGAAAAGTCGGTGTTGAGGTGCTTCCACACTTCCCACCTCCAAATGTTCCAAGAATACCCCGGACTTGCAGAAATTACCCACCTCATACCTAGTATTTAAAGCAATCTTGCCTGTTCGCCTTCCCACTGGCATATTCGATTGAGTCTACTTAAAATTCTAAGTTACAATGAGCACAAGCAAAAGAAAATTATCATTGCAACAATGGCTTTGCATAATTTTATTCGAGATAGTGCTTTGATTGATAATGATTTTGCTCGTGCAGACAGGAATGATGATTATGTAGATGGGGACATGTCCACTAACCTCAGCGCACATGATGATACAGCTGTTATGGATGATGTTGATATGAACGACCTCCGTGACACTATTGCAATAGCTTTGGTAGCATGACGATAGGATAGATAGAAGATATATGCAGTATTTTGTATGTAGTACTTGCCAATTTAAACTATGTATAAGGGACTGATCTTCTATTCCAGATTATTTTCATATGCTTTCTGAAGTTTTATTGTTAAATACTGTTAAATGTCGTTAAATGCCGTTTAATGTTGTTAATTTAGTTAAACGACATCAAATAAGTCATTACTGTCCTCATGAGCATTTCAGACATTTCATATCTCGGAAGCTGCAGCCAGCCTACCTAAAAGCCAGACAGCCAAACACCAAATCAGAAAAGCATGACCATTCACCATGTGAAAAAAAAGCTACAAGACACCGAAAGCGCTTTTAGGAAAGCCACAATTGTACAAACAGACCTTAGACGGACCCTTTTTTTAAAGGCCGTTGAACTTGAATCCGATATTAACTACCTCCTGTGAAATAACAAGTCGCCAACTTAAATGGAGCTAGTCTTCTAAAAAAAGGTGTACGGGCATATTGGAGTCCAAGGAATACCTAATATCTAATTAAAGTGGTTCAAGTAATTCTTTGGCTCATGTGAGAAATTATTAATTAGGTACACCCAAAACACCAATATTCTTATCGGTTAAACTAGGAATTTCTCATATCAGATTTATACAATTTCTAAGTGATACGTAAAATAAACAGTATAGATCCCCGTAGGAGAATAGAAAAAGGTACACATCGCCAGGGTGGTTGATTTCTACCTTTTTAGACCGATTGTGATTGTACGTTAAAATATTTTCCTACCTATATGTGACTATGATACCCATTATAAAAAAAGCTAACAAACAGCAGTGTCAATTCTTCTTAGGCAAGTCATGTTGGCTTCCGTAGAACATAAACCTGTCGTAAAAAAACCGACACGTCGAATGTTCTTGAGTAAGACATGCATATTAATCGACCGAATTACGTTGGCGGTACCGACACGGCACGCCGCATCCTCAGCTAGTTGACCGTAAAAACTTATCTTTCATCGAGCATCATGCATGGAGCCTAAATTTAAACCTTTTTCAAAAGTTGTTTGGTATGAATTATTCTCTACTTCTTACAACAACCTAGTGTACCGGATAACTTCTGGCCACCAGACACTGAGACGAATGACGGATGCAACGGCTGCCCTAGCTAGTCAATTGCAATAGGCTAAATTAATGTTGCTGGAGACGTTGGGCCAAGCAAGTGTGGATTGGACCAAACTTTGTCTCCTCCACTACATCTTTATAAGGGGGTGCAGCCAGTGGTTGTTTCAGCAAGGAACCAAGGGGAGTTTCAGAGAGACGTGCTAGTATACACCCTTGGAGATAGAGAGAGCTTGAGAGAGAATGGCAAGCCAAGGTGTAGCCTCCATGTTCGCTCTGGCATTGCTCTTCGGAGTCTTCGCCTCCATCCCTAAAAGTGATTCCTCTCTCTCTCTCTCTCTCTCTCTCTCTCTCTCTACTGTTTCTTGTTTCAAAATAATTAGGTGGATTTTTAATTTTGTCTATGCAAGTCACGCAGGGAGTTTCTTTGGAGGAAGAAGATAGTTTTGTTTAGGTCAGAGGAAGAAGATAATAAATTAACTCGGCTTTGAGGAAGAGGGGAATTAGCTAGCCATGGTGTGAGAACTAGATGATATACAATAGTCACATATCTCTCTCTCATCAACAACGTCATGCAAAGATAACAACTCATTAGTCGTTAATACTGCCCTCTTTTGGTGCATGTCGCTTTCTTTCTGCGTTTTATTAATCCTGCTATCAGTGGTCGCAAGGTAAAGCCATCCGGCAGTCTCATTCTTTCTTTCATGCACCAATGGAACAGTAAAAAAATTGCATCAGTCACTTTCTTTATTAAAAAATTCAAGAAACCTAATTTTTTACTGCTGGGCCACTTTTAAACTTGTTTTTTTTTGGGCTTAAAAGCATCGTTTTCAAGGGGCAGTGTTATCTGTATATATACTGCATTACTGCTGCACCAAATAAAAGTGCACATATCTTAAGTACAATCTTGTATATTAATTGCATTTTTTTTCTTCTTCTAGGGAAACATTGCAAGTACATATAGGTTTCTGCAAGGAAATTAATATCTCAAGCATGTCGCAAATGATGTTTCTAGCTAGTTTCAACTCTAAACTATAAAGTTGATGGAGAAACCCAAGTTACTGTGACAAATTAAGCCTATTTCGTACATAAACCAGCAACCTTGCGGATGAAGTCTCTGCATGTTTGGTGAGCATGCATGTCATTTTAGTTGCTTCCTAACCATCTTTTGGAAGAGTAAGAAAGTTTAACGAAAGATCTATCAGCTAAAGTCTCTTTCTTTCAATCTTTCATCAGTGTCATGTTAAGCTAGCCAGTTTTATTATTATTATTATTATTATTATTATTTTGCCATGCATGCAAAAGTGCACCATTGTATCTCACTAGCTTTTTCTCTAATTCCCTTTTTGCCACTGTTGACACGAGTCCTACCACTTCATTTGTTCCCTAATTAATTCGGTGCAACTACTGCTTAAGCACCCGTTTGATGAATATATTGTACTTCTAATTAACTAACTCACTTGCTGATAGATTAATGCATGTAGGACTCCAGGAGCATATTATTAGCTATAGCTAGTCTTGTTCTCATCATGCATATGTCTTCATAGTACAACACATAAATCCAGGGTACTGCATGTGAGAGTACATCACTAACTTGCCACAAATCAATACAGGTGTTCTTTCTCTTGGTATAATTAAGCTAGTGTGATCTGCCTGAAATATAGCTTGCAAAGAATGGGTTAGTACGTAGTTGGTAGTAGTTAGTAGTACTTCGTTCGATGAATATGCAAAAAAAAAAAAAAAAAAAAAACTAGCTTAAAGGTATAGATATATAGCATATCTGCAATATACAAAAGAGAGGAGGATCAATTAGTTGTAATTGCAGTCTAGTATTAACTTGCGTGTACTATATAATACTTGTAACACACGTGAGCTGGTTAGATAGACGATTAAGTCCTTAAATGCTATTGAAACTTTGTAAAACCTCTTGTTGTATCACTGATATGTGGAGTCAGATTTCACATGTCAAGAACACAGTGAGTAGAATGTAAGAAATAACACAAAACTTTTTCAGTGACGTAATAGAAATTCACCCATAGAGCCGTGCGTTAGCCCCGTGGCACGGCTAACGGCAGGTCCAGAGCATGCACGCTTTGGCGATCCACATGGATCGTACGTGCACTATCCAACGGTCGTGCTGCCGACGTTGGACCAGAAGCTTTGTCCCCATGTGTGATGTATCCCTCTGCTCTCCTCTTCTAGCTGTCATATCTCATGTGTCCTCCTCTCTCTCTATAGTGTACTCCTGGTCCATTTCCCAAGTTGACTAGTGCCGTGCAAGTACAAACTACATGCTATAGATTGATTATATACTTCATCTGTACAAATTTTCTTACATATTACACTCTCAAGTAATTAACCCTTGAAAGGCCTCCGGTAGCCTACTGTTTTCTGTTTTTTTTTTGGCAATTTCTCCATGGATTTTAGAACTTAGTGAGCTAGTAAAAAAACACTCCAAGTAGTCAAAAGTTTATTCGTTTCTTTAAGGTGGTTTCTTAGCTTCCTTCTTGCACGTAGTGAGTATAGCTCGATCGGTCAAGCCGAGGCAAGGCATGAGACTAGCAAATATATTACTCGATAGGCAGTGTGCGTGCATTCGACACCAACTCCTTGACTGTAAAAACGCTGATTCGTTAGGTGTTACATCAACCAAGCCGAAGTCTGGAGAGAGAGTCCTAAAAATATGCAAAGTTTGGAGCTGCATATGTCAGTCCATGCACAAATACAAAAAATTTCAGTTAAATGTCCTTTTCTAGAGATTAAAATTTCCCCTCCCAACAAGTCAAAAGGGTGCAGGCATACTGTGTACATGCGTCGCCGCCCTTCTTGCTTTGTGTACCCATTTTCCCGATTTCTTTTCTTCGTCAGTAAACAAGATTTAATTTCTAAGGCAATAGAACAGTAGTTTTGTAGTTGATAGTAAAAAAAAAAACTAGCTAAAATGATGAACTGATTTAATTTGGACGTACGGTTAGTTATTTCTACTGCGATTAATTGTGACTGTGTGAGTAGGTACAGAGGGCTAACGAAATCTACGTGCTTACGTGTAGGTGTCGAGTCTATCGGGGTGTGCTACGGCATGAGCGCCAACAACCTGCCGCCGGCGAGCACCGTCATCGGCATGTACAAGTCCAACGGCATCAGCTCGATGCGGCTGTACGCGCCGGACCAGGCGGCGCTGCAGGCCGTCGGTGGCACAGGCATCAACGTCGTCGTCGGGGCGCCCAACGACGTGCTGTCAAACCTCGCCGCCAGCCCGGCCGCGGCCGCCTCGTGGGTGCGCACCAACATCCAGGCCTACCCCTCGGTCTCCTTCCGGTACGTCTGCGTCGGCAACGAGGTCGCCGGCGGCGCCACGCAGAACCTCGTCCCGGCCATGGAGAACGTCCACGGGGCGCTCGCCTCCGCCGGCCTGGGCCACATCAAGGTCACCACGTCGGTGTCGCAGGCCATCCTCGGCGTGTACAGCCCTCCCTCCGCCGCGGAGTTCACCGGCGAGGCGCAGGCGTACATGGGCCCCGTGGCGCAGTTCCTGGCGCGCACTGGCGCGCCGCTCATGGCCAACATATACCCCTACTTCCCTTACACCTACAACCCGGGCGCCATGGACATCAGCTACGCGCTCTTCACCGCCTCCGGCACCGTCGTGCAGGACGGCGCCTACGGGTACCAGAACCTGTTCGACACGACGGTGGACGCCTTCTACACGGCGATGGACAACCACGGCGGGTCGGGCGTGACGCTCGTCGTGTCGGAGAGCGGGTGGCCGTCCGGTGGAGGCACGGCGGCGTCCCCGGCCAACGCGAGGATCTACAACCAGAACCTCATCAGCCACGTCGGCCGCGGCACGCCGCGCCACCCGGGCGCCATCGAGACGTACCTCTTCTCCATGTTCAACGAGAACCAGAAGGACTCCGGCGTCGAGCAGAACTGGGGCCTCTTCTACCCCAACATGCAGAGCGTCTACTCCATCAGCTTCTGAACCTAGCCAGCCGCCGTATGTCCGTACGTCCGTATACATACGTATTCTGCAGGTAGTGTACACGTGCCTGTATATTTGTATATTGTACAGGGCCTGTGCTTGCGACCGCTGAGAGTATGAAATACTGCTCAGATGCGTACGCTATAGTAATTGCTACATATATACGATATGATTACGGTCGAAGGGAAACTATAGTGATTGCTCCCTTCCTAGTATAAGAGGTTGATTCATGCATATACGTACGTAGGAGGTATATTGTACGTACACCAATTGTAACATATGTAAATTATACACCGCGAACGTTTGAGATATTTTTCACGTAACACTTTAGAAAAGAAAAAAAAACTGCTCTATCCATATTTAACTTACTTAACGTTGCATGCATGGTACATGTGCTCCTAAATAGATATGCATGCGCACCCGGTGTCGACGTGGAGAGATCCTGGCCAGCCACGTGTCCAAACGGGTGACCCAGATCGAATTTACCCGGTCACTCACGGGCTCGAGCACTCCAATCGATTCCGGATAGGCTCGGTCGCGTGCACCGGGCTGTACGGACTCGAGAGCGACGGTTTTTTTTTTTGAAATAATGTTTTTAAAAAAAAATTAGAAACTAGGTAATAGTTGTAAAAAATTGCAAAATAGGTCTATGTCACCAGTTCATCTTACAGGCTCCTGTTGCCTTGAACAGTGGGGTTATGTTTACATCATTAGTTAAACCGACGGTAGAATCTATGAATTTTTAAATATAGCAAATGAGTTTAAAATATTATGAATTTTTTTTTGTGTAGCCTTCCAAGAGGGTTCTTGCTTGTGTACTTTTTTTTTCATAATTTTATCTATTCTGAGTTTTTCTCTAAAATTTAAGTATACTGTTTGTAGGAATTTGTAAATATATAAAATGAGGTTCAAAAATTATGAAATATTTTGTGAATATTCCTTACATAGTGTAATTGATTGTGTAATTTTTTCAGAAATTTTTATATTATGACATTGTCCTTACATAGCGTAATAGGTCTCTGTCGCCCGTTCATCTAGAGCCTATCGTCAAATGAATTGGCGACAGAGACCTATCTTTACAAATTTTTTTGAGACGATAATCTAGTTTTGTAAAAAAAAAACAAAATCGAGAGCGACGCACATGTATTCCATTGGAGTGCACAGACGATCCCGTCCACACGTTTTTTTTAATACTGCTACATGCTTTTAATCTTCACGAATTTTCGTATTTTAATTTATTTCGTTGATTAAATTCGGCTGGGACCTCGTCTCTTTACGACATATTCGGCGTCACCCGTCCGCTTTGTGGATATGTATATCTCGTCCGAGCTATCGAATCTGCTGCGCGCGGAACTCTCTGGTCGTTTCTGTGCAGCTTGTTCATCTCTTGGGATGTGGGCGGCCGGCCCACTCTTTCCTTTACAAATTAATTCCTAATTCCCTTAAGCTGGTTTATAATATCCTTTGTTAATTATTTTAATTAAAACAGGACATTACAGTACGTGTGCTCTCCGCCTCTACAATACATCGTACTACCACTAACAATAACAAGGACACCGATTTTTAGTTAATTATAATGAGCTTTTAATTAATTGTATGGGGCTAGCTTAATTAGCTAATTGAGCTAATGATGATTTGATAGACGTAGTTCTAAATGGCTACCGGAGCCGGTGGCGCCTGATGTTCTAGGCTCACCTAAAAGCACTAGCTAGTGCCGCTTGTTAAAGTGGATGAATCGGTTGTGACGAGAAATGTTGGTTTGATTTGGAATCTCGACCGGAGCTCTAGCTTTACACTTTTCCTAGTATATCATTGCAGTCTCACCGATCTTGAAAATGACAAGTTAATGCTTACTGAACCTAGTATATATCATTGCAGTCTCACCGATCATGAAAATGACAAATGCTTACTGAATAGTTGTAACAAAAAAGAAACAGATGCTTACTAAATATCTAGCCTTATATATTCAGACCTAAATATGAATTTCTTCTAGGAGCTAGCTCAATGGAAGCAGCACTTGTTTGCAATTAAGGAGTTCTTCATTACTGAATGTTTTTTTTTTATCAAGCTGAACGCGTTGTAGACTGATTGTCATAGAAGTCATGTTCAAATAAAATTTTGAATTTTTTGAAGTTAAAACGGAAAAACTTAAAAATAGTGTGTTTTTATAACCCATGATCTCCTTCTTAATTATAGGCTAAAAATGTTACTACCATGCTGTATGCACACATGTGTTTAGACATAGTTTCAAATTTCCTTTATATTAAGCAAAATTCAACCAAAACCGATTTTCTTTTACCGGTTTGGATTTCTACATGCCCGGTAAAACTGGTTTTTTTTTTTTTTGAACCGTGAGCCGGTCAGCTTGGAGAATTTCAAGACTTGGTTTGAAATAGACGTGCCCTGCTTCCGAACACCACCATGATTATATTTGGCATCCTTTTTCGACAGAAAATAATTAGGAGCAGGTGTAGTACTGGTGGCTAAGGAGTCTTCGCTAAAGCCCTAATTTAAGGTGCGCATGACTTCTCCGCAATGTATAGCCTCCAGTATTGTCAGCCGAATGGATCAAGATTCGAGAGGTTAGTGGTCGCCAAATATATCCACAAATTCGAGTATTGCATATACATGCGTACAAGTTATATCTGTTTAAGCAAATATTCGGTAGTAGTTGTAGTAGGTCAGAATGACACAGTCGAACCATTATTATTTATACCTCACACCTTACATAAGTCGCCGGTTAAGCATATATACTTATTTGGCATCCATACGTTTCTTAATTATGTTTATCCGTAGGTCGATATTGCTATTTCTGTCACCGTCTTTGTCATTTTAAAATGGGGGAAAAATATAAACCACTTCAAATGTTTCAAATTCATGATTTGTCATTGCAAGATGACAACTCCCTCACATGCAACTGCAAAATCAAAATCATACCATTTTATGCTATTATTAACCAGTCAAGCCAAATACCATTTTACCCCTACCACCTTCTTCTTCCTCTCACTCCCTCTTCTCACTCTCCCTCAGCCTCCTCCAGTTGTGGCAGTCTGTCGCGGCCAAGGAGGCAACCGCCACTCGGACATGGTGACACTGGCGGTGACGTTGATGCTGACGGCGACGACAGGGCTGCGTGAGGATCAACAACAAAAACGGTGTCGGGACGAGTTGGTGGCACGCTCGCGAGAGCTCGCCTATGGTAGCAGCACAACTCAGGTGAGTTGCAGGCCAGTGTAGGAAGCAACATCGCCGATGGTGATGCAAACACCTAAGTGGTCGATGACTTTGTTGCCTTCTTCTTCCTCTCGCTCCCTCTTCTCACTCTCCCTCAACCTCCTCTAGCTGTGAGCAGGCCGTAGCGGCCGAGGGAGGCAACCATTGCTCTCAGGGTAGCGTGAGGATCGATACCGATGACGACGTTGAGACGAGTTGGTGGCGTGCTTGCGCGAGCTTGCCCATGGTAGCTGCACGGCTCAGGTGAGCTGTAGGACGACGCGGGAGGCGACGTTGCCGATGGTGACGCGGTCACCGAAGTGGTCAACGATGTCCATATTGTAGTAGCGCAAGTTTAAGGGGAGGCGATCGGTCTCCTTGGTGTCACCTTGGCGCGCGAGTGTCGGCACATGCCCTCAAAGCGGGGTGCCACGACGGGGAGGGTGGGAAGGGGAGAGAAGGAAGGGAGTGTGGCGATGAAGAATCTAGATCTATCATTATGAGTTAATGGAGTTTTTTGGTGATTAATGATAAATATATTTATGAGACTAGCACTTTAATTGTTATACTTATTATTTAGTCTCAATTGGATGAAAAGGTGAAAATCAAAGAGGTATGCATTTGACATCTTATACTTATATCTTGTTGCATTCCTCGGATCCAAAATATAGGTTGAACTCTACCAAAAGTCTAACTTGAATATGTCCATATGTTCTTTTTACACATTCATGTATGCACACATTTAGATGGAGTTAACTCTATATTTTTTTGGTTTCATTAGTATTGATCTATATTTCTTTATCCACATATACTTGGGATGTCTACTTTAAAACATACCCTTGAGTATATAAAACTTGTGTAGTTCATATATACTCATATGTTCTTATATTCAATTATTTGTAATTATTATGGTTGTCATCAATTACCAAAGAGGGAAGGATTGAAGTATGGTGATCCACCATTATGAGTTAATGGTATGTTGTAGTAATTAATGACAATCACATTGTGGAACTAACATTTTCCATGAGTTGATGAAATAGGTTGAGCTCCATGATGATGACGACTTGAGATGACATCATGAGTTGATTGTCATCAAGTCAAGTGAAGGATGCATTATGTGTTCATGCATATCAAGATATCGAAGATAAGATGATCATGAGTTGATCATCAAGTCAAGAGAAGACCTATCATGTGTTGATGGAGGGCATGTGATATAGATCATCATGTGTTGATGATATTCAAGTCAAGATTCAGGATGAATGATGTCATTACGTGTTGATGGGCATCAAGACAAGATCCCGAAGTGAAGAAGATCATCATGCGTTGATGATATTAAAATCAAGAACCCAGACTTGAAGTAAAGATGTGTGTTATCAAGCTTCAAGAAGGTGTGCAAGGCAAAGGTACGACTAGCTAGGCTAAGGATGTGTTCCTAGTTTTTTTACCGGTCTTAGTGTTTGGTTGAAAGATCGGATTGCTAGTATAGGTTACCATACTATTAAGAGGGGTCTTGCCTAGTAGCTTGAGTCTCATCATGTGTTGATAGCTCAATCTCGCTTGCTCTAGCTTACCATGGCATGATGCTAGTATTTACGAATGTGTTTTGCAAATAGTCAAGGCTCATGCATTTAATCTTTGTAGCATGTGACTATACTTTAAAAATATATTTTACAAATTGTTGAAGTTCATGTGCCCACTCCTTGTTGCATGATCTAAGTTTGCAAATCTGTTTTGAAAATTGTTAAGGTTTATGCATTGCTTTGATTTGAGCTTCTGGAAAACTGTTTTAAAAAATGGTATGACCGTTGTTGATAAGCGGTACTACTGTAGGTCGATAATACCGATATTTGTTTGGCAGTACGTATTTTACAGAGAGCATATTTTTTGGATGTTTTCAATCTCTTTGATAATCGGAACGAGCGCATTTGAACTGTGATACTACCGCAGATCGGTAGTACCGAAAAATGTATGGCGATACGTAAAATACAGAGAATGTATTTTCGAGTGGCTTGATACTCTCTGAAAATTGGAATGACCGCACTTCAGCTGTGGTACTACCGTAAGTAGATAGTACCGATATTTATGTGGCGGTATGTATATTACAGAGAGCGTGTTTTTGAGAGTTTTGATCTCCCTTGAATCGGTATGACTGCATTCTCTTCAGCGGTACTACTGGAGTATGGTGGAACCGATATTTACATGGTGATATCAGTTTTCCAGAGAACGTGTTTTGAGAATTCTTGAGCTTTGGAAAAATGTAGCTCCATTCTAGCTGAGTGGTACGACCGCGATACGGTAGTACCGATTTCTAATTAGCAGTAGTACCGCAAATTTATGTGTAACGGCTAGTTTAGAGCTTTAAATGCATAACAGTCGACCGTTGAATCTCAACTACGGTAGTACCAGTCCTAAACAGCGGTACTACCGGAAATCCTGATTTGTTCAAGATGTTTGTTCCAACGACTAGTTTTTGTGGTAGGGGCTATAAATAACCACTTGGTCGGTTGTGGAATAACCTTTGGTACTTTATTTTCATTCTATTGAGTTAGCATGAGTTTCTCCTCTCACTTATACATGTGTTGCACCTTGTGAGCAAGGAGAGAAGTCTCTAGTTGCATATGTTGCATCTAGAGTTGGATTTCGTATCCACTTAAACTTGTGCATTCGTTGCACGTGGTGAGAGTCAAGCAAGGGGCTTGACTTATCACTCTTGGAGTTTGCCGACTCCTAGACGGCGTTGGAGGCGTCGTGCCTGGTGATCTCTTCAATGAAGATTGTGAAGAGGCCCGGCGTGGTGTGAAGGTTGGAGCTCACCTACTCGAAGCGTGAAAGAGATACAACTAGTGGATTTGAGGTGTTTGGCTTAATTCGTGGAGTCGGTCCAATTAGTTTGGGCTTACCTCAACGTGGATTAAGGGAGACCGACAAGTCTCCGAGCACCACGGTAAAAAGTCATTGTGTCATTGTGGTTTGTTCTCTAATGATTTACTTTATGCAATTTACATTTGTAGAATTAAATTGCTTACATGTCTTTCTATATTTGCTATCATTGATATAATCTTATATTGTTGGTGCACTTAGTGAGACTAGTTGTTTTAGGCCTTAAGTGTGCAAAATCGATTTGACTTACTCTTTCGCATTAGAAATTGGTTTTAGCCAAAAGTTTTTTAAAACCACATATTTACAGAGCTTAGTCTCTTATTTTATTAGACTTAACCGTCTAGAGAGTAAAGGATAACCATTAGTGATATAATTCACCTAGGTGAAGCACCTTTATTTGATAGCACTAACTATGCTTATTGGAAAATCCTCATGTCATGCTACTTTAAGGCCATGAGCCCTAAAATTTAGCATTATTGATGTGGCCTTTTCTCCTCCAAAGGATCATCTTGCTCCAACTATTGAGGAAGAGAAATGTTCACATCTTGACGCTCAAGCAATTAACGCTTTATTTAGTATTCTGAGTGTAGAGGTGTTCGATGAAACATGCAATCTCAAGAACGCTCATGAGATGTGGACACATCTTCAAGATCATTATTAAATGTCCACCCCAACAAAGGATGATTACATAGAAGAATGGATGTCGAACAAGAATGCTCAACTTCTAGCTCCGACAATAATGAGTCATCAACCCCATCCACATCACCTCATTGTTTATGGTGAAAGATAATAAGAATGTGAGCCTTCATATGATGAGTTGATGGATATGCTTAAGGAACTTAATGAGTATTTAGGAAAAGAGAAATAAAAATTTAAAGTTTTAAAGAAAGAGTATGTCTCACTTTAAAATAATTATGATGTTCTAAAAGATGAACATAAAACTCTCCTCCAAAATGAGATATATAAGTCCAAGGTGGATACAGGCATTATATGTAATTTATTAGATGATATGTCATGCATAGCTCCTAGCTCTTACATCTCATCTAAGGTTAGCATATCCACAAGATGATTTGCTAGATATTCCTTATAACTCAAAAATAGATGCTTCTACTTCCTCTATGCTTGTTGAGACCAACCTTATAGAGGAAAACAAAGAGCTCAAGGCCTTATAACTCAAAAATAGATGCTTCTACTTCCTCTATGCTTGTTGAGACCAACCTTATAGAGGAAAACAAAGAGCTCAAGGCCCAAGTCATAAAATTAAAAACTGACTTGGAAAGAAGTTTCAAAGGGAAGGTCACTCTCGACGAAATATTAAGCAAGCAAAAATGCTTTCAATATAAGAGTGGAATTGGCTACACTCCAAAGACACAGAAAGAATGTCAAGTGCTTTAGATGCAATGGGAAGGGCCACAATGCCTCGGTGCGCCCAAATCAAATGAATGTCAAGTTTAGACATTCAAAGAAGAGACAAGCTGGCAATAAGTAAGACAAGAAGACAAAGGATGGTAGAAAATGTCAAACTTGCTACAATTTTCAGGAAAAGGATATTTTAGTAAGGATTGTCCCAAAGGCATCTCACCTAAGTCTATTATTTATAATGATCATTATTTTCTTAGGAAGGATAAAAATAGCAATGTGTTTGCTAAAATTGTTAGTTCACCAAAGCTTATAGCTAGGGCCATTTGGATGCCCAAATCTCTTGTGAATAACATTCAAGTACCCAACCGAGTTTGGGTACCAAAAGGTGCATGAATGATTAATAGGTACTTGGAGAGGCATTGGAGGTTTTGGCTCACATTAAGAGGTGGATTCCACCATGTACAAAATTGGAGCCAAGCTCAAGGATGATCATGTCATATCAAGAATCAATGTCATCTCGGTAACAAGTATTTACATTGAAGTATCTAGCCCTTTTTACCTTGTATAGATTGTATTCCATAAAAATCTTTTTTTAAGGGGTGATCTTGCTCTTGTCCAAAAACTGCTTTAATTGAAATCTTGAGCAAGATGGTAGTGGCACACTAAGGGGGAGTTCTAAGTCATATCCTTGTATATCACATCCCTATGTGTGCCTAAATAAATTAAGTGCTATTAATGTTTTTCAAAATTGAGCTTTTTAGCCAAAAGTCAAAAAATCCTAAAACTCTTAGTAATTCTTTAAAAAAAAACTAGTTAAAAATGTATACAAATGCTTTTCAAAGGTTTACCAAAGGTTTTGGCTCAAGAAAAACCTATTTTAAGTGAAAAAGAGTTTCTAGCCAAAATCCAAAGTTTTAGTATCTTGTTTTTTTTTTGACATAAACTAGATTTTTATGTAAAATCTATTCTAAAAGGAATTTGAAAACTGTCCCAATAGGAATATCCTAGAGCTAGCTATTCTAAACCTTTTTGGTATTCACAAGATTTTCAAAAGGCCAACCTAGCAAAAGTTATTTAATTTTGAAACTCGTCCAAAATTACTAATTTGACCTAAGTGGTCACTTTCAAGCACTTAAGTGAGTTTTGTCATATGAGCCAAACCTATTCACATGAATTGATCTGTAATGGTGTTAATGACTCATACATACAATTTAATACTTTAAATTTTCATCATATGCTCAATTTGGCAGATTTGAAGAAGTCCCATGAAAAATTGCTTTTGTTTAGTACTCTTGATGTATTTGTGAAAATAATTTCAAAATATTTCTTAAAATCTCTATTGAAGTAAAAACTATATTCATTTGAGGTTTTCTATCTATCTCATGCAGAATGATCCTCCAAATTATTTGTTGAGTGTTTATTATAAAGGATCATTTGCATTCAAACTCAACTTCTGAATTTTCAGGCACAACAGTAATATCGTGTTTTAACGTTGGTACTACTGTTGCCCGGTAATACCACTCATATGTAGCGGCACTACCGTTCTTCTGGGAGGGTTGGCGAAGCATTCACCAAAGACCAAGTCGAAAATGTGGTCGAAAAGCGTACTCGAAAACGTACTCAAAGATGTACTCGAAAGAGTACTAGAAAACGTGGTCGAGCTTCGTGGTCAAACATCGTGGTAGAAAACATGGTCGAACGTCGTGGTCGAAAATGTGGTCGAGCTTTGTGGTCGAACATCGTAGTCGAAAATGTGGTCAAGCTTTGTGGTCGAACATCGTGGTGAAAAATGTGGTCGAACATCGTGGTCAAAACGTGGTTGAACATCGTGGTCGAAAACGTGGCCGAACGTTGTGGTCAAAACGTGGTCGAAGACACGGTTGAAAACCAACATGGTCGAAGATCACCGATTACTACCGGCATTAAAAATGTGGTACTACCGAAATTCGGTAATACCGACAAAAAATTACGGTACTACCACGTTGGTTGGTGAATTGTATTAACTGCCTTCACAAGGGGTTTTAACTCCTCTCTCATCCCAACCGATCATTCCGCCGACTCAACCTTTCTCTCACTCTCTCGGTGCTCCTCCTCTGTGAACACCTCTTCCAAATCTCTCGATTCTGTGGAGCTTTCTTGAATCTGATTGTTAGAAGTGTCTCCTGTGATCGAATCTCTTCCAATCCCTAAGGTATTTCCCGTGATTCTTTGCTTTTCTCATCTACTTCTGGGATCTATCTTTTTCTATGGTTTGAGTCAAAATGTGCATGATTAAGTCAATTCCTCTTGGGAAAATTGGTAGTAATTAGTGTTTGATGACTTATTATGTCGATTACATGGATTCATTCTGCCAAATACTAGTTAAAATAAAAATCAAAGGAGAACCCTAATCTGTTTGAAACTACGATACTACCGTCCCGTGGAAGCTGGTACTACCGACTTGCGGTAATACCATGGTGTTAACAACGGTACTACCATTCCAGAATAGCGAATTGATTTAATCATTCTCGTTTGCATAAAAACCTATTCTAATCGTCTCTTCTTATCTTAGCAATCATGCTAAGGATGAAGACAACCTCTCTTCGCAAAGGGGCCACTCCCGATGGAGATCCCTAGGAGCTTTATGATCCTCCAGCTTCAAGCACTGGACCTTCTCGCCAAAAGAGACCTACAAGGAAGGTAGCGGCAAGAAAACCTCCAAGGGGAGTGACCGACTCAGAGACAGAAGCGACTGATGGGAACAGTGATGGATCCTCACAAGAAGCGACTGCTAGTGATGAGGAGATGGGCGAGGTCGAAGAGCCTCAAGTTGACCTTATGCTTATTCCAAGTGAGAAATATACTCTTCTTCGACAGGTCAATCAGTATGAGAAGCCTAGCAATTCAACGGATGCGAGATTCTATACAAGATTTCAACAAGAAGTATTTGAAAATCTCTATAGTCTAAACCGACAATTTTATGATCATAAGCATGTGGATTTGGCTCACTTGAACTCACTTGATAAATATGATGGAGCCTATATGATATTTCAGAATATCAATCTACATGATCTTGTGGCCTTGAAGTGTGATTACAATGAGGATATCATAAGATAATTCTATACCACAGTGCATGTGTCAGAATCTTTTGATCATTTGATATGGATGACGGGAACCCAAATATATCAAGCCTTCAAGGCTGATTTTGAAAGAACTGTGAGAACTTATATAGGGACCCAAGAAAAATTATATGACAGAGAAGCCCTAAGGATTCCAACTTATATGTAGTTTTATGATGAAGATGTCAACTTTGTGCCTGGTAGGATTGGAGGCCTTCTCCCTTTGCCCAGCTTGGTCAACAGGATAATCAACCACACTTTTTCCCCAAGAGTGGAAACTTTGATGTCATTCGAGAGTATGCTTGGAACATCATTGACAATATTATGAATGGCAGAAAGTTTGATGTGGTTGATATGATTATAAGAGAGATCAGTGCCTCCAAGAATGACCGGGTCAAATGAATATACTTTGCGCCATATATTATAGCACTCATCTTGAGAGTAACTCAGGTTAAAGGAGCAAGGCTCGGAGTGCACAAGGCTTACAAGACTAGGGAAGGAGCTCCAGTGCCTGCAGCATACCTCCTCATGCTCCAGCAACACCTTCAGAAGATCGAGCTTCACTTCTTTCAGTTATGATGGAAATTCGAGAGTCGCAGCAACGACTGGAACAAAATCAACAAATGTTGGAGGAAGCCCAAACAGAGACAAACAATAGGATTGTGGCCTTGACAGATCAAGTTCACTCCCTCCAGCAATCCTTCTCTACTCCAGCTCTCTTTAGTCGCCGCCGCCTCAGCACTCCTCCTCCTCAAGACTAATCTCTTTTGGTTTTTGATGCCAAAGGGGAGAAGAAGAAGAAGAAATGAAGACTAGGTTGAAAGATTTAGGGGGTGCTTTAAGGGCTTGTGAGAATCTTATTATCTATTATGTCTATATTTGGAACAATGTGTTTTATAACTTATGTTTATGTGTGTAAGACCTTATTCGGTTTTTCTCTTAAGACTTTTGTTTATTGATGCCTTGAATGTTTATGCTTAGTGGTATCTCAAGCTTTTTTATTGATTATCTTTGATAATTGCATTAAATGACCTTGTGAACTTTGTTCTTCATAGTATATATATAAGGGAAACTCGACAAAATTTTCAATAATCTATATGTGCATGAAAATCACTTCATGAATCTCAAATGCACATGTTTAGGGGAATTTTTCTCTATATATTATATGTTAATTGAAAATCATTTCAAACTGGTTTGTATTTTGTTGAGCCTCCCAAAATAAAACTTGTGTTTATTTGTAAGGACTAGCTTCATGTTTTATCTGAGATTTCTTTAGGAGCTTGTTTATTTGGAGGATTTCACAAGTAAGTTTCCTTGAATGCATTCCAAATATCACTTCCTTTAAGACAAACTCAAATATGGCATCATTTTGAGTTGTTTGTTCCTTTCGGCCATAAAATGGGAGTTTGCAACTTATTTTGATTTTCCTCAAATATCTTGAAACCAAAACCTCTCTTCAAAATGGGAAGAATATTTCAATGATAAAAATAAAATGAATTCAATTGTCAAGCTCTTTGTTTTGCCAAAAATCTCTATTGTCTTTGATTTGTTTGGATTTTTGATGATTAATGCCAAAAGGGGAGAATATTTATATGATCAATATTTTCACATTTGGATGAGTAATATATTCTCTCTTGTCATTTTATCTTTTCATGCATGTCTCATTTATAAGCTTAAGAATGCATTATGTGCATAAGTCCTAAATTGGTTAATGACATGCATGGATATAGTTCAATAGGTTAAATTCTTATCTTATGGTGATTTATATCTAAATGTTGTTATTAATAAATGATTTGCCATCAATCATCAAAAGAGGGAATTGAAAAATCTAGACCTACCATTATGAGTTAATGGAGTATTCCGTGATTAATGATAAATCTATTTATGAGACTAACACTTTAATTGCTATACTTATTGTTTAGTCTCAATTGGAGGAAAATATGAAAATCAAAGAGGTATGCATTCGACATCTTATACTTATATCTTATTGCATTCCTCGAATTTAAAATATAGGTTAAACTCCACCAAAAGTCTAACTATAATATGTGCATATGTTCTTTTTACACATTCGTGTATGCCGTGGCACACAATCCTCTACCGTGGTAGGATTGGCTGCCATGGCAGAGGATTGTGTGCCGCGGTAGAGGATTGTGTGCCATGGCCCGAGGATTGTCTGCCCAAATCCTACCGCGGCAGAGGATTTACGCACGCGGCAGAGGATTGGCTGCGCAAATCCTACCACGGTAGAGGATTGGCTGCCATGGTAAAATCAGATATGCTTATCATAGCTGGTTTGTATTAAGAACCGTCTATGATGAGATGCTTATCACAAACGGTTTCATATAAAAACTGTCTGTGATGAGATGCTTATCACAGACGGTTAGTGATACAAACCGTCTGTGATGAGATTCTTATCACAAACGGTTCATGATACGAATCGTCTGTGATATGTCATTACGGACGATTTTTGTATGAAACCGACTGTGATTCGCAGCGCGGGAGTTTGAAAAATTTTGAACGCGTACGCGGGAGGAAAAATATTTTGGCACTATCCTTATAAATAATAGCCGAGTCGAGGCGAGATGTACTGGAGAGGGTGTCGAACCTGCGGGACGCCGACGTGCTGCTGGACTTCGTCTCCATCGATGTGCTCCGATCCAAGTTCGCCACCGCAGGCCTCGACGACAAGGACCTCGTCCTCCTTAGCTGTAAGCAAACAAATTTCTTCTTCCTCGATGACTCGATCAATCATAGTAGCTAACTTATGGGTGCACGTACGTAAATGGTAAATGGGTACATCGGCTCACATCCGCAATGGCTTCGCCGTCATCACCTCCGACGCTGTGCTCTACAACACCTCCATCGTCGACATCGTTGACTCCTACTCGGGCCTCCTCAGCACCCTCTTCGCCGATGCCATGGTCAAGATGGGCAGCATCGGGGTACTCACAGGCCGCAACAGGGAGGTCAGGAAGGTTTTTGTATGCGAGTGATGTCTTTTTCATGTATTTTCAATAGTATCTGAAGATAGAAAGCTCACATAAACTGTGATGGTACCAACTATGAAACATTCAAAATCCGATTTTTTTGTAATAGAAAAAACTATCACAGACGGTTCTGAACAAGAACCGTATGTGAAAATAGACTAACAAGAACCGTCTGTGATATATTTTTTCACGAACGATTTAAAAATCATCTGTTGTCATAGACACATAAATCCAAACGGTTCAAAAAATCGTCTGTGATGATGGTTTAGAACCGTCTGTGATAAGGTTTTGTGTAATAGTGGTTGACAGAAAAAAATTAACGAAGGTGACGGTAGTGTTATAAAAGGGTATGGTTTCGACTTTATAGTGATATAAAATGGTATAGTTCCGATTTTGAAGTGACATTTTAAAAAATTGCCCTTTTAAAATTTTAAGCACGGTGCTATTGTTTATATAGTACGTAGTCAACAAACTTCGGTATGAGTTAGTGCAAGTTTTGATTCGACTACAGAGCACTGAGGCACTTCTCATGATGAAATGATCAATAAAACGTAAACTTGCAAATGTAGCCAAAGTCGACTAAATTAGGTTTATCCTCGCAAAAAAGAAAAAAGTTAGGTTTATCTGCATATCTTTCGAGATTGTTTTTTAAGGCAACTTTGTGCTAGACCAAACATGTACCAATTAAGTTAGGCCAAACAGGTCAGAGCTCAGAACTCATAACTAAACATCTTTGGTTTGTAAATAATTATATCTTTGTCTACTCATTTCTTGACAACTTAGTACTTCTATCTTGACAGATTTGTCATGGCGTATAAGAACTGAATTATGCATCACTGCCGACTTTGAATTGAAAAATACATTACTACTCAAGTTGGCTGAAGAATATGTTGGAGATATGGTTGTACAACTACATTGTACTGTATTGCAACGGTGTGATCTAAAACTTCGAACCTAGCCGGGGCAAAAGGATTGGGGCAATTTATAATGTGTAATTAAAATTTTATGTTGTTTTATATTCTTTTCCGGTTTCGTACCTGTTTTTTCTTTGTTAATATAATAGTCAACCCTTGTGCCTGTTTCTTAAAAAAAAAAAGATTCCTACGTGTATAGACGGGCAATATTTTGGATAGGGCTGTGAGCAATGCGTATGATATGAGCATTTCATATATCATCTTTATTCTGCGAAATCACGTGGTGACAACAGGTGAGTTGTCAGCTGGAAAATTAATTAAACGTGATTTTGACATCCCTAATTATGTGGTTTGGTCGCTAAGTAAGGCACAAATTTAATTAATCCATCTTTTCTTAGACGGTACAGACAGTTGCTTGAGACATGAGATATTCAAAAATCGAATTATACTAAAATCAAAATATACTTAGACAAATCGATGAAGGCTTGTCAAAAGGGTCGAAGGGGAGACACCACGTATCAGAAAATTTAAAAAAGATTTTAGAAGAACGCGCCTGCAATCTTTCTAGTATATTTTTCTTAAGTGTATTGCATAAAGCACTAGATATATCGCAATAAAATATGGTAGCAAGCACCGCCCTTCCTTTAGAAAAAAAATACCCGACCAGATGAACAATTTCACCACATCAGCGCGCTGCCATACGTGTCCCGTTGAAACGGAACGGATAATTTCCGACCGACCGAATAAATTCGGATACTATTTGGAGTGTTTTTTCGGATATCTGTTATCTTTGTTGGATTTGGATTCATTTTTTGTCGGATTCGGATTTGGGACGAAGTTATCCGGTGGATTCGGAGCTATCCGAAAAGTAAATTGGAACTATCTGGAAAAATATCTGAGTGCTATCCAAATCCTTGCGTAACTGCGTTGCGTACGTTGGCTAATACAGGCACAACCGACTCCATCTCCATCAGTCCACACTCCCGTCCCGCCCACATCATCCAAATCCCAACCCATCCGACCATCCCCTCCGACCTGCCTAACCCTCGCCGCCGCCACCGCCACATTCCTCCTCCCTCGTTGCTGTCGCCGCCACCTCCCTTCCCCTCCCACGATCCCTCCTCAATCCACATCTACACCTCCCCACCCGCGTCCTCCCCCTTCGCCTCCCTCCTCCCTCGCCGTCGAGGAAGAGGGCTCGCCCGTGGGACAAGCCGCGGCTCTAGCCAGGTCCGGATGTACGGCAACGATGAAGTGCGTGTTGGCAATAATCCAGAGAGGCGACGTCGACGACAATGGTGAGGCATTCAGTGAGATGGAGCACGCGCGTGATGATGGAGCAGGTGATGAAGGGCCTCATGGATGTCTCATTCAGGAAAGAGAAGGCTGTTGGGCTATCCCTCCATATGAAGACTCATCTCAGCCCACAAGCTCAAGAAATGACAACCATTGATTACCCTAAGAATGAATGGTTGAGATACCTCCTCCTTGGAGAGGGGAATAAAAACCCTAGCTATCTCCTTGAGCTGCTGCTGCAAGGCAGGAGAGGGAGAGAGGAAGCATTTGCACACAACCAAAACAAGAGACAAGAGAGAAAAGAAGAAGAGAAGTTCTGTCCCATCTCGGGTGATTTGCACAGTCTTCATCAAGACGACGATCGGAGTAGCAAATGTGGTCGGATCTGCCTCAAATTTGGTTTGTGAGTTCCTGACTCGTAGATCTGTGATTTGTACGGTTGGATTGAGGATTGGTTGAGTGGAACACCTGATTTGATGGGGGTTTTGTCAGTTCGGGTAGCAGCAGATTCAGTACTGAGCAGATCTGGTAGAAGTCCTGTTTGAGTGGTGAAACTTTGTACGATTTGGCTGAAATTTGGACAGAATGTTAGGGACTCGTGGATACACATTCCTACCAAGTTTCATGCAGTTTGGATCTGTGGTTTGTGAGATATGAACTGATAACCGAAGGGGACAGAAACTGTTTTTCCTCTGGTTGGCTGTTAGTATACCTCTTGTTAATTGTGTATGGTTGTTGATGATGATACCAAGATTATATCTTGATGATGTTGTTGCTTCTGTAATGTACCTCTAGATATTCTAGAGAAGACTCTTTGTACCCATTGTTGATTATAGTGGAAGATTTAGGAGTGGGTTGTGCAAGCCCCGTGGTTTTTACTCCTCACATTGAGGAGGTTTTCCACGTAAATCACTGTGTCACTTTGTGCATGTTGTTATTGTTAATTCCGCTGTTTATCTGTTAGTTGAAGCCATCCTCATTGGTTCACTACAAGTAAAGGTGCTGAACTTTTGGAAATTGCATTGTTTAGCCCCAACAAGTGGTATCAGAGCTTGTGTTTGCTTTGGTGATTGTCTTGCAGTGAAAGATGGAGGTGAATACCACCAGGATGATATCTCTGAATGGTACAAACTACCAAGCTTGGAAAGGTAAGATGGAAGACTTGCTCTATGTGAAAGAGTATTACAAGCCAGTATTTGCCACCGAGAAGCCAGATGACAAAACTGATGATGAGTGGAAGGTACTTCATCGTCAAGCTTGTGGGTTCATTCGATAGTGGGTCGATGACAATGTGTTGAACCATATCAGTGATGAGACACATGCACACTCTTTATGGCAGAAATTGGAAGAATTGTATGCTAGGAAGGAAGGTACCAATAAGATGTTCTTGATCAAGCAATTGATGCATTTGAGGTACCGAGATGACACTTCTGTGGCTGATCATGTGAATGCATTTCAAGGTATTATAAATCAGCTATCTTCCATGGGCATCACATTTGATGATGAGGTTAGGGCTTTGCTACTACTTGGTTCTTTGTCGGATACTTGGGAAACTCTCAAAGTCACTTTGTGCAATTCAGCTCCAAATGGTACTTTATCTTGGAACCTTGTGAAGACCAAAGTGATAAATGAAGAGTCAAGAAAACTTGCTGAAAGGGAGAGTTCCTCCTCACAACCCGAGGTGTTGTTCACCGAGTCACGGGGGAGAAGCAAGAGCCGAGGTCCGAAGAATTCAGCTGAAAGTAGAAGCAAGTCAAGAGGAAAATTTTCAGATGTTGAGTGCTATCACTGCCATGAGAAGGGACACATTAGAAAGTTATGCCGAAAGCTCAAGCGGGAGAACAAGAAGAAAAAGAAGAAGGCACAGAAACAAGATAGTGATAGTGACAGTGATGTTGGTCGCATTACTTCAGCGGTTGAGGACATGATGGTAGTCATTGCTGAAAATGATGATGGCAAGATTGGTACCACCGTTGAAGAAAGGATCACTGTTGTTTCTGATGATGCAGCCATCAACCTTGTGGGTGATGATGACATGACTTGGATACCTGATAGTGGTGCTACCATACATGCTACATCTCATAGAAGGCTCTTCACAAATTATGTTGCTGGTGATTTTGGAATTGTGAAGATGGGAAACAATGATCGTGCTCAAATCATTGGAAAGGGAGATGTGCATTTAGAGACAACTAATTGTACACTACTAATTCTCAAGTCTGTGAGACATGTTGAAGATTTGCGGCTCAACATAATTTCAGTGGGATTGCTTGATAATGAGAAGTATTCTAGCAGATTTGAAAATGGACAGTACAAGCTCACCAAGGGCAGCATGGTATTTGCAAGAGGTAAAATGGTTTCACTCTTGTATCATGTCCATGTTAAACTCTCTTGTGTTTCTGTCAATACATTAGGATAGGATGATCCTTGTGTTCTATGGCACAAGAGGCTTGGGCACATGGGTGAGAAGGGTATGGCTGTGCTAGTGAAGAAGAATCTCTTGTTAGGGATTTCAAGTGTGCAATTGAAGCGTTGTACAGATTGCCTAGTAGGGAAGCAACACCGAATTGCTTTCAAAAGTCAACCTCCTCACAAGAAGCCAGAGTTGCTGGATTTGGTGCATTCCGATGTGTGCAAGATGTCGGTAAGGTCAATTGGTGGTGCTAAGTACTTTGTCACTTTCATTGATGATTCTTCTAGGAAAGTTTGGGTTTATCCCTTGAAGTTCAAAAGTCAAGTGCTGAATACATTCAAGCAATTCCAAGCCTCAGTTGAGAGAGAAACTGAGAAGAAGATAAAGTGCATTCGTACTGATAATGGAGGAGAATATATTGGGCCATTTGATGCATATTGCAAGGAGCAAGGAATTAGACATCAATTTACTCCTCCTAAGACACCACAACTAAATGGCGTTGCTGAGAGGATGAACAGGACATTGGTGGAGAGAGTTCGATGCTTGTTGTCACATGCAAGGTGCCAAAGTCTTATTGGGGTGAGGCTTTGATGATCGCAGTTTATCTTGTTAATCTCTCACCATGTTATCCTTTGCAGGGAGATGTTCCTAACAGGGTGTGGTACAACAAGGATGTCTCCTATGATCACCTGAAAGTGTTTGGGTGCAAGGCATTTGTTCATATTTCTCAAGATGAAAGGTCCAAACTTGATGCAAAGACACGACAGTGCATACTCCTTGGCTATGGTTTGGATGAGTTCGGCTACAAGCTGCTTGATCCTATAGCAAAGAAGGTTGTCAGAAGTCGTGATGTTGTGTTTGTTGAAGACCAGACAATTGAGGATATTGTGAAGGCAAATGTGCAAGTTCCTCAACAGCAAGGCATGGTTAATTTAGACCCGCCTCCTGCGGCTCGGCTCCACAACAAGCTGAAGGCGATGTTGCAGATGATGCACAAGATGATGTGCATGGTACAGGTGGTGAGAATGCTCCCCAGCAGCACGAGTTTGATGCTGAATTTGATGATCATGATCAACAACCACCAATACCAGAAGTTCCACTTAGACGATCCACCAGAGTGTGCAGACCTTCTAGTAGGTATTTCTCAAATGATTATGTGGTGTTATTGTCTGATGATTTAGAACCTGAGTGCTTTGCAGAAGCAATTGAAGATGAGCATAAGAAGGAGTGGATGAAAGCTATGCAAGAGGAGATGGATTCCTTGCATAAGAATAATACATATGAGTTGGTGAAGTTGTCAAAGGGCAAGAAGGCATTGAAGAATAAGTGGGTCTATAGAATCAAGCAAGAAGAGCACACGTCACATCCAAGATACAAGGCGAGGCTAGTTGTGAAAGGATTTGGCCAGAGGAAGGGAATTGACTTTGATGAGATCTTTTCTCCGGTGGTGAAGATGACATCCATTCGGGTGGTTCTTGGCATTGCAGCTAGTCACAACTTGGAGGTTGAGCAAATGGATGTGAAGACAGCCTTCCTTCATGGAGACTTAGAGGAAGAGATATACATGGAGCAGCCTGAAGGGTTTGTTAAGAAGGGCAAAGAAGACTATGTGTGCAAGCTAAAGAAAAGTCTTTATGGCCTGAAACAAGCACCAAGACAATGGTACATGAAGTTTGAATCTGTTATGGGGGAGCAAGGCTACAATAGGTGTAGCACAGACCATTGTGTGTTCTTTCAGAGATTCTCAGGTGATGATTTTATCATCTTGTTACTCTATGTTGATGATATCTTGATTGTTGGCAAGAATGTCTCCAGGATTGCAAAGCTGAAGAAAGAGTTGAGCAAGTTCTTTGCTATGAAGGACTTGGGGCCAGCAAAGTAAATTCTTGGTATGAGAATTGAGAGGGACAAAAACTCCAACAAGTTGTACCTGTCACAAGAGAAGTACATTGAGAAGGTACTTAAGAAGTTTTGGTTGGACAATGCAAAAGCTGTGAGCTATCCACTTGCAGCTCATTTCAAATTGAGCACCAAGCAATGTCCTGCTACTGATGAGATGAAGAAGGAAATGCAGAATGTTCCATATGCCTCAGCAGTTGGAAGCTTAATGTATGCTATGGTGTGTACAAGGCCAGACATCGCTCATGCAGTTAGTATAGTGAGCAGATTTATATCAAATCCTGGAAAGCCGCATTGGGAAGCCGTGAAGTGGATAATGAGATATCTCCGGGGTAGCACAAAGATGAAGCTTTGCTTTGGAAAAAGAGAGCCCGTGTTAGTTGCATACGGATGCGATATGGCGGAGATGTTGATAGCGAAAAATCTACTTGAGGTACTGATTACATATTCGGGAGGTCATGTCATGGAAAAGTAAGTTGCGAAAATGTGTGGCATTGTCTACAATCAAGCTGAATTCATTGCGGCTGAGGCGAGCAAGGAGTTATTATGGCTGAAAAGGTTTGTTGGTGAGCTTGGTTTTGATCAAGACAAGTATGTGTTGTTTTGTGATAATCAAACATCCACTTGAGTAAAAATTCTAGTTTCCACTCAAGGTCGAAGCATATTGATGTTCGATACCATTGGATTCGAGAGGTGTTGAGTTCTAAGCAAATGCAGCTTGAGAAGGTTCACACTGACGACAATGGGGCTGATATGTTGACCAAAGTAGTGACGAGAGAGAAACTTGAGGTATGCCGGCAAATGGCTGGCATGATTGAGATGAGGTGTTAATCTTTCCATGATGTCGGGAGGGGGAGTTTGTTGGGCTATCCCTCCATATGAAGACTCATTTCAGCCCACAAGCCCAAGAAATGACAACCATTGATTACCCTAAGAATGAATGGTTGAGATGCCTCCTCCTTGGAGTGGGGAATAAAAACCCTAGCTATCTCCTTGAGCTGCTGCTGCAAGGCAGGAGAGGGAGAGAGGAAGCATTTGCACACAACCAAAACAAGAGACAAGAGAGAAAAGAAGAAGAGAAGTTCTGTCCTATCTCGGGTGATTTGCACAGTCTTCATCAAGACGACGATCGGAGTAGAAAACGTGGTCGGATCTGCCTCAAATTTGGTTTGTGAGTTCCTGACTCGTAGCTCTTTGATTTGTACGGTTGGATTGAGCATTGGTTGAGTGGAACACCTGATTTGAGGGGGGTTTTGTCAGTTCGGGTAGGAGCAGATTCAGTACTGAGCAGATCTGGTAGAAGTCCTGTTTGAGTGGTGACACTTTGTCCGATTTGGCTGAAATTTGGAAAGCATGTTAGGGACTCGTGGATCCACATTCCTACCAAGTTTCATGCAGTTTGGATCTGTGGTTTGTGAGATATGAACTGATAACCGAAGGGGACAGAAACTGTTTTTCCTCTGGTTGGCTGTTAGTATACCTCTTGTTAATTGTGTATGGTTGTTGATGATGATACCAAGATTATATCTTGATGATGTTGTTGCTTCTGTAATGTACCTCTAGATATTCTAGAGAAGACTCTTTGTACCCATTGTTGATTATAGTGGAAGATTTAGGAGTGGGCTGTGCAAGCCCCGTGGTTTTTACTCCTCACATTGAGGAGGTTTTCCACGTAAATCGATGTGTCACTTTGTGCATGTTGTTATTGTTAATTCCGCTGCTTATCTGTTGGTTGAAGCCATCCTCATTGGTTTACTACAAGTAAAGGTGCTGAACTTTTGGAAATTGCATTGTTTAGCCCCAACAAAGGCCTCCGGGGTTCCTAGGAAGTTTTTGTCCAGTTGGCCTCGTGGCGATGTAAGTGCCATGGTCTATGAGTTCTTGGGTTCATAAAGTTTTGCCTCATCTTTCTAATTCTTGATAGGAATCTTGGTACATTGGACTATTCAAGTGGTTCGTGCTGTCCTCTACGGGTGTCTTTCTTGTTTGTTTCTTGATGAGCGAAATTTGTGGACAAATCAATTGCACTACTTTGTAATGGTTCTGTTCTTAGTTTGTTTCATGTTCTTTTTGCAGCAACTGACTGTTTCTTGGAGTATCTTCTGTAGATACTGTCCGGTCTACACAGAAAAGAAACTACTTTTGTTTTACATAGTGGGAGCTCTTTTGTTCTACATAGATGGTTTCATCTGTTTCTATTGCATTAAATTGATTATCAATTGTCATACCTCTACTTCTTTACATGAAACTGATTCCATAACTACAATTGTTTTCAGAAAGGTTGGTCACGGAGAGATGGTATTGCTGATCCTCTCATCCTGGCTTCTGGACATGTAAGTAGAACTAGTTTCACTCTTAGTTTACAATTTTGCATCCATATATTCCTTATGGCTTGTTTGTAAAGGGAGGGATTAGAACCAATCTCTTCGGATTGGAATGGATTTTAGTTCAAATTCTGAGTTAATCTTAAGGGATTAAGTCAGATCACAATGTATCCAAACAAACCCTGAATGTTCATGTAGTGTTTCTCTATAGCCAGTTTTGTCAGAGATCAGGTTTCTTTCAATGTCACTGTTTCTATTGGTGTCTATCCTGGTAGGCTTGTGAAAAGTTAGAATCATGTCCTCCAAATTACACCTTGAATTGTTATAGGCAGCCATTGTCAACGCCTTGTCTTCATTACAATTATGGGTTATACAAAGTTGAATGTTTTGGTTATCTCTTTGTGAATTGTGATAATTGGTTAGTACATTCACATTTCACGCTAGGCGCATCGTTGGTTGAGCTTGCTTTCATTATTTTCTTTGCAATTATTAGGATAGACCAACACTTACTATATTACCGTTTCTCTTGCTTTCAAATTTCCATTTGTGGACCATCTGTTGTACTTGCCCTACTCTGGTCAATCTCATTCATAAATGTGAGTTTGTATACAGTAACCTTGTTTTTCACAACGATGAGTTATGTCTGTAAGATAGTATCATTGAACATTATCAGTGTTACTCATTTTCCTTCATCCTTGTAGCCCTACCTCGATGCTTGCCTATACTTGCGTTCCTTATGAGGGATGGCTGGAAGCATGTATGAGAATATACTCTGACAAAAACAAATCTATTTTTGTATGATGAGATGACGATCGAGGCTGAGATCGACTGAGATGTGATCATAGAGATGGCTCGCTGCTGCTAGATAAGTCTTTTGTGCAACCAAGGACTTGCTACTTACTTACTTAGTACTTACTATTACTACTTTGCTGCTTGTTGTGCAACTAGTGATGTACTTGGCTATGGCTATTGACTAGTTGAATTTTGGACCGTGTGAGAGTTATGACTTACTACTTGTTAGTTAGTAGTTACTACTTGTTTAACTAGCCCCTATCATGTATTTGTTACTTGCTAGTTAGTAGTTACTACTACTTGCTTAACTAGTTAACTACCCTCTGTTATCGTGTGTTGTATCTAAATTTGCTTGTTAAACTACTAATCTAGTTGCATTTTAGACATGTAGTATAGTTGATTGATCTTTATTTGTGCAACATATATGGTTTCTATTTTCGCGCAATATTCGAATAAGTATTCGTGACTGAGACAATCCATATTCGGTTCGGCATGTATTCGCTCCGTATTCGTGACCAAGACTATCCACATTCGTATTCGTATCCGACATTGTTCGTGTCTGATTCCGAATGCGAGAAAAAAATATGAAAAAGGATACGGGGTGAGCGATATTCGTCCGTGTCTGCTGATCCGTTTGCACCCCCTACCAACGGGAGGTGGGAACATGCGAACAACAGACATCACCGGAGCAGGGCTGCAAACGGAACGGATAATTCCCGACTGTCGGGACCCAAATATGCAAATCTGGACCCTCTGTGTATTCTGCACTAGTCCAGGATCACGCTAGTGCACACAGTATCAACATTGATGAAATATCACATCCATACAACGAATATAAGAATAAACGAGTACATTAGATAACAAATAACTGTTGGGACCTTATGGTCGAGTGTTACATTTATTAAGCCATGCAAGGCTGACAATAAAGAAATAAACTGCAGCGGAAACGAAATAAACTCCGGTGGCTCCCATCAATTTACCACAGGCAACCGACTGGGATCAAGACCCTAACGCTCAACCTTCGTAGAAATCCTCTTCAAAAGCAGGCGACGACTCCTCCATACATTGATTTGTTTAGCAAGAGTGAGTACACACCGTACTCGCAAGTCATACCACAGAATGCATTTATACATGATGGCTTATTCCAAAGAAATGACTTCTGTGGTTATTTTGCAGAAATGCAACATTTGCAATTGAATACAAATAATAGATTGATAGCATAATTCAAAACAAATAGACAATAATAAGTTAACAATTGATTTCACAAAGGACACACAGTCTAATCAAGTTCTTTCACACATGAACAAGTTATCTCACACACGGTGACCCTTCCCAATTGTTTAATGAAAAACTACCCTCGTGTGAAATTCGAGCATGTCCATAACCGAGGACGCGGCGATTCGAATAGATTGGTTTAAACACTCTGCAGAGGTCGTACACTTTACCCACACGATGAAACCAACGGATCGAGTTGATCACAACAAAACCTTTCGAGACTTCATCTCAAACAATGACACTCTGGTGTGCTTTCTATCGCCGTCAATTTGTACACACGGCCCTTGGAACGACACACACCATTGGACGAGGATGCACGTGAACCGTCCCGCGATGTGACATATCACACCTCCACCCATCACATGCTTAAATACAACTTCGAGTGGTCAATGTCAAGACTCCATAACTTACTAAGTCGCTCTCGGCCCATACTAGGCATGTGGTCGTCATGGAAGGCCAGTTCAATGGCGCACAAAGTTAAGTCCTTAATTGACCAAGGCAAGACTTCCAGTTTTAACCCAAATCACAAAGTTTATAAAGCACACAGCTCCACCATTCACACAGATCCACCACTTGCCTCAGTCCAAATCTTTTCCCACCCTGTTGATTAAGTGCAACACATGCCATCAACGAGTAATAGCACACAGCACACACAGATTCATCACACAGTTCCATAATCACTTAGTCAAGTTTATAATTACAACTCTCACATGAAATGATGACTCGTGGCATGGCTAAGCAGTCTAATCGTATCTAACCAACCCACGTTGGTGCTACAATAATACCAACTAATAATTAATCAACCTAGGGTGACAAAAGATCATGGCATACAATAGGCAAGGTGGCATAACAATTTGGATTAATAACTACACCCAAAAGCATTTAAATAAATACTTGAAATAGAATGCAATACATTGAAACAAAGTAGTTTGAAAACTGGGTTCAAAATGATCAAAGGTATAACTTGCCTTGGAATAGATCTAGATATTGGTCTTGGTCTTGAGGTGCTCCTTCTTCTACAAAATTCCCCGAAGTATCGACGTCTACTCGTAACGAGACAAAAGAAACAAAACAAATAAATAACAGAGGCAAAACAAACTCCAAAAATCAAATAAAATTCATAAATAAATAGATCTGAATTTTATATGAATTTACAAATTTGAATGGGCTCAATCGGAGTTCGGATGCAAAAGATATGGGCTTTGGAAGATTGGAAAAATCAATTAAACCCTAAATTGGATTTTCTCGAATTTCCCGAATTAATTTTATAAAGGAAAATCGAATTATTGCGCAATGCTTGCGTCAGTCGAGAATTTCCGGAAAAAGAAATATATTAAAATACCGTACTGACAGGTGGGACCCACTCGTCGACCTCTCAACTCACGGTGGTAGGGTCCTCCGAGCCGAGAAAAGCTGGCCTTGTGAACCGGGGGCGTGGCGATCAGCGACCACGTAGGCGACACGCCAGCACAAGGGGGGGATGTGGCTGCACACGTGGGCAGCCACGAGGCAAAACGCCGGCGACACTCCGGCGACCATGGATACAGCGGATGACGGCGGCTCGGCGGTGGCGAGTCGCGACCGAATCAGCGCAACTGGCGAATCGGTGACGCGTCGCTACTCGCCGGAGATGACCAAAACGGCGGCGACGACAAGAAGAGCGGCGAGCGGTGCGGTGATAAGCGGCGACGACGAGCGACGGCTTCGAGGGCAAGCGTGCGGCGACGGTAGCCCTTGACGCGCGAACACGGGGTGGGTGTGGCGGCGGCGGTGCTCACCGACGGCGACGCACCGGCGAAGAAGCTCACGGGCGCGGAGGTTGGAGCTCGATTCCGGTGAAACGGCTCGCTAGGGTGGAGGCTTTGGGAAAAGCGGCCGGAGGCGATCCTCGTGACACGGGCGCGGCTTTAAATAGGGCCCGAACCCTAGAGTCCGTGTCGAGGGCGGCGTGGTGCGCGCGGAAGAATCGGTCGGGCGCGAGGAAATCGGAACGGAGACGAAGGCGACGGCGGTCCCACCCGGCAATGACAAAGAAGAAGGGCGCGCGCGAGGCGAACGGCAACCGTCGATCGGGATCAAGGGCCGGGAGCGAGCGGCGAGCGCGGCAATGAGCGTCTGATCGCGCAAGGGGGACACGCGCGGTGATCCAAGGGCTCAAGGCGGGAATGGGCTGCGGGAGTTGGGCCGGGGCGATGGAATAGTGCTGGGCTTCGGCCCAGTACTGTTCCGAAGGATTTAAAAATAGGTTTTTCTTTTAAATAAATCCAGAAAATGCAAATAGCAATTAGAAAATAGCAAATGACTTTGGAAAAATTCCAGAAAATTCTATAAAATATATCCAAGCATATAGAATCTAAATAAAATAGTTTTGACAACTGTTGGTGTTGGGATTAAGCACATTAAATCAGTTTGTCCTAAAAGTCACATTTAAGCTTTTTAAATTAATATTCAAATAATCCAAATGGTAAATTCTCTTGCTACCAATATTTAAAAGATTTTTAAAGCTCTGAATTTTGGGATGTTACAAACCTCCCCCCCTTAAACGAATCTCGTCCCGAGATTCCTACTAGCTAGAGAAAAGGCTAGGGAACTCGGCTTTTCACTCTTCTTCACGTTCCCACGTTGCTTCTCCTTCCGAGTGGTTACTCCACTGGACTTTGCAGAAACGAACGGTCTTGCTTCTGGTGCGGCGCTCTGCGACATCCAAAATCTTGACAGTCGCTCTTTGTATGTGAGATCTTCCTTGATTCAATTGACTCCAACGGTCTCGCTCTTCCGCACACGAAGACACTTCTTCAGTTGAGAGACATGAAAGACATCATGCACTCCTGCTAACGATTGCGGTAGCTCCAACTGGTACGCAACTTCTCCACGGCGTTCCAAAACCTTGAATGGACCCACATACCTTGGGGCAAGCTTCCCTTTGGTGTGGAATCTCTTAACACCTCTCGAGCGGAGTAACTCAAGATACACAAAATCCTCTCGGTTCAAAGCTGAGGTCACGACGACGATTATCGGTATAACTCTTTTGCCTGGACTGGGCTATGTTTAACCTCTCTCTGATCATAGCAACTTGTTCTTCGGCTTCCTGAATAATATTTGGCCCGAACACTACACGCTCAAATTGTCTCGACCAATTCAACGGAGTTCGCAGTACGACCGTCATGAGCTTCAAATGGTGACATCTGCAAACTGGCTTGATAACTGTTGTTGTACGAGAATTCTGCATACGGTAAACTTTTATCCCAACTGGTAGCATTAGCTAAGGCACAGGCTCTTAACATGTCTTCTAAAATCTGGTTGACTCTTTCATCGGCCCATCCATCTGCGTGGATGATAAGCGATACTAAAATTCGGATGAGTTCCTGTGGCTTCATGTAGACTCGCCGAAACGAGGTGAATTGAGATCCTCGATCGACACTATCTTCTTAGGCACACCGTGCGGTCGACGATTTTTGACATATACAATTCGCCAAGCGGTCTCTGAGTAAGTGGTTTTGACCGGCAAGAAATGGGCAACCTTAGTCAAGCGATCCACTATTACCCAAATCGAATCATAACTGATTGAGTCTTGGGTAGACCGTAATGAAATCCATACCGATCTCTTCCCACTTCCATTCTGGTATCTTCAGCGGTTGTAGCAATCCTGCTGGTCTCTGATGTTCGGCCTTTACTTTCTGACACACGTCGCATAAGGCAACGAACTCGCGACGCCTCGCTTTAAGTTTGGCCACCAAAACTTATTCTTAACATCCCGATACATCTTAGTGCTTCCAGGTGAATTGAATACTTTGAGTCATGGGCTTCCTTCGTAATCACCGTCTTAATCCATCCATATCCGGTACAGATACGCCCATTGATCCACAAGATATCATGATCATCTATGGTGAAGTGTTTAAATTTTCCTTCCGACATCTTCTTCTTGAGATCAAGCAAACTCGTAATCCTTAGGTTGAGCTTCACGAATCTGTTTCTCCGAGTAGACTGTACTTCAAATTGGCCACAAATCCTTCCGAACAACTTCTAGTGTAGCTTCGAATTCCTCCCAAGTTCTCAACACAACTCTTTTGCTTCGAGCATTGCGGTAGCTCTTACGACTCGGTGCATCCAGCAACTACATTGGCCTTACGGGATGGTAATGGATTCCAAGATTATAATCCTTTATTAATTCCACCATCTTCTCTGTCTCATGTTCAAATCGGTGAGTGAATATGTACTTCGTGCTCTTATGATCTGTGTAGACTTCACAAATGATTCCGATGAGATAATGACGCCAAATCTTCAAGGCATGCACTACGGCAATAGTTCCAAATCATGGGTAGGATAGTTCTCTTCATGAGGCCTTAATTGCCTTGGCGCATAAGCGGCGACTCTTCCTTCTTGCATAAGGACACATCCTAATCCTTGACGCGAAGCATCACGGAGATATCAAAATCCTTACTAATATCCCAAAACTAGCATCAAATTTGAAGTCGACGTTTCTTCAATTCTTGAAAACTTTCTTCACAAGTCAGTCCAAATAAACTTCTTCTCTTCTTCAACAATTGCGTAAGAGGTTTAGCAATCGTTGAGAACCCTTCAATGAAACGACGATAGTATCCCGCCATTCCCAAGAAACTACGAATTTGAGTAACCGTCTTGGCTGCTCCCAATTCATTACTGACTTTAACCTTCCGGGTCAATCACTACTCCTTCCTTTGTCATTACATGACCGAGAAAATCAACTTTCTTCTTCCAAAAGTCACACTTGCTGAACTTGGCATACAACTGATGTCCTCTGAGCTTCTCTAGGATTAATCTCAAATGTTCTGCATGCTCTTCTTCTGATTTTGAGTATACCAAAATATCATCAATGAATACTACTACGAACCTATCCAAATATTCCATGAATACTTTGTTCATCATGTTCATGAAGTAGGCAGGGGCATTAGTCAATCCAAAAGACATGACTAAAAACTCATAATGTCCATATCGGGTTGAGAAAGCGGTCTTTGGTACATCCTTAGGACAAATCTTCAACTGATGGTAACCTGATCGCAGATCGATCTTGGAGAATACTCCGGCTCCTTTCATCTGGTCGAACAAATCATCAATTCTGGGCAATGGGTACTTATTCTTGATGGTGACTTCGTTGAGGGAATGATAATCGATACACATTCTCATACTTCCATCTTTCTTCTTGACGAACAAAACTGGTGCTCCCCATGTCGCATTTAACTAGGTCTTACAAAACCTTTCTCTAGTAGTTCTCCTATCGCTTCTTCATTTCCACAAGTTCATCGATTGCATCCGATAGGGTCTCTTGAAATTGGTGCTGTTCTCGCACTAGATCGATGACAAACTCAATGTCACGGTCGGTGGCATTCCCCGTAATTCTTCCGAAATACATCCGGTAATCTCGACTACGTGCGTCTTCCAACGAAATCGCTTCTTGGTCGTTGACTACCAAATGTCCATCACGCATCGAGGTGGCTAGAAATTCTACTTTCTTTCTGTGGTATCCTCAATTGTTACGGCTCTTGACCACAATCTAGCACTGCTTTATGTTTGGATAACCAATCCATACCAAGGATGACATCTATGGTCTGAGTGTCTAGAACTATTAGGTTGGCTAGAAACTCAACTCCAGCTATGAGTAGCCTAGCTCCTAAACATCCAACTTTAGAACTTAGCTCTGCTCCAGGCGACTGGACTAACAGAGTATGCTTAAGATGCATAACTTCCAATTTGTTCTTAGTTGCAAAATTCCGAAACAAGCGAATCGAAGCTCGAATCAAACAGTAATCGATGCAGTAATGAATTTACTAGGAACTTACCCAGTACAACGTCAGGTGCTTCTTGGGCTCCTTCCAGAGTGACGTGGTTGACACGGCCTCTGACCACTGATGGCGGTGCTCCTCCGGATTGACCGGTAGCTTGAGAAGTTCCTTGATGGTTGCCTTGTACTGGTGTCTTGGCTGGTGTGTTTCCAAGGTTGAAGCGTACTGGAGTGATAGTCCCATTCTGCGGACATCGGTTGGCGAAATACCACGGCCGATTTACTGTAAAGCAAACTCGGTTGTATTCGTGGGTTGCTTCTTGGATTGGGGTTGATCGTGCGGGGTTGCGAAAGTTACGAGCAAGCTGGCGAGGTTGAAGTTGGTGCGGGTGGTCCGCGAGTGCAGTGGTGGGAAACGGCTAAACTGCGGTGGAATCATTCTTGCCCTCAGCTGGGGTTGGTGACTTCCTTGCTGAGCCATTCTGCGCTTACGATGATCTTCCAATTCCTTGCGCTTATCCTCTAGAATCAAAGCCTTGTTGATCAACTCTTGAAAATCAGGAAAGGTGTGGGCGATCAAGTTGACTTGAAGTCCGATGTTCAATCCTTTCGAAAACGACTGACGAGCCTTGTCGATGGCGACATCTTCTATGACATATCGAGCAAGTTGTGAGAACTTGTTGAGGTAATGTCGATCAACGACATTCCTCCTTGCTTGAGAGCGGAATTCATCCTTCTTTAGATCCATGATTCCTTCCGGCACATGATATCGGGAAAAGCGCCAGAACTCTTCCCAAGTAATATCTTGCGGCGTTCCATGCGCTGCACAAAAGTTTTCCCACCATTCGGCAACAATGCCTTCCATCTGGTGAGAGGCGTACAGAACTTTTTCATGATCGCCGCATTGAGTGATCGCAGCTTTCTCTCAATAACGAAGCCAATCATCGGCTTCTACCGTGAGACATGCCCGAGTAAAAGGTTGGTGGGCGGGTCCTCATAAACTCCGCCAACTTGGATGATCCATTGTGACCATGAGCAAGCGGGCTCCATTGTGATCTTGATTGTTGTTGCTCGTTATTCATAGCTTGCATCCGGTTCATCATGGTGTACATCGCTTGGATGCAGTGTCATGAATGCTCCAAAATTCTGCAGATCGACTGAAGGTGCTTGTGGTGGAATTGCTTCTCCGGGATTTGTTCCTGTCCTTCGATCTTCGAGTATCGTAACCACTTGCAGCAGCTTGACGAGTCTGAACCATCTGGTGAATCTCCAGGGGTTAGATAAGGTAGCAAGCACAAGATAAGGTGTAGAACTAAGCGGGGTAGGTAAAACCCAATATATTTTAAGAAAGCTCAACTGAAACTCTTATATTGATTAAGATAATAGTATGGCTTGCAACAAATACCTAAGGGCCTTTGCAGCTCATACTTGCACACAAAAATAAGGACGAACTTAAGCACACCAAACTACCGCCTAAAGGGCGACTCAAGACATAAAACTGGCTAAGCCTGAAACAACGCGAACAGACTACTCAATCAAATAGCCTCCGCACCTTGACGGTGCTCCCTTTCTTGTAGACTGAAAGTGGTGGCATCCTTGCAAACCGATCTCGATGTCCCGGGATGGTGCAATAGGAGCAGTGTCTCTGTGCAGTCTTCTTTGGTTCCTCCGGCTCTGCGCCTCTGCTTGGCTCTTCGTTCAAATCGGTCCATCAGCTTCTTCTGGGTCTTCCTCTTCAGTATCTTCGTCGTGATCGTGTCGTCCATAAAGAGTTTCTTCTAATATGGCGATCCTTTCTTCAGCTCTCTGAAGATTCTCATAGGTACACTCGGCTCAGAGGCGGCTAACTCCAACGATTCCTCCCGAAAGCCGCGAATCGGGCGAGATGCACGACGGTGGCGTTGTCTTCTCCTTCGTGAGACGGAAAACGTGCGGCAAGATCCACGTCGGAAGTGCGGGGATGATAACGAAAACCTGTGTCACGAAGCTCTCGAGAGTAGATGTTGCAGATCCTCAGGATGTTAAGGCGTGAAGACTCCTGGATTGCTTCAATCCAAATACTCCTTCGAGCTGAGATGTTCAGTGGTTTGCTCGCCTTGGTGTTCTGCCTGGCGTAGACGGTCAAATGGCAGATCACTCCACGATCTCGGCCGTTCACAATCCAAGCACTGCCACGGTACAATGGACGATCGAACCCTCCAAGTACTTGTAGCAACTTCCAAAGCTCGTGGCAAGTCCTCCCTTGCGCTCTCCATAACTCAAGACGAGGCATCCACAAGATGGACAAGGATATGAAAACAACTTTAAAGCAATGGGAGAGAAAGAATTTCAGCAATAGTTGAGTCAAGAGAGACATGAGATGAGTTAAGGAGTTCAATTAATCTTGCAAGTAAATTTTGCTTTAGAAAATAGTTTGGACTCACTAAGAACGGCCAATCTAACTAGGGTCAAGACCTACAGTCAGTATGGCTCTGATACCACCTCTGTCGGGACCCAAATATGCAAATCTGGACCCTCTGTGTATTCTGCACTAGTCCAGGATCACGCTAGTGCACACAGTATCAACATTGATGAAATATCACATCCATACAACGAATATAAGAATAAACGAGTACATTAGATAACAAATAACTGTTGGGACCTTATGGTCGAGTGTTACATTTATTAAGCCATGCAAGGCTGACAATAAAGAAATAAAGCTGCGTGAAGCGAAATAAACTCCGGTGGCTCCCATCAATTTACCACAGGCAACCGACTGGGATCAAGACCCTAACGCTCAACCTTCGTAGAAATCCTCTTCAAAAGCAGGCGACGACTCCTCCACTTCTGTTGATTTGTTTAGCAAGAGTGAGTACACACCGTACTCGCAAGTCATACCACAGAATGCATTTATACATGATGGCTTATTCAAAAGAAATGGCTTCTGTGGTTATTTTGCAGAAATACAACATTTGCAATTGAATACAAATAATAGGGTCTCCTATCTTTTACGGCCAAGACCTCCTTGAAACCACTAGTTTGTGGTTTTTGACTTTTTATTTTCTTCTTGGACTTTTTTGCTTTTTTGTCCTTACCAACCTCACCTGGTTCTCTAAGAGCGTGTGTTTCTCGATCGATAGTGTTATTCCACTCGACTGCCTCAGAAGCAGTTGCATATCGATCGGCCATCTCAAAGAGCTCGGCAACGGTGTTGGGAGGATTTAAAGCAATATCCTCTGTTATTCTTCTACTACGGACTCCTTGCTTAAAAGCCCTGATCACAGAGGAGTCGAAATTTCCTAATTGAGTTACGAACCCGACTAAAGCGCTTGATGAATTGACGAAAGTCTCGTTGTTGTTCTCGCTTGATCGGTGCAAGTCGTCTTCCTTTCCGTATGGGTTGTATGTGCCTTGGAAATTTGCACATAGAAGATCACAGGTGTTGCCAAGAGTAGATCGACTCGAGTGGTTGGTTTAATAACCACGATCGAGCGGATCCTTCGAGCACGCTTGGAAGGTAATTCGCCATTCGTGCTCTCCTCCTCCTAGCTTCGGACATTGTTGTATAGATCTGAAGAAACTCGATGGGATTTTGAGATCCATCAAATTTCTCCATGTTCACCGGGTCGAAAATGAGGTGGCCGGTGATCGCTCAAGGTCGGCGAAAATGCCCGACATCCCAGAATTACTTCTTGACGCCTTCTTTGTAGGAAAGAAGGGTTAATGTCGCCAGTGATCGATACGACGATACCGACAACAGTGACTTTGCTCGTTGTAGGTCTCGGTTCTTGAGGAATACTCCTCGTAATCCACCGTTAGAATTTCTTTGCCGGAGTAGTGATTGATCACCTCCTCGGAGGGCTACTTGATCATCACCGATTGAAAAGTATTTCTCGAATAGGAGATCGATGTGACTTATGACCGTGTCGATTCCTCACGCAGAAATATTCGATTGATCGGTAGGTGAAGAAGTCGCATTGCTACGACTACAGAATGTTGTTGACGAGGTACTTCGAGCTTGTCATCACAAATTGAAGCCTTTGCGCAATCTCCTCAAAGAAAGAGATCGTATCCTGGCGTTCGAGCAAGCTCTTGATTGGGATTCTCAAGCAAGTCGTTGATGTCTGAGTTCTTGTACCTCCTGTGGATCGATATTGAATGCGCCCAGTGCAGTTCTTCCGGCTGCAATTTTCTTTCTTGGATGACCTCAAAATCCTCCCGTCCGATTTTTGAGGCCTTCTCGATGGAGTGCGAATGTCGAGGATTTCTCTCGCGTTCATCAGTGTTGGTTCTCTCTGTCGCGGTGGTTCCCTTGCCATTACTACGAGGAGGCGCGGTCGTGATCTTCGGGAGGTTCTCATTTCGACCTCCATGAGGTTGACTCGATTTGAGGGAAGGGCGAAGACCTCTCGTTGATGATTCTCACTTGCGCTTGAGGCCTCCCGCTTGAGGAGTGCTCGAGAGACACCATCTGGCGACTTGGAGTAATCCCTCCGGTAGGGGAACTCGGGTTATAATCGCTCTCCGTCGCAAATGAGATCTGCGGAGAGAGGCGGTCGTATTGTAGGAAAAGCATGCTTGATCCCACTATCTCCGGAGTTACCACGAGAGATAGGATCACAAGATCTTGGTGGAGTCTGGAATGGTGGCTTCGGGACTTGTCTCACCAGTCGGACCGCCTTAAGGGAACTTGGACACTTAGAGGAAAAACTCTCATTGTGTCGTGAGTCCTCCAGGTGCGGTTACAGTCGGATTGACCCTTGTCCTTGGAGGAATTGGCTCCTCTGTTGGGCGTATCGTTGTGGGGATAAGGATCCTCCTCAACTCCATTGATGGGATGGTTTCTGGAGAATAATCTCGGAGGGAACATCACCATCAGCGGATGCATCACTCGGCTCGTAGTCGAAACCGACATCCATGTCGACGTCTGCGTAATCTGCCAAGTCGAACCAGTTCTCCTCGTTCCATTCTCCTGCCATGCTAGCATGAGATTGGAAAAAGAGAGTATGTTGACAAGAGATTACCGGAAGATCCCCACGGTCGGCGCCAACTGTCGGTGTATTAGAACCGATCTTACGTAAAGATTGTTTGATTCGGGGGGTCTCCTAGAGATAAGATCACGCAGAGTGGATTGACACGGGATGTTTAGACGAGTTGGGCCTTCTCCGGAGAGAATAATAACCTAATCCTGTGTGTATGGTATTCTTGATGATCAAGTAAAAGACTAAGACTATTACAGGGAATAGCACTTGTGTTCCTACTTGACTGGCTCTTGTTCGCCCTTTTCTATCTCTCTGATTGATGCCCTTATATAGTCGTGAAGAAGTAGCCGTTTCGTCCTACGGAAGATGCGCCTAATTAATGTAGTGCTAGCGCATGATGGTAGTAATTACCGGCGCCTTGACTTCTTCACGCCGTCTGGCAATTATCTTCCAGAGATAATGGGGTATTTACACACCATTAATACGCGGAATAATAGTGCGTGTAGACCGTTCGGATTCCTTAATCAATTGGACCTACCCGTCTGTAGGTTTGATTATAAGGTGGTCGTAGTTTTCCTGGTCGTAGAAGGACTTACGATCAGGTAGCAGTCGTAGAATAACTTACGAAGCTCCACGACTCGAAGTCGAAGGAGTACATTCAGAGCTTTACCCGTCTTAGTGGTAGGTGCCGGAGAAAGAGGTGGTTCTCTTTGGAAGGTCACCTCACGACCCTTTCTTTCGTGGGGAAGGTCATTGAAAGAAATCTTCATGGGATTCAACCCCGAAGATATCAGTAGGATTAGCCTTATATCCAAGCCATTAAGGACTTGAAGGAAGAAGGGTTGACCGGATGGCATGTGGTGAAGGATTTCATCACCACGCCTAATCGATCCTCTGAAGAAGCGAGCATCTCCTATGTGGAGGTACTCGGGAGAGGAGACCCCACCGAGACTACGAGGAGGGTAAGCAATTGTCGACTTAGTTCTCTGTTTGGTTTTCCCAACCTTGTCTAATATTTTTATCTGTTTACAGATCTTTCACAGTGAGGTTGACTCAGTCGACTCATCGTGAGAAGTCCCCGCCACTCGAGGGGCGTTCCTCAAGTCATTGCGGCTTTGTCCGCAGATGAAAGGATAGAGCGCTAAAGGTAATCAAAAGTTTGATTCTTTCTTTAGGACTTTATAGTCGTAGAAGATACTTACGACTAATGGTGATCGTAGAATATCTTACGATCAATAAAAAGTCGTAGAAAAACTTACGACTTGGTACTAGTCGTAGAAAAACTTACGACTAATTAGTGATTCTGCTTTTTACATTTTGCTTTACGTAAAGTAGGCATGGAAAATCGCCAGGGCGACAAAGAAGTCGTTACGATGACTATTGGCGCCGGGTTGTCGAAGACAAAACTCGGCTCCTCCTCGAAGAGACGTCGACTTGTAAAATCTGCCGAGCAAGGGGAGCAAGTTCGAGTTCGGTCTTTCGACCAAACCTCTACAGACTGCGCGGCAATATAGTTGTATCTGAAGCCGAGGCCGCACCGCCGGGCCGAGGAGGTTGAAGCGCTTGAACCTCTCAAGCGCAAACCTCGCAAGGCTAAGGTACCCTTCTATTATGACACGGAATCTTTCGCATTGGTGCCACTCCTAGTTTTATTAAACAAGCCGAAAGGGAGAAGCTGAAGGATTTTATGTCTTTATGAAGGACGATGTTGCATCGGCAACTCGCAACCGAGGCAAGGTTTATCGGAATGGTCGAGACACCTCTTGTCCATCCAGAAGATCGAGAAACCGAGCTCGTTCTGTTCAAACTCTACGACTGCGTGGTCGTAGGCGAGCCAAATGTTGAACCTCGACCGGGCGTGGTCGTGGAGAAGAAGAGGTCCTCCGTTGGGAGGATTGCTCCAAAATTCCCGGTTAAGACCAGGTGCAGGTATGTGAAATGTCTTGAAGTGTAAGAAGGACATTTACCTTTTCTTTCACAACCTGATTTGCTTTTCTTTATTTGGTCCGACTCCTTCAAATGCTTCTGCTTCACGAGAAGTCCATTGCTATCCCTTCACTCATCGGAGAGGTAGCAGCGGAGGTGGTCAAGCATCACCCTTGGCCCGGTGGCGATGAAGTCGAGACTCTCGAGTGTCTCCACATCTGCTGAGTCGTAACTCACGACTCTTGAGGTAGCGGTATTCTTGTTGAGGTGGCCGCTCGACTCGGAAGTCGTAGAAACAACAGAGGCATTGTGGAAGCCTCTGTCAAGGTGGTGACCAACTGCGCACCGCCTGGGAAGGAAATCGAGGAGGCGTTCCTTCCCTACCCAAAGAGAAATCAGAACCGGAAGGAGAAAATTTCAACCGTGGTGACTTCTTTGGGCCTGCCTCCCGTCGTAGGGTCTTACCTTACAAATCTCGTGGACCGAGTCCCCATCCCAAAGATATTCCCAATACGGATAATACTTTTGACAACGAGCGCCTCGAGAAGGTGTGGTGGGACAAAGTCGCGAGGATAGATAAGCTGCAGCACCCGGACCTTGTATATTCGATTTTTGCTAGAACGACTATGAATGTAAGTATCTTCAGAATACTTATATATGTGGCTTTCCTTCACTTCTCACTGTTCTCTTTTTGCAGAAAGCTCTGGAGCAAATTCTTTGTTGTCGGTGAGTATCATCGACAACTTTTAGAGCTAAGACAGAGAAAGAGCTACTCTGCATGCAGGCGAGAGGTGGTAAGTCACTTATTATCCATAGTTGTTTTCAACTTAAATACTCGTATAATGTCTTACGAGAATAGTCATGGAAGAAATTCATGACAAAGGATTAGTCGTAAGAAAAAACTTACGACTACTTACGACCAGATAGTGGTCATAGAAAGACTTACAACCATTCGTAGTCGCAGAAAAACTTACGACTAGGTCAGTGGTTGTAGAAGTACTCACAACCATTCGGCTGATTTTTATCTCCGTCTCTGTCCTTTGTAGGTTAAACAAGGATTCAAAGACCTTAGCGATTGCCGACTATGAAAAAGAGGAGTCGAGGAGGCTAAGGAATGAAGTATTAACCCTCTCGGATAGACTTCGAGAGGTTGTCTCTGCATCTAAGAAATTGCAGGAAAAAATAAACAGTAAGTGCTGAACTTAAGACTGTTTTTGAGTTTTAACCTTTACCTAACTCTCATTTCTTCTTCAGATAAAGAAAATGAGATGAGGAAACTCCGGACTGAAGTTGGAGACAAATCTTTGGTCATTCAGGAGTTTTCCCGCATTAGCAAGAATAAGGATCAAGAACTTGAGGTTCTGAGAACTCAAGTAACAGGTAAGTAACTCTTTACCTGTTGTCCTTTTTGAGTGTTTTCCCTTTTTTAATGTCAATTCCTTGTTCAGAAATTGCTGCCCAATTGAGAATCCTTGAGGCTGAAATCCAAGCAAAGACCTTGATCTACAAATATCTTTGTGTTATGTTCCTCTAGAAGTATTTTTGTTTGACCGGTATTATTCTTTTGTAACAAGTGGTCGAGAACAAAAGCCATGAGGCTTCGACTTGTACCCAACAGAGATGGAGTCGATGAAGACTAGTCTTCAAGGCAACATCACTCTCTGAACAATGTGCTTAGTGAGCTACATTACGAGGAAAAACTCCTCGAGAAGATACTATATTCGCTCACACAAGTACTATTGGAGAACAAGTCGGAAAATTGCAAGAAATGGTGACCACTCAAAGGCTAATCAAAATGTGAATCAATAAGGGAGGCGATCGAAGTCAGTAAGTTACGCTTTGGCGAAACTTAAAGCTCAAGATCCCCGCCTTAATGTTAAACCAATCGCCGACTTGATTGTCACGAATCGAGGCAAGTCGTCGATTGTGGAAATGCAACGATTGGCAAAAAGGTGGCGGAGGAAATGCACAGGCTCTCCCCTTCGAGTAATCTTGTAACTACTTTGTAAGGCAGACAATTTTTGTTGATGAGTAATATATGATCCGCCTTATTTCCTGAAAAATCATCTTGTCGAGTAGTTAGTAACTCAAAAGATAATAAACGAATGAAAGACGAATGAAAGACTAAGAATTGAAGTCAAATTAATAACTTTATCCTAGCCCCCGACTATTTGTTTAGATTGTTTAGACAATCTAAATAAATAGTGTTTGAAACGGGTTTTCTGAAAACAAAGAGAGGTTTATTTAACTTATAGCTTTTGTTACGGTTGTCAAGCACTGGTCGAAAGAGTAAAAACGACTCGACACTAGGAAGTTCCTTCTAGTGGCGTGACCACGTGCGAGAAAGGAAAGGCTTCGACTAGGTGATGTTTTCATTTCACTAGTTTAATCGAACCAAGAACAACAACTTGAGTTAAAATGACGCCTTAGAGGACTTTAGTAATTCGTTCGTCCTTTTTTGGTGGACTTCGATAAGTCTTTTCCAGTAGCAAAAGTAGGAGACTGAGCAGCGCTAGGAAGTTTCCTTCTAGTGGGCAGGACCACATGCAGGGAGGAAAGACTTCGACTAGGTGTGTTTCTTCCTTCGACCAGTTAAAACAAATCGAGTACATCAAAGGTGGTCGAACAAATGTAAGAAAGTGTACTCTACTTAGAATATTTTTTGAATTGACTGAAAAAATAGACTAAGATTGAGAGAGTTGGCTTTGAGAACATTTCGACTGGATAGAACCCGGGCTCTTTGTACTGGCAGCAAAAATGAGTAACGAGTCAATGCTTGGAAATTCCTTCTAGTGGGCAGAACCACATGCAGAGAGGAGAAGTTTCACCTGATGACGTTTCGCTTTCGCCGGTGTAAAAAAAAGCTGGTGCTTTCATATCATAGTCGAAAGATTAAAAAGCACTACTCAAAATAAGGCAAAAAGAGGTAGAAAGAACTCGACTTTTATTGCTCGAGAAACCGGTCACACATAGAATTTGCGTGAATCGGGTCGATGTTCCAAGAGTTTGAGAGAACTCGCCCATCTTCCATTGTTAGTCGTGACCGACCACGCCGAAAGTTACTTCACCATCGTGTAAGGACCTTCCCATTTAGGGAAAGTTTATTCGATTAGACTTGGATTGGCGAGCCTCAATACTAAGTCACCTACAAGGTCGCGAGGTTGGACCTTACGATTATAGTATCTCGCGCAGGCTTGTTGGTAGACCGCCGAACGGATTAAGGCTAGGTTTCTCCTCTCTTGAGTAGGTTAATGTCATCCGCCGAAGTTGTTCCGGTCCGAGTTGTTGAAGGTTTCAACTCGTGTCGACCGCAATTTTAGCTCCGAGGAAGCATGGCTTCGCTCCAAAACTAGAAAATGGTGTTTCTCCTGTTGCTCGATGGTGGTCGCATTTAACCGCCATAATATGGAGGGTAATTCTGTACCCAAGCCCCGAGCGCTAACAAGTCGGTCAAGACTCGAGTTTTAATTCTCGCATTATTTGGCCGCTTGCACGCTCGACCGCCCCATTGCTTTGGGGATGTGCAATGAAGCATAGCATAGCTTGGTACCCAACTCGTCGCAAAATTCTCAAATTTTGCACTTGCGAATTGTTTACCATTGTCCGTAATTATCCGACTTTAACTCCAAATCGACTAATTACGCTTCTCATCATGAACCTTTTGTCGCTCGCTGTTATCCCAAAGACATGAGTTCACTTCATCCATTTTGTGAACGTGTCAATAGCCACAAAAAGGAATTCAAACCTCCCGGAGCTTTGGGAAACGGTCCTAGGATGTCAAGCCCCGTGTCGCAAAAGGCCAAGAAAGAGGTATTGTTTGTAATGCTTGAGCCGGTTGGTGTATCCGCTTACCATGGAATTGGCACCGACACACTTTTTAACCACCTCCATAGCATCGTGATGTATCAGAGGCCAAGAAAACCTTATCGAAAGGCTTTACCAACCAATGTTCAGGAGGCATGCGCCCCACGATGCCACTGTGTATATCGTGAAGGAGTGTTATTCCTTCGCTTTATGGAATGCATCGCATGAGTATCCCTTGGGTTCCTCGCTTATAGAGGACTCCTTCAACCAAAGTATACATTTTGGCTTTTCGGATAATCGATCTGCCTCAAGATCATCTTCGCGTACGGAACCCTTGCAAAGATACTCGTAGATGGGAGTCATCCGTATCCTCGTAATCTAATGAGGCCATCTCAAGAGGAGGTGTCTCGGTTCTTCGACTGAGACGGTTTTGGAGTTGCTCCAAGAAAACTCCTTTGGTATTATGGATCGGGAAGAAGCCATCCGAGCAAGTTGGTCTCATGAGAAATTATCCTTCGAGGGATAAATTGTACCTCGAAACCTAAAAAATGTTTTTCTAGCTTACGTACTTCTGATAAGTACCGAGCCATTGTTGAGTTAGAGCATTGGTACTCTTTCCCAATTTGATTCACGACTAGTTGAGAGTCTCCTCTCACGAGTAGTCGATTTAATCGAGAGTGCTTTCGCACTCGTATGCCACCTAGCAAACCTTCAGATTCGCCACATTGTTAGTGGCCCGAAGTTTAATTGTATGGCATACTTTAAGGTTTCTCCTAGGGAGATACCAGACTACCCCAGCCCCGAGCCACTTAAAGTAAGTGACCAGTCAAAGTACATCATCCACCGGTCGTGGAATCAGATCGGGATCCCAATGTGTTCAGATTTGTCCATTCGCCACAAAGTCCGCCAAGATCTCGGGATTTTATGGCCGTCGACACGAATGGAGGTCGAACTCCCCAAGTTCGACCGACCATTTTGCCATGCGTCCCATTGCTTCCTTATTATGGAGGATTGCTTCCAAAGGAAACTCGACGCACAAACTATTTTGTGCGCTCAAAATAATGCCGCAGCTTCTCAAGACATGAGGAGGGCATATAGAAGTTTTGAACTCGAGGTAACGCCCTTAGGCCCGTAAAACTTGACGAGTAAACCGGTCGCTGTACGCCACGCTTCTACGACCAAGATCGCGCTTTGTCGCTGTGGCGTGGCGCCTAGGTAAATTAAGAGCGTCTCTTCCGCTTTGGAGAAACCGTAATCAGGGAGCACTCGAAAGATACCTCTTGACATCCTCAAAGGCAATGTT
>JAYEVG010000106.1:0-199465 GCA_036346395.1 Hsuehochloa calcarea | reverse complement strand
TGGGAGTCATGGTTCTGTACACGATGTCCTTATTGTTGTATACAAATAAATAGTGCAATGTCGTGCAGAAAACATTGGGTCTCGAGTCTCGACACCAATATTAATGAGCAGAACACAGCACGGCGTTATGAATAAGCATGCACGGGAATAAGTATTAACCACTGAAATTTAACAAAGCAGTGAACAAACTTGCCATTCGCATTTTCAGGAGTAATTCAAGTGGTGTTCACAGAGCAGATACCAAAAGAAAGTTGAATTGCAAAGAAAGTCACATGTTGACTTGATGACTTACAGAAGCTTCACTTGCATGATTGCATCTAGATTACAGCATGTATGCAGCCGGTGATAGGTAGGACGCGTGTGAATTCTCTCATAGCCATTCGGTCCATTCCAGAATTCAGTGGGAAGTCAACTTACAGAGAGACCAGATAAATCAAGGGTCAGTGAAAATGCATGGAGAATCATCATGCGCTCTTGTTGCTGCTCAATATTTCAAGTAAAAGCAGAAGGGAATAATCCAGAGGATTTCATGATGGTAAGTTGGCAAACATAGCTGGTCAAGTCCTGAAACATCAGTAGTACATACAAATTTTGTAGATTCTTCAGCTTGGCACAGATCGTAGTTATCTCATATGGCTTCTACGAGCCTTTCCCGAACTGACTTCTGATCTGGTATTTGTTTAATGCTGCCCATGGGTAAAAATTGCGTCAATAATTAATATCTCCCAAAAAATATCTATAAATGTTTGCCTAGTAATACAAAATGAATACAGAACAAGGAAAATTGTGCAAATAAAAAGAGATGCTTAATAGAAATCAGATAGAACTTGCCTGTAAAGAATTTCTCGACCATGTACCACCTTCTTAGATATCCAATCGGGAGACAGATCCTCTAAAATATGCAGCTGTTCTTCTATCTCCCCTGTCAAGTGATAGGCCAAATATGGGGGAAAGAAATGGCAATCAGTACAGCTTGAGAAATATTACGTACAACAAGGTTGGAATTGTTAGATCAACGTCATACCTGTCTCTTCTATCTCCAAGTTATTAGCAAGAATATTGTGAAAAAGCTCCTGTTTTGTGATTAGTGAATTCTTGGTAGATTGAGAGATATCGCAGACTATGTCGAATGTGACTCGTAAAGAATCAAGCTTTTCCTGGGAATTCACTGTGTGTACTTGATTGGTTTTGTCTTTATCATTTTCCTGCAAGGAACAAGTTCATCTGATCATAAAATAAGCAGCAGGCAAATGAAATTATCTTAGAATTTCTTCCAGTCTTCTGTTCTGTTACAAAAGAAAAGGTGCTGAAAGCAAGCCTTCTGTTGGCCATCCACCATGGCAAAAGATAGAAAATGAAGAGAAGCATCAATAATAAGCTCATTCTTGCTTATACTGCATTTCTACCCTTGAACAAAACCAAGCATTTCATCGTACTAAACCATCAGCATGCCTCAGCTCAGGCTAGGAGATCCTTGTTGAAGTATAAGTGAATTGTCTGTTTTCCTCACCAGCTTAGGCTTTTGGATGAATTGATTAGTGCATGCAACTCAATATGGTATCAGAACCAAGAGGTCTTGAGTTCACGGCTGATGCAATTAAATAATAATAATTGCAGTCCACTTCTATTCTACGTCTTAGAGAGAGCCTACACGTGAGGGGGGATGTTGAAGTATAAGTGATTTGTCTGTTTTCCTCAACAACTTAGGCTTTTAGGTGAATTGGTTGGTGCATACAAGTATGCAACTCAATATAAGGTAATTGTTGGGGTGTCAATCGAATCCGAATTATCCGACATTCGAATTCGGTTGGTAGCAAATATGGTTTAGATTTTCCATCCGATTAACAATTCCACCTATTCGTATTTGTATACATATTCACATAAAAATATGAAAACAAATATGGTATGGACTTTTGCCATCCGAAATGCTATTTTATTCGCACTATTAAGTATTAGTATTCGAATGTGATAAAACAATATACATATTTGAATGCGGTATGGTAATTAGTTGGATGAATATTTTTAGTTTAATACGAATTCATGTTTTTTGATGAAATAGATAAACTAGAATGATTAGGTGTGCTATGTACGAGAATAAAGTATCATAAATATCTTGCAATTCGTAGGTTATAAGGACATCCGAATCGACTAAATTGAGTAGGTACTCGATTCATATTAAGTATTCGTTACAACATTCGATTTGTATTCGTATTCATATTCAACAATATTCAAATTTGTATTCGTTTAGAAAATACAAATGCAAATACGGGAAGACCACTATTCGATTCGTATTCGATCCGTTGACACCCCTAGGTAATTGGCAGGTTACTGCTAGTTACCCGTAACCTATGCTGACTCATTTCTAAGCATATATTTTAAGACTAAAATGATTCTGGCTTTAGGTATTACTTTGACAAAGAAAACTGTAGAATCGATTAGTACACTGCTAACCTTCTTAGTATGCATGAACAGTCCACTTTGGCCACTACCTTGACTATTGTGTTAGAAGGTAAGTAAGATGTCCATTTGACACAATTCATATCAAAATCTTGTTAACAAGACCAAAATGACATAACAATTATCAGCTATTGCATTGCACAATAAAGTTTTTAAAGGAATGATAATGTGAACAAACACATTTGTTATTTAGTTATGCAATTGACTATGGCATTTAAGAAATTCATCTCCCAGCATGTATTATGTCCATAAGCACAAATAAATATATGATGGAATAAGAATCTGAATAAGAGTCACATACCACGGTGAGTTGGTAAAAGTACATGTTTCTTCTGGGAAAAGGCATTTTTCAGCTGTAATCCCATGTTCTGCAATAAGGATGGCTCCATCCTTTTCAACTTTTGATGTGTCCACATCATGATCAGAAGGGCTTTCTTCAAATTTTGATGGTGAGAACATTATTAGTGATCTGCGAGCTGAACTGGTAGATCGTGCTTCAGAGCTATGTCCACTTGTGGTTTTGAGTTTCTCAAGTGGAGTGGGCAATGGCCTTTTTGGTGTCTGCATTGCCGGTGTTTCGGCCATCAATGGTGACTTTGAGGTACCATGCTTTGGTGTACTCTCTTGACAGAAAGAGATCAAATGGCGGTTTGGAGTAGCAGAAATATCGGTCTTGACCGGAATTGGGGCATACTTGTTGGAGTTTCTGTTTGGCCTTTCTGTACCATCAGCACCCAGGGAGCTCACTTCTGCTGGATCAGAAAGCAACTGAGTCCTTTCAGTTCCTTCAGCAATAATTTTCTGGGACATGAGTTTCTTAAAAGATTGTGGGAAGTGTGAAGCATTAGAAAATCCATTTTCAGAGGAACTTTGCGGAAGTGGCTCAGCAGAATGTCCATTATGTGGTGCCTCGAGATATAGCTTCTCCCTTGAGTTAAAGGGTTCTGGTAGTGAGGCCTCAGGAATGTCAATGTCCTGCATACATAACAATTCCAATTAGAATGCTGAGAGAATTACCATGATCTGAAAACTAACTAACATAATCAAAAGTAAGATGGGTTTACTAGAGATGAAAAAAAGGGAACTTCAGTTGAGGTCCTGAGGTGCTCCAAGCAAATTACAGGACGTTTTATACAGTGACAACAATGCTCTATTAATTACAAACTAACTGGCCATGACCTAGCTGAACTAAGTTTAGTACCTTATGATGAGATTCCAAAAAGCTCAAAAGCTTTGAGTGAAAAGCCTCGCAAAGTGCCATGGATGGAGACTGGTCAGGATTTCTGCATTCCACAGCATCCATTAGAAGTGTAATTTCCATGTCAGCATACATGCGTAGGCTTTTCTCATCATGTAAGAGAATCTTCGTTATCTGGATTGCTTCTGGAAATAAATGCTTCATCTGGGCCAATTGAGTGTACAATAACTTCCTGTAATGCAGAAAAACCATCATCAGACTCCAGTAAATGAATAGATGCTTTTCCAGGCTGACACTTCTCATTGTCATTAGTACCTCTTTGTGAGTACTTCCACCTGGGTGGCAATGTTCTTAAATGTAGTCATCTTCTTTCGCAGGCGCAGCAACCTTATAGAACTCTCCATTCGATTGAAAAGATTTAGCAAATTCTTGTGTCTGCCATTGTAACAAGAAACCACGGTGAATAATCATGGCAGCACAGAGATGCATGAGATGATGATGAAAGATGACTTACTTCTCACAAAGTTCGTTTGGTTGATCCTTTGGAAACACGCCAAACATATCAATGCTTCCTGAAACAGAAGATTGACTGCCACCAGGTGAAATACTGTCATTATCATCTTCATCATCTGTTTCATCCTCATCTCTCAATAGCTGATCAGCAAATCTGTCCTTGTACCTCTCTGCAAGCAAATTCCTTGCCAGTGAGCTGATAACAATCCCTTTCCTTCTAGATTCAGGCTTCTCTGGAGTGGGGGATTCAATTTTGCTCCCAGAATCTTCCATGTCAGGTCTCATCTTCTGCATAGTTACAGAGCTACTTGAATCATTATCATCAGACATTTTAGGAAGTCCTTTCTCAAGGTCAACCTGAGAATTTCTCCCCTTCTCAAGGTCAACCTGAGAACTTCTCCCCTCACTCATTTTCAGCTCCAAGCACTACAATAATGGGATGGTCATGTATCAGACATCTTATTCACAGTAATATACTCTAAACCAAATTGAACACAAATGGGAGGGGTGTAGAAGTACATGGTAACATGGGTAAATTGCAGAAAACAGTGCAGTATAACTTTATCCACGAGTAGCAATATCAACCTATTTAGTCATACTCTATCCCAGTCTCCCTAGTAACACCATCCAACCATTTAACAAGAAAAATACAGAATTGCAGATCACAAAGTCTGTGAATTATTGCCAATGTGTGCTAGCCAACTCCAGGGTACCGCATCCATTTACTGAGAAATTACAGAATTACAGATCGCAAAGTCTCTGCTTCCGTAAATATATGTAAAATTGTAATTATCACCAACGTGTGCTAGCCAACTCAGGGATTACATCCATCATAATTTGCACAATCTGATCTGATCCAAAAGTACTAGGATGGAAAAATCTTAACAAGCATATCTACTAGGAAATCTAATCCAAAATTATCACTGGGAAAAAAGATTTGAACCGAGCTTAAAAAAAATCAACATCTAGCTGGCTGCTCGCTCAAAATGAAATTTAAAAATTGGACTGGAAAAGCTTAACATAATGACTAAGAGTAAACACTCACAAATACCCCAAACCCTAGACGCTTCTCTCCACGACGCGGCATAACACAGCCTGACCAGACAAATCACCGCGCAACTCCGACTCCGAGCAATACAAGGTAAGGGCCTCCGATGCAAAACTAACACCCGGGAGAGCGTGCGAGACAGAAGCAACACAGCCTCGATTGACGAGACGGAGGACGCAGCGAAAGTGGCAGCACCAAATTGTCAAAACAAATGCAAGGGAGGTCAGATCTCGGAAGCGTACCGGCAACAGAGCTCCGGGAGCGCTTGTGGTCTCAGATCCCGAGGAATACGACTCTTCAGGTGGGATATTTCGCTGTGGAAGCGGTGGGAGCGGCCGCCGGCGGCGGGAGTGTGCCGTTGGGGAGGGAGAAGGGGAAGCCGAACAGCCACGGCACCGTGCGGCGTGGTTCAAATGGTGGAACGAACACAGCGCCCAAGCCGAGCCCAACGGTTATATTTCTGGCCCTTTTATACGCCAGAATCGACGAATCTCCTACATGCGGCATTGGAGAATGGGGCCCAACTATTCTGCCGCAACTGGGCCGGCCCGTTCAAACTCAGTCACCTCCTCTCCCCCAACTCGACGCGAGTCCGGCTCGGTGGAGCAAAGCGACGCAGCAAATGGCCGCGCCGCCCGCGTGCGACTCCGAGCTGGAGCTCACGCGGGCGCGGTGCCACACGCTGCACGACCGCCTCGCCGCGTCCCCTTGTCTGCTGCGCCACCCTGCGCTGCGCTCCCTCCTCCGCCTCGTCGCCGCCGAGCTACGCTTCCTCACCTCGAGCCACCCCGACCCAGCCCGGCCGCTCTCCTCCAACCTGCCCCACCTGGCTGCGCTCCACCTCCTCCTCGCGCACCCCGCCGTGCGGTCGCCCTCCCGCCTCGCGCCGCTCCCGGGCGTCGACTTCGCCTGCGCCTTCCGGTCCCGCCCGCGTGGCGCTCCTCCGCGCGCAACCCCTCCAGGCTCGCCTGGGCCCCGCGCGACGGCGACCAGGGCCTCCGCACCCGCGTTGCGGCGGTGCTGGGTGCCGCGCGCGGGGCACCGCCCGCTACCCGACCCGAGATGCTGCTCCTCGCCTTCGCCCGCGGCGTCGGCGTTGACCCCGCGCGGGGGCTCGCGGAGGAATTCGGGGCCATGGAGACCGACTTGCTGGTGGAGTTCGTTGGCGATTCCGAGGAGGAGGAGGAGGACGGTGGGTCAGCGTCAGCTTCAACCCAAGTGAGGAGAGGAGGAGCTTTAGGGCGTTTGAGATTAGCGTCGTGGAGAGAGGTACCGAGGTGTTGTCGCCGCCACCGCCGCGGGAGGCGGTGATGATGGAGAGGAGCGGGGAGGTGTTGGAGGGTGATTTTGGTGCTTTTGTGGGGAAGATGAGGATGGACTCGAGGGAGCTGGTGAATTTGGACACGACGGCGCTGGTTGCGATAGTGTCGGGGATCAGCAATGGCGGGGTGGGCAGGCTGATGGGTGCGCCGGAGGCGGAGACCAGGGCAAAGTTCAAGTGCAATTACAAGTTCGTCATGGATCAGGTTATCTGGAAATGTTTGCTTTTGATCTATCAGTGATTCAGTGTGTGTTGATAAGGAGTTCTAGACTTCTTAGATACATTTTAATGCCTCAGATATGAGATTTTTGGTTCTGAAGCTTTCCATCCTGCTTGGTAAACCTGAACTGTAAGATGTCAACAAAATGTTAAGTGCGAAGAGCTAAATTGTTGATTTGTATTTCCTAGGAAAGGATACTTGCACCAAAGGCTTACCATAATCTACAACATATGTTTTTACAGTACAACTCTTGATGATCAGAATGTCCAGTAGAGGACTATGTGCTTACAAGTGTATCCAGAGATGTAAATGTTGTAGCAAATTTACAGGGCATGTTCATGCTTACTTGCAGGCACGGTCTGAACTCCAATCCCCAATACTACTTGAGTTGGGTAAAGTAGTGGATGGAAAGAAATATATCGTATGTGAAACTGTTAACTCGGAGTTTAAAGAAATTGTTTCAATTTGTGGTGGTCCGGAAGAGAAAATCAGAGCAAGTCAGTTACTGGAGCAACTTATGTAAGCTTTCTTAGATAATGTTGTTTCCTTGAGTTATTCAAGCTTTATCGTTTCATAGTTCGAACAGGCCTTTCTTTTTCTAGTAACAAGTCTAGTTTGGAATTTTGAACATATCTGTTTTTGTTTTGATGCATAATACAGATTTATAGTTCTATTTCATTTCCTGCTCATAACTTATATGACATGTGAAGTTTATGCAGCCGATTCACTCAGTTCCTTTTTTTGTTTTACTAAATGAGAAACTTATAGGAACTAGAAGTAATTGTCATCCAGACACTTCACAAGTGTGACATGTTTCACGTCGCTGTATTTTTAGAGGACATATATTTGTCTTCGAATAAAGAAGTATACTTATGCCATGTACACAAAATGTTTGATCTGAATAACTGATTCTAAGCGCGCAAAGTCCCAACTTCATTAATAGGTCGATTTTCGTCTTTCTAGTATGTTACTCTTCTTTAGTCAGGCTGAAGAGTTTCCTTCTCTTCAAGAGGAACCTATTCCAATTGATTGTTGTAATTCTTCTTGATATTGATAAAATATCTGCTTGAAATGTTTTCTTGGTTGATGATTCTACTCTTTTTTGCCTATGTTCATGTGGACTTCTATATGTACAGTAGAGAATGATATAGCGAGCAACTGGGCAAAAGTAGCACTGCCAGACCTTATATTGTTTGAGAATTTCCATCATTGTTCGTTAAATCATTGTCATGAATGATATTTATATGCACTGAGGTACTACAAGAAAGTAGGGAAGTGTTCAAAGCTTTCACCCTTCTATCTTATTTATCATATTTACTCTCTTTGACTGGCTGCCCAACCGTACTACTGTACCACCCATATAGTAACTTGCTAGATAGCAGAGTTCGGTATAACACCATGTAGAAAAATGAACCAAGCAATGTCCATTTGCTTCTACTGCATTTGCTAAGTTCGTGGTATAGTGCCAAAACAATCTTTTATTCTAGTAACCTTGGCTGGGATTCATCTCATGGCTGTTGACCTGTTACTTTGCCAGCTTTATCTACATGCTCATAAATATGCAGTCACCAATTCAGCTTTATTTTCTGTTTCATACAATACATGCCACATTCCACATATTCTATAAATATGCTAAACCAGGAAGTGGTATGTGTCAGAGTTACTATTCATCATATATAGGGCAATTTGATGACACCGATGGCCTTCAATTCTCAGTCAGTCTGTTACAGCATACTTAACAGCTTCTGTTGGACCTGCAGAATTGTCCAAGACAGTCCTTCGGCCCGTATGATGGATCTTCCAACGACAAGGAAGCTTGCAATGAAGAACAAAGTTGTTTTTGGTACAGGTGACCATTGGCGTGCTCCTACTTTGACTGCTAACATAGGGTTTGTAAGAGCTGTTTCACAGACTGGTATGCCCTTGTTGACCATTGAGCATAGACCTCGCGCACTGGTTGGCTTGTGATATCAGATATGCTTATAGTCCACTACTCACGCATAGCAAACTTAACAAGAATCTTGCAGCTGTACTAATTTAGGATTTTGTTATTCCTGAACTGTGTTTATTGTAAGTTGTAACATCCTAGTTCACTCGAGTCCTAAATTTGGTGCGGCGGCTAAGCACATGGACGGCTGTTTGCACAGATACGTTGTTTGGTTTAACTGTTCGCTCTATCCTTATGAAGTTGTGATGTAAAAGACTATAAAGGAACTAGTTCCTGTATGCAACATAACAATGTGCCAGAAAAACGTCGTTGCTCAAACTCATCTGCATTTTTTGTTTTATGTAAAGTGCGCAGTATGAATGTATTCTCTTTATCCGTCGTCATGACACAAGAAGTGATCGACTCTGAAACAAATTTGACAAGCTGCAATCTCGAACCAGGGCCTACCGGTAATTCATAGGAGGTATTTTGATCTCATAGCCACTGAACAATCACCATATCTCATGAATAAAGGACCTAAATGGATTTGTACATTTAAATTTGCTTCAGAATTGTTCTGTCGCTTTGTTTGTGTGCAGCCGCCGTGTACAAATCTTCACCTGCCCACTTCCTCCAGGGGTATTGTTACTTCGTTAGATGTCACAACAAATGATGATTTTGAGATGACTTGAAGAAACGAGGCTTACAACATATTAGTTTCACTGGTGCTGCTTTCACATACATTCTCTCATACCGATGGACAGAGATTTTATTTCCACGCCAAAAGTAAGACCAACATATCTAGACCGAGTAAATAACAGAAGAATTTGGTTGTTCGTTCAAATCCAAACAATTAGCTATTAGCCATTAACTTTTACATAAACATCAAATAAATGTTTACTCGGTCGAACCTTTGAAGCCCAACAACCAAGGTAGAGTTCAAAACTTAGAATGCGAACTAATAAGATTTTCCACAGTGTATCAAGCTCCCAGCTCCCAAGAAGAGCCCGAATATTGCAGCGCTGCCAACAGTGGTTTGCCCAATGTATCTGATCTTCAGCAACCCTGGGACCTGTGAAACAAAATCGCAGTGTTTGCTTGATTATTAGAAAGCAGCTAAAGCTATGAAATATTAAGAGATGAATAATGAATTTCATACAGCAAATTTACATCTCAGACAAATTAAATGTAACCTCTTCAAATCTACATGTTCCAGGATTATGACAGGTCTCAGGGATTTTATGTGCTTTACAAACATGCAGCAATTGTTGTTCAAGACAGTCAAGACCTGTTGGCAAAACAAACGTAGCACCAGGATGACTCATAACTAAAGTGGAAAGATGCAGTGTCACATTTTAAAGATAAACCATCTATATCTCAAGGGGCAGGACAGTAAATGCACATCCCATTTAACGGTTTGGTGCACCAATGAAGCAGTAGTTTCTGAATTTAAACACATCAAGGACCAAGCAAATTAAGGAAATCAAATACAAGTGCCCACCAGCACCACAAAGCAATTTGAGAATTTGAAAGAAACCCATGGTAATATTGTAGACCTTGAATCTGATAGCCTCGTAAGTCCATAGACAGCACCTGTGCAGAAAGGGGAACATGTAAGTTATTTTCTTGATATTTACCTAAGCCAAAAAAAGAATTACGGGCATTTTTTAGAACTACTAGAATAAGCTAAAACCAATTATAAGCAGCTCGCTCTTGGAGTTAGATCTTGAGTGGAGATTATAAATAGCTTAGAGACATTGCACAGAAGAAACAAAGCAAATAAGCATATTAAACACGATTTCATAAAATCACCGATCCTTTGGAACCACGCAGCAGAAGCAGCACAATAAAGCACACCACAAAACAAGCATTTTTATGCCTCCAAATCCCAAAAGTAATGACTAAGCAAGTAAATATGCTGGTTCCTAAATCCTAGTAGCCCAATCGACACCCAGCATATCCACCCTTCAAATCTATATCTCCAAAAGCAAAGTAAAAACCACCAACTGGAGCTAAAACTATTCAACGCCAAAAACGAAAAATACATGGTACAAACAATGCCAAAACTCGGTTAACTTCCCGTTATCAAGTCCAAACAAGGAACTAAGGCCGAAATCCGAATATTATAATATGTAACGCATTTTCACACTGGCATTAAGCAACCCTTAGCACTAAACTGTCAAAGCAGCATTAAAAATATGATATTTTTCTCACCCTGGTCCTAAGTCCTAACAACCACCACCAAATGTACCAATGCCTAGCAAATCAAACCGGCATTTACCATTGCACAGCACCTGGGCAAACAAACTTCAGCTGTTCAGCACCCAGTCACCCAACCGAGACGAATCGTGACTATCGTCGAAGTCCACCTCCAGAAACTCCTACCTAGACAAGAATTCCCAACAAACGCATAACCGCATAAGCACTCACAACACCAACGCAGCCCCAACCTACTACACGGAGTCCAAGATCATCAGCTAACCAGAGTAGATCCCTCAAACCGAACCCCCAATTTAGTCATACGGGTGGTAACCGATGCCTTAACCCCGAAATCAACCAGTTCCGCACGGATTGATACAGGGCCAGGGTTTAGGGTTTTAGGGAGGGAGGTTACCGACGGCTCCGCCGACCGCGCCGCCGATGGCGACTCCGGCGCCGACGCGCGCCAAGCAGCTATCGCCCTCGCCATCACCTCCCTCCTTTGCTGCCTCCTCTCGCCGCCGCCTCGCTCGCTGCCTTTCTTACGGAATCTCTCTCCCTTCTCTTTCTTGCCTGGTAAAGTGGTAATCCTACTCGACGCCTGCGTGGTGCAGCGTTGCTCCTCGTCCACGCTATCGGGCTCCGGATCCGGTCGGGCTTGGTTTACTCGTAGTATTGGATTGGGCCGGAGTTCTAGCAGGATTACAAAATGAGGCCTAGTGAGCTGTGTGCCGTCTGATTTGCGTAATGGACGGATTGGATTAATCTGAAGTTAAAATTTCTATCATAAGTTTCTAATGATACGTGGACACATTACTAAAACTACGCTTCGTGGAAAGCATGCCCTACGGTCCTGTCCACATCGTCGGAATTTGCCGCCCGTTCGATCGCGGCTACGCCTGATCGGGCGTCCATATGGGCGATGGCCGTTCGAGCGCATCGCCCTTCGGCGCCCGGAAGACGCGCGTCGTCGGATCTGCGTCTAGCCAGTCTCCGCCCGTCCGATTGCCTACACGCTGCGTCTACGTGATGTCTGTTAGTGACGGACTCAGGATTAAATCCTAGGTACAACGGTGTCGCTTCCTCGCCTGACACCGTCTCGTCGCGTGTCGCTAGGGTTTAGTCGCTGGTACTCACTCAATGGCTTGACACATTGCGTTGAGATTTTCTTCAACTAAACTGTTTTTTAGAGAAAAGTGCTCAATGAACTAATAAAATGAATCCTTTTTTGGAATATGTAAACATCCTAGAGTCCTAGACGCATTAAGCACTCGTATTACCGTATGCTCATATTTTCATGGTTCTTATGAAATTATGATCATGATTCATGATTTAAGATGATTGACTAAATCCTAAAAGAATCCTTACTGGCCGCCTCACCGACGTCGTCCCCCGTGCGCCCCCCTCTGGCCTCGCAGCACAGGCGTGTATCTTTTCTGAATCTGCGACTGGCAGCACACACAAGAAAACATATATGTTACCATCCCATGAATACACAGATACTAATATTCTACAGCGAATCATAACTCTCGGGAGAAACTTACCTGAAAACTCTCTTCACTGCTTTTCAGGCAATTTTTCTCAATTACACAAACTAAGCCACCAGGCCCTCCACCAGTGATCTTTGCACCAAAATACCAAATAGACTAGGACCTCTATTTTGTGAGCCCGACGATGTCCCCCGCTGGCCGCTGCTTTCCACTTGCCGGCACCGACGCGCTGTGCCGCTCCGCGCCCGCTAATTTAGACATTGTGCAAGTTACAATAGGGAAGCGAAGAATTCTCATAAAGGAATTTTAAAAGAAATTCATACGACATGGAACAAGATGGTGTAAATCATTAACAAAACAAATGCAAATTGCTCATTATTGGGAAAAGAGTACAGCTGCTTACAGCTAGCAACCTAAACTTTCCAGAACAACTGGAATATTGTAACTGAAGCAAAGTTGCTCCAAATTTTCATAGCAAAAAGATAGTACCACGGGTTGCACATAGATGCAGAAAATAAGCACTCACCGCTGGTAGACATCTGGAAGCTGAAGGCCTACACTGGCAGCAGATTTGTTCAATATCTATTTCATTTCATCAGATCGGTCCTGAACAATCGAACATGATTTACAGAGTTAGTGGAGTACACAGTGTATGACAAGCCGATCTCTGAATCATCAATCAACCACACTACCACAGCCAGTCAATAGCCACTTACTATTTCTTTTTGACACTGTGCTCTGCACTCTGCAGGACCGACCGCAGGAGAACCAGGAGGAGGCAATGAGCACTCGCCCGGCACCGGGCGCTTGGGAGGCGGACTGGCGGAGGCAGGAGCCCGGAGCAGCGTCGCCCGGCGGCCGACGCGGCACCTGGAGCTCTGGAGGCCTGGAGTCGCACCTGGGAGGCTGGGAGAGTGGGAGGCGCCAAGGCGGAGCTGCGTCGCTCGGCGCAGCACCTGGAGGCTGGCGCCCTGGAGCAGCGTCGCTCGGCGCAGCGCCTGGAGGCTGGCGCCCTCGCCCCTCGACACAGTTGACGGCTCACGGCTGGACACCCCGTTGCCCGACGCCTCAACCTCGCCCTGTCGGCCGGCGCTTGCGCTCCATCCATCCGTCACCCAAACCCAGTGCCCCACGGCCCCAGCCCGCGCTCGCCGGTCGCCACCTCGCCCGCCTACGCTCACCGGTCGCCGCCTTGATGGCTCGCGTGTGGCCATCCCTTCTCCCTTATCCCCGTGTCTCTCTTCTCCTGTGTTCCCGCTCCTTCTCTCCGTCGAGCCTTCCAGGCGCTCTCCTTTCCCCCTCCATTCCTCCGCCACAGGTCCTCCCTCCGACGCCGTGCGACCGTGCCTCTCTCCCTCCCCGCCTCCCGTTCCCCTCCCTCTCCTTTCTTCGCTTATCAACCTCTTCACCCAGCGCCTTGCCAGGCGCTCTCCTTTTCCCCTCCCCGCCTCCCGTTCCCCTCCCTCTCCTTTCTCCACTTCTCAACCTCTTCACCCAGCGCCTTGCCAGGCGCTCTCCTTTCCCCTCCCTTCCTCCGCTGTAGGTCCTCCCTTCGACACCGCGTGGCCGCGCCTCTCTCCCTCCCTGCCTCCCGTTCCCCTCCCTCTCACTTCTCTGCCTCTTCCCCACTCTACCCAGCACCCTTACCTCACCCTCCCACACTGCATCTCGAGCCCGTGTCCCCCGTCTCCTTTTCCCCTTCGCCTCCTGTCTTTGCCTCCGCCACCGGTCCTCCCTCCAACGCCGTGTGACCGCTCCCCTCCTTCTCTGCCTACCATTACCCTCACTCTTCCTTCTCCGCCACTCTCTCTCTCTCTCTTTCTCTCTCTCTCCCCCCGCCGCCCCCTACTTCTCCCTCCTCCACTGCATCCTTCTCCCCGCGTCTGCTCCCGGTTGTGAGAACCCGACAGAATTAGAATCTCGTAATCTTAATTAAAGGCTTGTATTAGGATCAATCGCAGTAATCATCTCTTTAAAAGTCCTTTCAATCGCAAGCTTAGTTGTCATAACATCGGTATATTTCAATCTCATAAATGTTACAGGAGTATTGTTACAACAAATTAAAGTACAGAATTTACATCGTTTAATCAAAAGAATATATTACAACAAATCGAATCATAATTACAACTTTGAGTCATTACAAAAAGATTAAACAAAAGTATTGCATTGCATATCTCTGAAGCCTTCCTTGAAGTTTTGACCACCCATCGCCGTCCAACCGAACTGCCTTCCTCGACTCGATCCGAAGTACCACTACCAGCTCCATTTTCAGTCAACCAAGCATAAGACCATTCGCAAATAGAAAACCATAGCATTGAGTTAAAATAGAATAGTTTGCCGTCGAGATCACGATGGAATCACCGCGGTTCCCGGATCAACCTAGGTTAGATGGCACCTCGAGTATCGAGGCTACCCAAACCGACACGGAGTAGCCGGCGACGATTTTCAAGTCACCGAGGCTAAACCAAGTCGGTGGCACTGGATACAGCGATACCTAAACCCAACCTAAGCGATCGGCGTAGTCTTGTCTGGTAGGTTTCATCATTCGGCATTCTCAAATCCAACACCTACGAATACCAAGTTTCCCTCGGTTCAAAGCATATGCCCAAAACCCCACGAGAAGCACAAAAGACTAGTGGCGACAACGACCACAAAGCCACACATTCTCTGTTTAAAGCCCACGGTTGCGAGATGGAGGATAAAACGAGTAAAAGTAGAAATGAGCAGAAGCTTTGGTAAAAGATGCAAAGAAGGAGATAAGTTCGACCGGTGCAATCCCCGGCCAAAACCTCACGCCCCAGCGACCATACATTTCCCCGACCTTGTGCACCCAACACAAGATCGGTGCACGCCAAAGAACCGAAAGCCGACCACGATCCATTCCCACTCTAAGCGGTTTCAAGAACCCATTCGGTGCATTCCCTTCTCGATTACGCGGAAGAAGGAGCAAGAACCCAGAGCAAGAGGCCAAAGACGGGAGCGGGAAGAAGGCCACAACCAAGCACCAGTGACCACAGAGCAAGAAGGAAGCCCCCAATGACGGCAGAGCCGGAGAGCACCAAAGAAGGCGCGCTCCATCCTCCTAGCCCGGTTCCGGCAAGCAGGTGAACCCAAGTCCCACTGTGTGCCTTGCTATTTTGCACAACATGCATTTACACCATCAAACCTCCACAAAGATCACAAAGCATCAGTCCATCCTCATCACAGGCGGGGTTTAGGGAGTAGAGAGGAGTTGAGCTTTACCGACCATGGCCAAACCACCTATCAACCCCAAAGACACTGAGCCACCATCAGCCAAACCCAAGACTGGCCAAACCCCAAAGAACCCCGCCCATCGCCGATTCACGATCCATCAATATGAGCATGCATCAAATTAATATAAGCATTTGCATCACCCAAATCGGCTAAAAAGCAACCCTAACAAAATCATTTAACGATTCATTAGGGTAGTAACTTAGGCACCGGAGAGGCAACCGGTGGGAGACGAGGCCGGGTCGAGTCGAGCCGAGAGCAGTTGGCCAGGCGGTGGCGGTTTGAGCCAGAGCGGCCGTGGCCGTGGCCGGCCGGCGATCTAGAGAAAGCAGCAGAGAGAGAGCGGGAGAGAAGGGGAGTGAATCAAACCGGTGAAGCCACGGGTTGAGCCGGCAGCGGCAGATCGTCGGCGAGTGGAGGCGACAGCGCGAGCCGAAGGCGGGGCGGGCCGGTAAGCGAGAGGCGGGCCGAGGCTTGCGAGGGACCGCGCAAGCCCGAGGAGGCTCGGCGCGGCCTTCAGCCGCCAGCGGGAAAGCCGAGAGGCAGCGCAGAGCCGGCAGGGGAGTCGCGGCGAGTAGGCTGGCATGAGTGCGGAGGCGAGGGAGAGGAGAGTCGGGTGAGCGAGAGAGAGAAGGGGAAAGGAATGACGGGTGGGAGAACTAGTAGGGGTTGGGTTAGGTTAGAGGGGAGGGGTAGTTAGGTAATTTGATAATTAGGATTAGGATTAGGTTTTTAGGTAATTTAGTAATTAGGTAAATTAGGGTTTTGGATGATTAAATATGTTAATTAGGATTTTTTGTAGGTTAATTAGGTTTTGAAATAAATTAGGGTTAATAGAATAATTAAAATAGGATTTTTGGAGAGATCCGCTAACTGAGTCGGGCTTCGGGAAAAATATTGGTAAATTAAAAATTGGCTAACCAATAGAAGTCCATTAGCAGTTTATTCGCTTAATATCACATAAAATCACTAAGTATTTCTCTCGTATTATTTGTATTGCGCTACTTGAGAGGGCGAGCTCGGTAAACGGAGAAGGCGATAAGAGATTCGTCATCGTCGACCTTTCCAAAAACTCTAAAGGCAAGCGATCCTCTTGAACATGAATATAGCTAATTTAAATGTAAACTGTATATTGCTCTATCATATATGTACTGCATCAAAACTATTTCTCAAAAACAAATTGGATTGAGATTGATGAGAAAGATAAGAAGAACGAGAATGAGAATGAGAATGAGATGAGAATTATTATGTGGGTAAAGGGGGCCTTGGTAGAGAAAAGAGATGAAATGATGATGATAATGAGATAATGATGATGATAAGAGGTGGGACCCTTTACCTACAGCTATAATATAAGGACTAACAAAACTCTTACTCGGTCGGATCTTAGTAAAATCGAGTGCCAACCATTTCCGCTTTAGTGAGCGTAAAATGCTACCTGTTTACGTAATTACGTTCTCCACAACGGGAATGTTGGACACGGAGGATAGCCGGTCCAAGGTGGAGTGTTGGGCACGGAGGATAGCCGCCCCAACCAACATTGTTGGAACTCGGTGGAGGACTGGGCGAGCCCAGGACACCGACGGAAAACAATGGGTGGAGACTTAATCACGTAACCTGGAAAACGTCTGTATTCTGAACTTGAAGTCGCATCAAAGGAAATGCGATGGACCTAGCTCATAAAGAGTTCAGAATAGCTATGGGTAAAGTGGCGCAAGCTGCAGCGATCTATATACAAATCATGAATTCATGCGGTCTCACGGATTGGAGTCTCTGAGGAACCGCTAGGGTCTTTCTTCTTCAGAGTGACTAGTAGTATTTTGAATTAAAATTGTAACCTAATGTTTTAATGTTTATTTTCAGAATGAGGTGATTTTAGAATTTGTGATAAAGACCAGAGATCAATCATGCAGTGCACCTTTTGCTATTAATGCTTGCTGAGTACTTTTTGTACTCAACCTTGTTAGTATTCTCCTTTGTTAGATCCTAGTCCGTAGGGAGTTATCCGGCGGGGCAAAGACTTGCGGTGCTTGATCGTGACGAGGAGGAGAAGGCGCCACGCGAGGACTGGCGAGATGGAAGCCATATTCGACTCTTGGGGCGAGTAGGAGGCGGTGAGTCGGAGCGGACTCGAGGCGGAGAAGCTCCCTTTTGTACCTGTGAAATAGCTTTAGTAAGAACCCTAGTTTTATGTGGCTACGACTGTAATAAAGATGTACAGTTTCTATTTTATTGTTCTGCTGCGCAACTCTGATAAAATGGCTTGCTATTCGTCGTAGCGGTGTTCTCACAAGGCGGGCGAATAGTAATCCGTATGCCTAAGTGTGATTACCCTAGGGGTAATGACACGGGGCGTCACAGGTGGTATCAGAGCAATAAGATCGGGCCACGCTAATAAAATAGAAACTGTAGGAATACCTTAAGTATGCCATTCTTGCTTGCTATATTGCACTAAATATTTTATTAATCCTTGCCTTCATTTCAATTTCGATTCCAAACCGCCCTCGTTCAAAAAGATATATATATGTTGAAAAGCTTACCTCTTCTTAAAAGTGACATTCCTGCTAACGAAGAACCATCTTTAAGTTAGTTCTTCTTTCGAGAAAGTCACGGGCACGTTATTGTCATAGGTCGGTGTGGTTGTCCTTTGCGAGTAGATGGTTAGATTCGACTCAACCTAGGATAGAAAATATAGGTCGTGGGTGCATTACCATAAGGTTTAGAGCCTAGTGCTCGACTAGAGGCATGGAGTAGAACTCTAGTATGGACCTGCTTTTCCAATTTTGGACAAGTCTGGACCATACCCTTTTTAGCTTCTTTACCTCTTCTTCTATACCAAGGTGTCTTGTCTCACTTCTGCACATCAGATTTCCCGGACGAGTGGTTCGTGGCACTCCGAGCGTGTAGCTCTGGCGTACCAGAGCGAAATCACAGGCGTACTCGTGAATGAACCTGGCGTCCCAAATATGTGATTTGGGTGGACTCGAGCGGATCTCGGCGTGCACAGGCGCGTGGATCCGAGGTAGCATAGGTTCGCACTCGAGGCAAGCTCGGCGATCCCAAACACAATGGATTTGGGCGGTCTTGAAGCAGGATCTCAAGCGTGGTGAGCACGAAAGACTCGGCTAGTATAAGGTTTGGATCTTTTGCATCTCATTGTTTCTTGATTTTTATTTGATTACATGTGCATGTCATAATCCAACTCACCGCGGTTAACCTCTGCGGATAAGTGTAATACCTCCATCTCGACCCCAACAGCTGTTAAGGAAGATGGAAGGTCAAGGAAGTCAAGACCGTGCATTGAAATTGAGACTGGGACTCCTGCAGCATGGACAGTCCACACAGAATCCAGCAGTGAACCCCAATGAGTCAGCACCTAATCAACCTCCAGCTACTACCATCCCAGGAACCAGCCAAAGAACCACCCACGAACAGCAACAGATCCCTAGGCATAATGGCTGATGTACTCATATTCTTAGAGAACTCGAGAAAAGAAGCCCAAGAGAACCAAAACCGTTTCATGGAAGCTCTATTAACTCGAGTAGCACCTACCACCTCTCAACGAGTCCGTGGGGTTAGTCTGGGTGATTTTCTCCAAACTCACCCTACCACTTTTGCTAAAGCTACTGATCCACTGGATGCAAGTGATTGGTTGGTGGAGATAGAGAAGAAGTTGGATCTGATGGATGCTCGGATGTGGAGAAAGTGCGGTATCGTCACACGGTGGCCGGACCGTGACTACTTGGTGGCTTAATTACAATCATAGCAGTGTCGGTGAGCAACCCATCACTTGGGCCGAGTTCAAGATCGCTTCACCGAAACACATGTGCCTCTTTGGAAGAATGGAATTGAAGAAGCGGGAATTGAGCTCTAACTCAAGGTGGGAAAAAGATGGTGGAATATTTGAGTCGGTTCAATGATCTTTCCCGCTACGCTCGGTGATGTCGACAGGAGAAGAAAATAGAAATTCTGGATGGAATGCATCCATATCTGAAAATGCTCCTATCCATCCACAGACTCACTGAATTCCAAGACCTAGTCAACAGAGCCATAATTCTGGAGAATGAATACTCCAACCTCACCGAAGAGCGAAGGAAGAAGTCTAAAACCGATCACCATTCTTCATCTGCTCCTAGGCGTCATTCCCTTGTGTCTCAAAGCAGCTACCAAGATATGGACCACCTCGTGAATGACCCTTCATCCCACCTTTTGGACCCGACAACCCAAAGACAACGGTACCCTAGCAATTAAATGTGGGAAGTGTAGAGGAAGCCACATGACGAAGGATTGTCTAAAGGATACAGGTGCATGCTTCAATTGTGGACAGCTTGGGCATCGTAAAATTGATTGTCCCAATCCCCGGAGGACATTTGGAACCCCACCACAACTAGCATTTAGGCCAAGGCCACCTGCTCCAGCACCACCACAACTCACCTATATGAAGCAGACTGAAGACAACCAACTTGTCACGAAGGAAGCTGGAAAAGGAGAACCGGCACGCCTATCACCCATGACAGCCAAACAGGTTGGAGAAGCATCAGGTGTAATAACGGGTACGTTATTACTTCCACTCTCCCTGGATAGTATTATTTTCAACGCTGAAAGAACCCACTCCTTTGTATCTTCTATATTGCTAGCGTAGAGCTTTGTAAATTCTGAATTTTTGGAAAAATCCCTGGGAGTGAACCCACTGATTGGAATAGTCATCTACTCTCAAAGGAACCATTTGAGGTAACCCTCACCTTTCCACACAAATCTCGACCCTTCTCTACAAGACGTTCAACAGTCAAAGGATCCCCGTGAAGACTCTGGCTACAAAAACCCGTCAGTTAAAGAACCAGAAGATCTGTCCAAGAAGAAATACAGTGGAAGGATCACCCCGTCAGCGAAGCTTCGTGAAAAAGGAAAAAGTACTACGTGAGCTTAGCCAAAAACACCCCTCCGCAGTGATTGCAATTTCGGGGGCGAAATTTTTCCAAGGGGGGGAGGATGTGAGAACGAAATTAGAATCTCGTAATCTTAATTAAAGGCTTGTATTAGGATCAATCGCGATAATCATCTCTTTAAAAGTCCTTTCAATCGCAAGCTTAGTTGTCATAACATCGGTATATTTCAATCTCATAAATGTTACAGAGTATTGTTACAACAAATTAAAGTCTGAATTTACATCGTTTAATCAAAGAATATATTACAACAAATCGAATCATAATTACAACTTTGAGTCATTACAAAAGATTAAACAAAAGTATTGCATTGCATATCTCTCAAGCCTTCCTTGAAGTTTTGACCACCCATCGCCGTCCAACCGAATCGCCTTCCTCGACTCGTCAAAGTACCACTACGGCTCCATTTTGATCAACCAAGCATAAGACCATTCGCAAATAGAAAACCATAGCATTGAGTTAAAATAGAATAGTTTGCCGTCGAATCGGTAGGAATCACGCGGTTCCCGGATCAACCTAGGTTAGATGGCACCTCGAGTATCGAGGCTACCCAAACCGACACAGAGTAGCCGTGACTTGATTTTCAAGTCAGAGGCTAAACCAAGTCGGTGGCACTGGATACCCGCGATACCTAAACCCAACCTAAGCGATCGTAGCGCGTCTTGTCTGTAGGTTTCATCATTCGGCATTCTCAAATCCAACACCTCTGAATACCAAGTTTCCCTCGGTTCAAAGCATATGCCCAAAAACCCCACAGAAGCACAAAAGACTAGTGGCGACAACCGACCACAAAGCCACACATTCTCTGTTTAAAGCCCACGATTGCACGAGATGGAGGATAAGAACAGAGTAAAAGTAGAAATGAGCAGGCTTTGGTAAAACAGTTTGCAGCAAGAGGAGATAAGTTGACCCGGTGCAATCCCCTGGCCAAAACCTCGCGGCAAAGCGACCACATACATTTCCCCGACCTTGTGCACCCAACACAAGATCGGTCGACCAAAGAACGAGAAAGCGACCACAGATCCATTCCCACTCTAAGCGGTTTCAGAACCCATTCCAGTGCATTCCCTTCTCCCGATTACGCGGAAGAAGGAGCAAGAACCGAGAGCAAGAGGCGGCACTGGGAGGCGGGGAAGAAGGCCACAACCAAGCACCAGGTGACCCGCAGAGCAGAAGAAGCCCCGGCAGACGGCCGGGGCGAGAGAGCACGGCAAGCGGCGCTTCCATCCTCCTCCTAGCCCGGTTTCCGGCAAGCAGGTGAACCCAAGTCCCACTGGTGTGCCTTTGCTATTTTACCTGACATGCATTTACACCATCAAACCTCCACGGCATCACAAAGCATCAGTCCATCCTCATCACAGAGCGGGGTTTAGGGAGTAGAGAGGAGTTGAGCTTTACCGACCATGGCCAAACCACCCCTATCAACCCCACAGTAGAGCCACCATCAACAAACCAGCACGACCAAACCCCAAAGAACCCGACCATCGCCGATTCACCCGATCCATCAATATGAGCATGCATCAAATTAATATAAGCATTTGCATCACCCAAATCGGCTAAAAAAGCAACCTAACAAAATCATTTAACCGATTCATTAGGGTAATGGCAAGACTTAGGGCACCGGAGAGGCAAGGGTGGGAGACGAGCCGGGTCGAGTCGAGCAGCGAAGAGCCTTGGCCGAGGCGGTGGCGGTTTGAGCCCGAGCGGCCGTGGCCGTGAGCCGGGCCGGCCGATCTAAGAAAGCAGCGAGAGAGAGAGAGCGGAGAGAAGGAGTGAATCAAACCGGTGAAGCCACGGGTTGAGAGCGAAGCGGCAGATCCGTCGAGTGGAAGCGACAGCGCGAGAGCCCGGAGCGGGGAGCGGTGGTAGCCGAGGGCGGCCGGGCGGTCTTGGAGGACATGAAAGCGCCGAGGAGGCTTCGGCGGCGGCCAGCGCCATGGCCGCGGCAGAGGCAGCATAGCGAGACGCCGGCTGAAAGTCATGGCGAGTAGGCGCGCATGAGTGCGCGGAGGCCGGGAGAGGAGAGTCGGGTGAGCGAGAGAGAGAAGGGGAAAGGGGAATGACGGGGTGGGAGAACGGCCGGGGGTTGGGTTAGGTTAGAGGGGAGGGGTAGTTAGGTAATTTGATAATTAGGATTAGGATTAGGTTTTTAGGTAATTTAGTAATTAGGTAAATTAGGGTTTTGGATGATTAAATATGTTAATTAGGATTTTTTGTAGGTTAATTAGGTTTTGAAATAAATTAGGGTTAATAGAATAATTAAAATAGGATTTTTGGAGAGATCCGCTAACTGAGTCGGGCTTCGGGAAAAATATTGGTAAATTAAAAATTGGCTAACCAATAGAAGTCCATTAGCAGTTTATTAAGCAATATCACATAAAATCACTAAGTATTTCTCTCGTATTATTTGTATTGCGCTACTTGGAGGGCGAGCTCGGTAAACGGAGAAGGCGATAAGAGATTCGTCATCGTCGACCTTTCCAAAAACTCTAAAGGCAAGCGATCCTCTTGAACATGAATATAGCTAATTTAAATGTAAACTGTATATTGCTCTATCATATATGTACTGCATCAAAACTATTTCTCAAAAACAAATTGGATTGAGATTGATGAGAAAGATAAGAAGAACGAGAATGAGAATGAGAATGAGATGAGAATTATTATGTGGGTAAAGGGGCCTTGGTAGAAAAGAGATGAAATGATGATGATAATGAGATAATGATGATGATAAGAGGTGGGACCCTTTACCTCAGCTATAATATAAGGACTAACAAAACTCTTACTCGGTCGGATCTTTAGTAAAATCGGTGCCAACCATTTCCCGTTTGGTAGGCGAAAATGCTACTGTTTACGTAATTACGTTCTCCACAGCGGAATGTTGGACACGGAGGATAGCGGTCCAAGGTGGAGTGTTGGGCACGGAGGATAGCCGCCCCAACCAACATTGTTGGAACTCGGTGGAGGGTGGCGAGCCCGAGGACACCGACGGAAAACAATGGGTGGAGACTTAATCACGTAACACGGAAAGCGTCGTATTACGAACTTGAAGTCGCATCAAAGGAAATCGATGGACCTAGCTCATAAAGAGTTGAGAATAGCTATGGGTAAAGTGGCGCAAGCTGCTTGATGCTATACAAATCATGAATTCATGCCGGTCTCTGGATTGGAGTCTCTGAGGAACCGCTAGGGTCTTTCTTCTTTCAGAGTGACTAGTAGTATTTTCAAATTAAAATTGTAACCTAATGTTTTAATGTTTATTTTCGAATGAGGTGATTTTAGAATTTGTGATAAAGACCAGAGATCAATCATGCGGTGCACCTTTGCTATTAATGCTTCTTTGAGTACTTTTGTACTCAACCTTGTTAGTATTCTCCTTTGTTAGATCCTAGTCCGTAGGGAGTTATCCCGCGGGGCAAAGGACTTCTGTGTCTTGATCGGCGGGAGGAGAAGGCGCCCGGTAGCGAGGACTGGCGAGATGGAAGCCATATTCGACTCTTGGGACGAGTAGGAGGCGGTAGTCGGAGGCAGGACTCGAGGCGGGCTCCCTTTGTACTGTGAAATAGCTTTAGTAAGAACCCTAGTTTTATGTAGCTACGATTGTAATAAAGATGTACAGATTTCTATTTTATTGTTCTGCTGCAACTCGATAAAATGGCTTGCTATTAAATCGTAGCGGTGTTCTCACCAAGGCGGAGCGAATAGTAATCCGTATGCCTAAGTGTGATTACCCTAGGGGTAATGACACGGGCGTCACAGTGGTATCGAGCAATAAGATCGGGCCACGCTAATAAAATAGAGACTGTAGGAATACCTTAAGTATGCCATTCTTGCTTGCTATATTGCACTAAATATTTTATTAATCCTTGCCTTCATTTCAATTTCGATTCCAAACCGCCTCGTTCAAAAAGATATATATATGTTGAAAAGCTTACCTCTTCTTAAAGTGACATTCACGCTAACGAAGAACCATCTTTAAGTTAGTTCTTCTTTCGAGAAAGTCACGGGCACACGTTATTGTCATAGGGTCAGTGTGGTTGTCCTTTGCGAGTAGATGGTTAGATTCCAGCTCAACCTAGGATAGAAAATATAGGCTGTGGGTGCATTACCATAAGGTTTAGAGCCTAGTGCCTGGACTAGAGGCATGGAGTAGAACTCTAGTATGGACACCTTTTCCAATTTTGGACAAGTGCGGACCATACCCTTTTAACTTCTTTACCTCTTCTTCTATACCAAGGTGTCTTGTCTCATTACGCACATCAGTTTCCGGACGAGTGGTTCGTGGCACTCGGCGTGTAGCTCTGGCGTGCCGAGCGAAATCACAGGCGTGCTCGAGAATGAACCACGAGCGGTCCCAAATATGTGATTTGGGTGGACTCGAGCGGATCTCGGCGTGCACAGGCGCGTGGATCCGGGGTAGCATAGGTTCGCACTCGGAGGCAAGCTACGGCGATCCCAAACTTTGTGGATTTGGGCGGTCTTGAAGCAGGATCTCAAGCGTGGCCGAGCACGAAAGACTCGGCTAGTATAAGGTTTGGATCTTTTTGCATCTCATTGTTTCTTGATTTTTATTTGATTACATGTGCATGTCATAATCCAACTCACCGCGGTTAACCTCCTGCCGGATAAGTGTAATACCTCCATCTCGACCCCAACAATTTGTTAAGGAAGATGGAAGGTCAAGGAAGTCAAGACCGTGCATTGAAATTGAGGCGGGACTCTGCGGCATGGGCGAGTCCACACGAATCAGCGATGAACCCCAATGAGTCGACACCTAATCAACCTCCGGCTACTACCATCCGGGAACGACCGGCAACCACCCACGAACAGCAGATCCCTAGGCATAATGGTGATGTACTCATATTCTTAGAGAACTCGGAAAAAGAAGCCCAAGAGAACCAAAACCGTTTCATGGAAGCTCTATTAACTCGAGTAGCACCTACCACCTCTCAACGGTCAGTGGGGTTAGTGCAGGTGATTTTCTCCAAACTCACCCTACCACTTTTGCTAAAGCTCTTGATCCACTTTGGATGCAAGTGATTGGTTGGTGGAGATAGAGAAGAAGTTGGATCTGATGGGATGCTCGGATGTGGAGAAAGTGCGGTATCGTCACACGGTGGCCAGGACCAGCTGACTACTTGGTGGCTTAATTACAATCATAGCCGTGTCGGTGAGCAACCCATCACTTGGGTGAGTTCAAGATCGCTTCACGAAACACATGTGCCTCTTTGGAAGAATGGAATTGAAGAAAGCGGAATTGAGCTCTAACTCAAGGTGGGAAAAGATGGTGGAATATTTGAGTCGGTTCAATGATCTTTCCGCTACGCTCCGGTGATGTCGACAGGAGAAGATTAGCGATCATCCCAAAGCAACACCGCTTTGAAATTAAGCGACCAACAACAAGGACCACTCTATCGGGATCCAAAATGCAATTACAACCATTTGTGTATTCTACACTAGTCGAGTGCGCTAGTGCACACGATATCAACATATATGAATATCGATTTACAAAAGCGAAACAATAGAATAAGCGAGTAATTTGAATAACAAATAAAGGTTTTGACCTTATAGTCGAGTTTACATTTATTAAGCCTCACAGGCTGGCAATAAATAAATAAGTAGCGGAACAAATAAACTTTAGTGGAATCCCATCAATTCACCACATACAACCGTTTGGGATCATGACTTTCGTAGACTCCTCCTCGAAGGCAGTGAAGATTCCTCCACTTATGTTGATTGTTTATAGCAAGCATGAGTACACAACTGTAACATCCCAAAAATGGATTTGTGTTTCAAATGTAAGAAAATCAGGAGAAATTAAAACTTTTCATGCATCTTGAAGCCCTTGGTTGCTTTTGTAATTCTTTTGAGAAGAATTATAGAAAATCAAAACTAAATCCTCATTTGACTCAATCAAAAACCTCCTTGGCATAGATCTCGTGCCAAACCACGGAGATATTTTTAGGGTTCTAGGAGGCTTGGCAACACCTCTGAATTATCCATGATTTTTAGAAATTATTTAGTAATTCTTGGAGGCAAGTCAAATTGGTCAAACTCTATTTCTCCTCTTACGGAATTTACGGAGGAAAAATTCGGTGCACAAAATCTCTGAAAATTTTATGTGAGGTTCCTCCGATGAGTCGACAAGCTCGATTAAAATTTCATAAATTTTAGAGTTTGTTTGCTACCTTAAATAATCCCTCAAAATCGAGTCATTCAAGTTCAAACCCTAAGCGGTTTGCCTTGTTAAATAGAGTTCGAATCGGGCTCGGACTCGAGCCACTTGACTCGGCGATCCACTAAGCTGTACCAACCCGGTCGTTGGTATTTGGGGTCATGGCCGTTGGATCGGCATCGAGCGATCTTCGACCCGGCCGAGCGATGGAGTCGTTTTAATCCACCCGATCTAACTCAGCCGTTGGATCGGCATCGAACGGTCTTCGACCAGCCGAACGATAGGATCGTTTCAATCCGCTGGATCTAGCCCCGCCCTTCGATTTCAATCCGACGACCGACGAGTCGTCTCCTTCCTCTGTCCGCGCGCGCGTGAGCCCCTGCCATGGCGTCGCGAGGAGAAAGCGATGGCGTGCGATCCACTCTATGGCCACCTTTAAACGGCTAGCTCTGCGCGCATTAAATGCCTGTCGCACTCCTACCTCAGTAGGCCATGATTCGACTGCTCCCATCGCGCTCAAGTGCTCTCATGGCAGTGTTGATCCGACTGGAAAAACCCGATCGTTGCTCTCTGCCATCGCTCTATTTAAACTCCCTTGCTTCACCCTCAGCTTCCTTTAGCTCTTCCGCAGTTCCAGCTAGCATTCACCATCTTGCTTGAGCTGCAGTTCCTCGCAATCTCCTCGACCGCCATTGTTGAGTGTGGAGCTTACGGTGGAGGCGGTGCAGCGGGGTTTTTTTTTCTTCAAGTCTTGGCCCCCCTGCTCCCCCTTCGCTCTCTGGAGCTTGACCCTCACTTGGTTTGGTTCTCTCTTTGCTCAGGTCGCTGTGGCCTAGTGAGGACCTTACCGCTGTCGTTCGGTCACTCGTCGCCGGAGCCACTCCGTGGGTCTCTGGTCGTTCTTCAGCTCAGGTACTTTCGCATTGCCCTATAGGAGCTTAGGTGTGTTTTCATTGTCCTTTGGTATTGTCCGTTCGGCGAGTTTCGAGCCATACCTGTAGCCGCACTCGTGGTCGTCTGCATTATTCGACCACACTCCGACCGATCTTGGCGCGAGTCAAACCGTTAAACTTTTAGACACTCATCCACGCCCTTGGTGGCCTTGTGGTCGGGCTTGTAGCCAGAGCACCGGCAAAGCGTGCGGAGGGCGCTGCCTAAACTGCTCATTATTGGGAACAAGATGGTGTAAATCATTAACAAAACAAATGCAAATTGCTCATTATTGGGAAAAGAGTACATCCGCTTCTGACTAGCAACCTAAACTTTCGGAACAAGCTGGAATATTATGCTGAAGCAAAGTTGCTCCAAATTTTCATAGCAAAAGATAGTACCACGGGTTGCACATAGATCTGAGAAAATAAGCACTCACCATTGGTAGACATCACAGGAAGTGAAGGCCTACAGCGTGATTTGTTCAATATCTATTTCATTTCATCGGATCGGTCTGAACAATCGAACATGATTTACTGAGTTAGTGGGTACACGTGTATGACAAGCCGATCTACGAATCATCAATCAACCACACTACCACGGCCAGGTCAATAGCCACTTACTATTTCTTTTTGGCGGTGTGCTCTGCACTCTGCGGGACCGACCGCATGGGAGAACCGGGAGGAGGCAATGAGCACTCGCCGGCGCCGGCGCTGGGAGGCGGGTGGCGGAGGCGAGGCCGAGGCAGCGTCGCCCGTGGCGGCGCGCACTGGAGCTCTGGAGGCTGAGTCGCACTGGGAGGCTGGGAGAGTGGGGCGCCAAGCGGAGCTGCGTCGCTCAGCGCGGCCACACAGGCTGGCGCCACTGGCAGCGTCGCTCGGCTTGGCGCCTGGAGGCGGCGCCCTCGCCCCTCGACCTGATTGGCGGCTCACGGTGGACACCCCGTTGCCGGCGCCTCAACCTCGCCACAGTCGGCGGCGCTTGCGCTCCATCCATCCGTCACCCAAACCCGGTGCCCCACGGCCCCGACCGCGCTTCGCCGTCGCCACCTCGCCCGCCTCGCTCACGGTCGCCGCCTTGATGGCTCGCGTGTGGCCATCCCTTCTCCCTTATCCCGTGTCTCTCTTCTCCTGTGTTCCCGCTCCTTCTCTCCGTCCGAGCCTTCCAGCGCTCTCCTTTCCCCCTCCATTCCTCCGCCACAGGTCCTCCCTCCGGCCGTGCGGCCGTGCCTCTCTCCTCCCGCCTCCGTTCCCCTCCCTCTCCTTTCTTGGCTTATCAACCTCTTCACCCAGCGCCTTGCCAGCGCTCTCCTTTCCCCCCGCCTCCCGTTCCCTCCTCTCCTTTCTCCACTTCTCAACCTCTTCACCCAGCGCCTTGCCAGCGCTCTCCTTTCCCCTCCTTCCTCCGTTGTAGGTCCTCCCTTGACACCGCGTGGCGCGCCTCTCTCCCTCCTGCCTCCCGTTCCCCTCCCTCTCACTTCTCTGCCTCTTCCCCACTCTACCCAGCACCCTTACCTCACCCTCCCACATCTTGCATCTCGAGCCGTGTCCCAGTCTCCTTTTCCCTTCGCCTCCTGTCTTTGCCTCCGCCACCGGTCCTCCCTCCAACGCCGTGTGACCGCTCCCCTCCTTCTCTGCCTACCATTACCCTCACTCTTCCTTCTCCGCCACTCTCTCTCTCTCTCTTTCTCTCTCTCTCCCCCCCCCCCTACTTCTCCCTCCTCCACTGCATCCTTCTCCCCGCGTCTGCTCCCGGTCTCCTCTTCCTCTTCGCTTGCCGTCGCTACCTCCCCCACAGCAAAAGTAAGAATCCGGACTCCTAAGAAATTTTGAGAGCCCAAACGTGATTCTCTTTTTGATTAAATTTGCCGTCAGATTGTCTTTTGGATATAGACTGTCAGGTCATATTCTTACATAAACTTTATTTTTTCGATCATGATGTCTCCTGTATATAATTGGGCCACGTTTTAATCAATAGCTCAGACTGATGTCTCCTGTAGATAATTGTGCCACAGTTTAATCAATGGCTCAGGCTGACAACTATGTGATTGGATTGTATATATGTTATGTCAAGATGGTTTACCCTTTGAAGTACCAAATAAAATTCTGCTTATCCTTGAGGGTCTCTTTCGTTCTAAAATCATTACACACGCTATGTAGTCATATGTATATATATTTAGTTAACGTAGCTGTTGTATCACATCGGTTATTAGGAATACATGAATGCTTCCATTAAATATGTGTCCTTCTATAAGCACCGCGGAATAATACATAACCTTTTATGTCACTACCTAATTTCTGCGGCGTAGGCTGCGTGTCTATGTCAATTTTACTAATTGCCTTTCAAAATTCCTGAGACGACAACATTGTTTCTATTCCTTTTCCCATTTTAGTATTGTTGCGCATGTAAACCTTGACAATACTACTGAGCGTACATGTCACACTGGCGCCGTATGTTTTGTGTTACTTACCAACTTTTGCTCTAGACATCCGGACACGTTTAAGATGTTGATATTCATTTTCCAACTAATTGATTGTAACACTTTTACTCTTGATAGTACACAAGATTAGCGATCATCCCCAAGCAACACCGCTTTGAAATTAAACGACCAACAACAAGGACCACTCTATCGGGATCCAAAATGCAATTCGAACCATTTGTGTATTCTACACTAGTCGAGTGCGCTAGTGCTACGATATCAACATATATGAATATCGATTTACAAAAGACGAAACAATAGAATAAACGAGTAATTTGAATAACAAATAAAGGTTTTGACCTTATAGTCGAGTTTACATTTATTAAGCCTCACAGGCTGGCAATAAATAAATAAGTAGCGGAACAAATAAACTTTAGTGGAATCCCATCAATTCACCACATACAACCGTTTGGGATCATGACTTTCGTAGACTCCTCCTCGAAGACAGGCGAAGATTCCTCCACTTATGTTGATTGTTTATAGCAAGCATGAGTACACAACTGTAACATCCCAAAAATGGATTTGTGTTTCAAATGTAAGAAAATCAGGAGAAATTAAAACTTTTCATGCATCTTGAAGCCATTGGTTGCTTTTGTAATTCTTTTGAGAAGAATTATAGAAAATCAAAACTAAATCCTCATTTGACTCCAATCAAAAACCTCCTTGGCATAGATCTCGTGCCAAACCCTGGAGATATTTTTTCTGGGTTCTAGGGAGGCTTGGCAACACCTCTGAATTATCCCATGATTTTTAGAAATTATTTAGTAATTCTTGGAGGCAAGTCAAATTGGTCAAACTCTATTTCTCCTCTTCTGGAATTTCTGGAGGAAAAATTCGATTACTGAAAATCTCTGAAAATTTTATGTGAGGTTCCTCCGATGAGTCGACAAGCTCGAGTTAAAATTTCATAAATTTTAGAGTTTGTTTGCTACCTTAAATAATCCCTCCAAAATCGGTCATTCAAGTTCAAACCCTAAGCGGTTTGCTTTTTGTTAAATGAGGTTCGAATCGGGCTCGGACTCGAGCCACTTGACTCGGCCCGATCCACTAAGCTGTACCAACCCGGTCGTTCGGGCGGCTGGGGTCATGGCCGTTGGATCGGCATCGAGCGATCTTCGACCCGGTAGAGCGATGGAGTCGTTTTAATCCACCGATCTAACTTCGGTAGTTGGATCGGCGCCGAGCGATCTTCGACGGCGAGCGATAGGATCGTTTCAATCCGCTGGATCTAGCCCCGCCCTTCGATTTCAATCCGACGACCGACGAGTCGTCTCCTTCCTCTGTCCGCGCGCGCGTGAGCCCCTGCCATGGCGTGCGCAGAGGAGAAAGCGATGGCGTCAGATCCACTCTATGGCCACCTTTAAACGGCTAGCTCTGCGCGCATTAAATGCCTGTCGCACTCCTACCTCAGTAGGCCATGATTCGACTGCTCCCATCGCGCTCAAGTGCTCTCATGGCAGTGTTGATCCGACTGGAAAAACCCGATCGTTGCTCTCTGCCATCGCTCTATTTAAACTCCCTTGCTTCACCCTCAGCTTCCTTTAGCTCTTCCGCGATTCGGCTAGCATTCACCATCTTGCTTGGCTGCGGTTCCTCGCAATCTCCTCGACCGCCATTGTTGAGTGTGGAGCTTACGGTGGAGGCGGTGCGTGGGGTTTTTTCTTCAAGTCTTGGCCCCCTGCTCCCCTTCGCTCTGCAGGCTTGACCCTCACTTGGTTTGGTTCTCTCTTTGCTCGGTCGGCTGTGGCTAGTGAGGACCTTACCATGTCGTTCGGTCACTCGTCGTGGAGCCACTCAGTGGGTCTCTGGTCGTTCTTGACTCAGTACTTCGCATTGCCCTATAGGAGCTTAGGTGTGTTTCATTGTCCTTTGGTATTGTCCGGATCGGCGAGTTTAGAGCCATACCTATAACCGCACTCAGGTAGTCGTCATTTATTCTTGACCACCTCCGACCGATCTTGACGCGAGTCAAACCGTTAAACTTTTAGACACTCATCCACGCCCTTGGTGGCCTTGTGGTCGGGAAGCCAGAGCCACCAGGCAAAGCGTGCGGGCGCCGCCTAAGCGCTCATTATTGGGAACAAGATGGTGTAAATCATTAACAAAACAAATGCAAATTGCTCATTATTGGGAAAAGAGTACATCACCTACGACTAGCAACCTAAACTTTCGAACAAGCTGGAATATTATGCGAAACAAAGTTGCTCCAAATTTTCATAGCAAAAGATAGTACCACGGGTTGCACATAGATCACGAGAAAATAAGCACTCACCATTGGTAGACATCTGGAAGTGAAGGCCTACAGCGCGGCGTGATTTGTTCAATATCTATTTCATTTCATCGGTCGGTCTGAACAATCGAACATGATTCTGAGTTAGTGGAGTACGATGTATGACAAGCGATCTCGAATCATCAATCAACCACACTACCACGGCCAGTCAATAGCCACTTACTATTTCTTTTTGACGATGTGCTCTGCACTCTGCGGGACCGACCATGAGGAGAACCAGGAGGGAGGCAATGAGCACTCGCCCGACACGGGCGCTTAGGAGGCAATTGGCGGAGGCGGGCCGGGCGGCGTCGCCCGTGGCCGGCGCGGCACTGGAGCTCTGAGGCTGGTCGCACTGGGAGGCTGGGAGAGTGGGGCGCCAAAGCGGGCTGCGTCGCTCGGCGCGGCCACACAGGCTGGCGCCACAGGCGCTGTCGCTGGCGCCGCTTTGGAGGCGGCGCCTCGCCCCTCGACACGATTAATGACTCACGGTTGGACACCCGTTGCCGACGCCTCAACCTCGCCTGTCGGCCGGCGCTTGCGCTCCATCCATCCGTCACCCAAACCCGGTGCCCCACGGCCCGGCCGCGCTCGCCGGTCGCCACCTCGCCCGCCTCGCTCACCGGTCGCGCCTTGATGGCTCGCGTGTGGCCATCCCTTCTCCCTTATCCCGTGTCTCTCTTCTCCTGTGTTCCCGCTCCTTCTCTCCGTCGAGCCTTCCAGCGCTCTCCTTTCCCCTCCATTCCTCCGCCACGGTCCTCCCTCCGACGCCGTGCGGCCGTGCCTCTCTCCCTCCCCGCCTCCCGTTCCCCTCCCTCTCCTTTCTTCGCTTATCAACCTCTTCACCCAGCGCCTTGCCAGGCGCTCTCCTTTTCCCCTCCCTTCCTCCGCTGTAGGTCCTCCCTTCGACACCGCGTGGCCACGCCTCTCTCCCTCCCCGCCTCACGTTCCCCTCCCTCTCACTTCTCTGCCTCTTCCCACTCTACCCAGCGCCCTTACCTCACCCTCCCACGCTGCATCTCGAGCCCGTGTCCCCTGTCTCCTTTTCCCCTTCGCCTCCTGACTTTGCCTCCGCCACCGGTCCTCCCTCCAACGCCGTGTGACCGCTCCCCTCCTTCTCTGCCTACCATTACCCTCACTCTTCCTTCTCCGCCACTCTCTCTCTCTCTCTCTTTCTCTCTCTCTCCCCCCGCCGCCCCCTATTTCTCCCTCCTCCACTGCATCCTTCTCGTGAGTGTCTGCTCCGGTCTCCTCTTCCTCTTAAGCTTCCGTCGCTACCTCCCCACGACAAAAGTAAGAATCGAACTCCTAAGAAATTTTGAGAGCCCAAGCGTGATTCTCTTTTTGATTAAATTTGCCGTCAGATTGTCTTTTGGATATAGATTGTCGAGTCATATTCTTACATAAACTTTATTTTTCGATCATGATGTCTCTGTAGATAATTGTGCCTGAGTTTAATCAATGGCTCGGGCTGACAACTATGTGATTGGATTGTATATATTTTATGTCAAGATGGTTTACCCTTTGAAGTACCAAATAAAATTCTGCTTATCCTTGAGGGTCTCTTTCGTTGCCGTAACTGTTACACGCTGCTATGTAGTCATATGTATATATATTTAGTTAACGTAATCTGTTGTATCTGTCGGTTATTAGGAATACATGAATGCTTCCATTAAATATGTGTCCTTCTATAAGCACAGTAGGATAATACATAACCTTTTATGTCACTACCTAATTTCTGCGTGAGATATATGTGTCTTTCTATGTTCTGGCGAGATATCGATCGGATCGATGAAGTCCTTGAATAGCGATTAAGAATATCATTAAGTACTTGAGAAGAACTAAGAATGCATTTCTTATTTATGGTGGTGAGGAAGAGTTGGTCGTAAATAGTTACACGATGCTAGCTTCCAAGCCAGAAGAATGATTTGGATCATAATCGAGTTTGTACTTTGTCTTAATGGAGGCGACAAATTTGGAAAAGTTCAAGTAAGTAACAAGCTGTTGATTCTACAACAAAGGCGAGTACATTCTTTGCTTGAGAATGCGCAAAGAGGGCGTATGGATAAGGAAGTTCATTTATGAGTAGTATGGTTTCTAGTGCTTCTAGTCAATGGATCTCTATTATGGCAATAGTGGAGTCATTGCACAAGCTAAAGCCTAGATCACATCAAAATTCCAAACACAAACTTGACGATATCACATTATTCGTGAGATCGTTGAAAGAAGTGATGTGAAGATATGCAAAGTGCACACAGTTTGAATATTTACGATCCATTGATAAAACCTCTCCATAACCTAAGCATGAGCAATGGGTATAAAATACATATATGATTGACTCTAGTGCAAGTGGGAGACTGTTGGTGAAATGCCCTAAAGGCAATCATAGAGATATGACGAGGATCTAATAATCCTCATTTTATCTTTTATCTATAATTCTTATTATGGGTAAATATGATGTCACATAGTCCCAGTACCCTTATTTCTATAAGGAGAGGCCTAACGGTGATGGTAAGTTCTTCTACAATCACCCCCATAGTCGTAAGTCTTGCTACGACTACATCATGGTCGTAAGTCCTTCTCGACCACTACATAGTCGTAAGTCCTTCTCATTTGCTACCTAGTCGTAAGTCCTTCTACGACCGGGTAAACTCGACCACCTTATAATCAAACCTACGGTGAATGGGTCCAATTGATTAAGGAATCGAGCGGTCTACCGCACTATTATTCGCGTATTAATGGTGTGTAACTATCCCATTATCTACGGAAGATAATTGCGGACGTGAAGAAGCCGGCGCGGAAATTCTGCCATCATGCGCGTTCTTTGCATTAATTAGGCGCATCTCCCGAGACAAAGCGGCTACTCCTTCACGACTATATAAAGGCATCAATCAGAGGAATAGGGGGACGGCGAACAAGAGCTAGTCAAGTAGAAACACAAAGTGCTATTCTCTGTAATAGTGCGAGTCCTTTCTTGAATCATCAAGAATACCACACACAGGGATTAGGGTTATTATTCTCTCGGAGAAGGCTGAACACTGTCTAAACATCCGTGTCAATCCACTCTGCGTGATCTCATCCTTAGGAGACCCCGAATCAAATAATCTTTCGTAAGATCGGTTCTAATACACAAGCGGTTGGCGCCGACCGTGGGGAGCTTAGGTAATCTCTTGTCAACATACTCTCTTTTCCAATCTCATGCAAGCATGGCGGGAGAATGGAGCGAGAAGCTGGTTTGACTTGGCGGTTCTGCAGACATCGACATGGATGCGGTTTAGACTACGAGCGAGTGATGCATCCGGCGATGGTGATGTTCCCTCGGAGATTATTCTCCGTGAAATCATCCCATCAATGGAGTTGAGGAGGATCCTTATCCCCACAACGTCGTCCTCTGAGGAGCCAATTCCCTCAAAGGACAAGGGACAATCCGACGCGAACCGCACCGGGAGGACTCACAACACGACGAGAGTTTTCCTCCAAGTGTTCAAGTCCCCTAAGGCGGTCCGACACAGTGAGACAAGTTCGAAACCACCATTCGGGACTCCACCAACATCTGTGATCCTCTCTCGGGGTAACTCCGGAGAGGGTGGGATCAAGCATGCTTTCCTACAAATCGACCGTCTCTCATGAGATCTCATTTGCGGACGGAGGCGATTATAACCGGAGTTCCCCTACGGAGGATTACTCCAAGTCGCGAGATGGTGTCTCTCGAGCACTCCTCAAGCGGGGAGGCCTCAAGCGCAAGTGAGAATCATCAACGGGAGGTCTTCGTCCTTCCCTCAAATCAGAGTCAGCCTCATGGAGGCCGAAATGAGAACCCTCCCCGAAGATCACGCACTGCGCCTCCTCGTAGTAATGGCAAGGGCACCACCGGTGACAGAGAGAACCAACACTCGATGAGCGAGAAATCCTCGACATTCGCGCACTCCGAGAAGGCCTCAAAGATCGATGAGGAAGATTTTGAGGTCATCAGAAAAAGAAAATTGCAGCCGGAAGAACTTGCAGGCGCATTCAACATCAGTCGCAGGAGGTACAAGAACTCCAAGACATCAACAATTTGCTCGAGAATCCCAATCAAGAGCTTGCTCGAACGCCAGGGTACGATCTCTTTGCTGAAGAGATTGCACAAAGGCTTCGAACTGTGATGACAAGACTGGAAGTACCTCGTCAACAACATTCAGGTAGTCGTAGCAATGCGACTTCCTCAGCTACCAGTCAATCGAATATTTCTCTGCGTAGGAATCGACACGGCCATAAGTCACATCGATCCCCTACTCGGAGAAATACTTTTCGATCGGCTGATGATCAAGTAGCCCTCCGAGGAAGTGATCATTCACTACTCCGGCAAAGAAATCCACAACGGGTGGAGTACGAGAAGTATTCCCCTCGAATCGAGACCTACAGCAGGGCAAGTCGACTGTTGCGGGTATCGTCGTATCGATCACTGGCGACATTAACCCTTCTTTCCTACAAAGAAGGCGTCAAGAAGTAATTCTGGGATGCGGGCATTTTCGCGACCTTGAAGCGATTCATTGGCCACCTCATTTCGACCGGTGAACATGGAGAAATTTGATGGATCTCAAAATCCCATTGAATTTCTTGAGATCTATACAACAATTTGTCCGGCGGCGGGAGGAGGAGAGCATGTAATGGCGAATTACCTTCCGATTGTGCTTGAAGGATCCGCTCGATCGTGGTTATTAAACCAACCTTTAGTCGATCTACTCTTAGCAACACCTCTGCGATCTTCTACAAGCAAATTTTCAAGGCACATACAATCGCCTACGAAAGGAAGGCGACTTGCCGGATCAAGCGAACAACAACGAGCCTTTGCGTCAATTCATCAAGCGCTTTAGTCGGGTTAAGTAATTCAATTCGGAAATTTCGACTCCTCTGTGATCGGGGCTTTTAAGCAAGGAGTCCGTAGTAGAAGAATAACGGAGGATATTGCTTTGAATCCTCCTAACACCGTTCTTAGAACTCTTGAAATGGCGATCGATATGCAAGCTTACGAGGCGGTCGAATGGAACAATACTATCGATCGAAAGCGCTGCGCTTGAGAGCGGTGAGGTTAGTAAGGACAAAAAAGCAAAAAGTCCAAGAAGAAAATAAAAGTCAAAAGCCACAAACCGGTGGTTTCAAGGAGGTCTTGGCCGTGAAGATGAGAGCCACAAACCACCAAGTCGTATCTGATCAAGGCAAAGGTAAGCATACGATCGTAGGAGCGACAAACCAAGGTGGTGTCCTTTTCACAAAAAGAAGGACATGACCTCATGGCTGCCGAAGTTTTCCAAAGGAAGCTCGAGGACTACTACAGTGAAGCACCGCTCCCTACTCTCGGCGGTGGGACATACAGTGGCCAAAGTCGTCGGATGATGAGGAGATGCCATTCCAAGATCCGCAACATCTTGTTGAGCATATCTACGGAGGATCATCGGCATCGACTCCAAGCGACAACAAAAGCTGCGGACGAGAGGTAAATTCCATACATACTCCTCTCGTTAATAAATTACGAAGTGGTCGGAAGTTATCATCTCTTTTGAGAAGGACGATTGCCGATCACTATGAGTCGATCAGTCGATTCCGATTGTGGTCGAACCCACCATCAACAATGTCGGGTCAATCAGTGTTAGTTGATGGTGGCGATTCTTTGAACATATTATTTACTAAAGCCACGGGCGAGATGCAAGTACCGGGACAAAGGTAAGGCGATGCGATATTCCTTTCATGGAATCGTCAGGGGTCTTCGACCAAACCCATTGGCCAAGTTTCTCTTCCTTTAACATTTGGCTCGCCAAGTAATTTCGAGACGAGAGAAAGTCTCCTTTGATGTGGTCGATTTCGATCGGCATATAACGCCATACTCGGACGACCAACTTTGGCAAAATTCTTAATGGCTACTCATTATGGGTATCAATGTCTTAAGATGCGAGTCCCAAAGGAGTGATCACAATTCAATGTGACAAAAGATGGCGTATAGGCTGCGGCCGTCGATCCTCGAGATGGTTGGTCAAATACCAACTCGAGATGAAAGTCGACCGACTAGCAAGTCGAAGCCTAAAGTCGCACCAAAGCCGAGCGACCAAGTCAAAGAGATTCCTCGGGCGCAGAGAAACCCTCGGCTGTTCGCATTGGGAGACTTCCGACCCCAAATAGGAAGACACTCTCATTACCTTCCTCAGAGCTACGCGGATGTCTTGGCGTGGCAAGCATCCGACATGCGGAGTCCCGGTGAGGTGATCGAGCCGCAGCTAGCCTTACTGCTGATAAAGTACCGTAAAACAAAAATTACGGAGATTTGCCTGATCGACGAGATGCTATTAAATCGAATTGGATAAGCTACTTAAGGCGGGCTTTATAAGAGAAGTCAACCACCCGCAGTGGTTGGCTAACCTGTAATGGTCAAAAAGTCAAGCGGCAAATGGCGTATGTGCGTAGACTTTCTTGATCTTAATAAAGCTTGTCCAAAAGATGATTTCCTTTACCTCGTATTGATCGGTTTGGTTGATTCTCTGCGGGTTGTGAAATATTAAGTTTTTAGATGCATATTCGGATATCACAGTTAATATGTGTCTAAGCGATGAAGAAAAGACCGCATTCATTACTCCATTTGGTACCTTTTGTTATATCAAAATGCCATTTGGTCTAAAGAATGTCGGTGCTTCTTTTCAGCGCTTAATGCAATCGACTTTTCATCTCAATTAGGCCGAATTTGGAAGCCTATGTTGATGATCTAGTCGTAAAAGCATTAAGAGACTTAATCATATCAGCGACCTACAAGAAACATTCGACAACCTCGAAAACACCACTTAAAACTTAATCCCGAGAAGTGTGTATTGAATTTCTTGAGAAAATTGCTTGGATTCCTAGTATGCGAGCGAGGAATCGAAGCAAATCTGAAAAAATAAAAGCCATCCTCGGATCGCTCTCCGACCACAAAAAGGAAGTCGAGAAACTCCTTTGGGTGCATGGCGGCTTTAAGTCGTTTCATCGCGTCTAGGAGAAAAGGACTACCTTTCTTTAAACTTCTCGGGAGACATGAAGGTTTTGAGTGGTCGAGCGAACAAGCAGCGCCTTTGAGGATGTCAAGAGGTATCTTCGAGTGCTCTGATACGGTTTCTCCAAAGCGGAAGAGGCGCTCTTAATTTACCTAGCCGCCACGCCACGAGCGACAAGCGCGATCTTGGTCGTAGAGCGTGGCGTACAGCGGCCGGTCTACTCGTCGGCCAAGTTTTACGGGCCTGGGGCGTTACCCTCGGTCAAAAACTTCTATATGCCCTCCTCATGTCTTGGAGAAGCTGCGGCATTACTTTGAGCGCACAAAATAGTCGTGTCGTCGAGTTTCCTTTGGGAGCAATCCTCCATAATAAGGAAGCAATGGGACGCATGGCCAAATGGTCGGTCGAACTTGGGAGTTCGACCTCCATTTCGTGTCGACGGCCATAAAATCGAGATCTTGGCGGACTTTGTCACGAATGGACAAATCTGAACACATTCGGGATCCCGATCTGATTCCCACGACCGGTGGATGATGTACTGACGGGTCACTTACTTTAAGTGGCTCGAAAGTGAGGTGGTCTGGTATCTCCTCTGGAGAAACCTTAAAGTATGCCATACAATTAAACTTCGGGCCACTAACAATGTGGCGAAATCGACGGTTTGCTAGGCGGCATCACGAGTGCGAAAGCACTCTCAATTAAATCGACTACTCGTGAGAGGAGACTCTCAACTAGTCGTGAATCAAATCGGAAAGAGTACGGTGCTCTAACTCAACAATGGCTCGGTACTTATCGAAATGCGTAAGCTAGAAAAATATTTTTAGGTTTGAGGTACAATTTATCTCTCGAAAGGATAATTTACTCATGAGACCAACTTGCTCGGATGGCTTCTTCCCGATCCACGATACCAAAAGGAGTTTTCTTGGAGCAACTCCAAAAACCGTCTCAGTCGAAGAACCGAGACACCTCCTCTTGAGATGGCCTCATTAGATTACGAGAATACGGATGACTCCCATCTATGAGTATTTTTACAAGGGTTCCATAAGAAGATGATCTTGAGGCGGTCGATTATCCCAAAAGCCAAAATGTATACTTTGGTTGAAGGAGTCCTCTATAAGCGAGGAACCCAAGGGGTACTCATGCGATGCATTCCAAAAGCGAAGAATAACACTCCTTCACGATATACGAGTGGCATCATGGGACACATGCTTCCTCTGAGAACATTGGTTGGTAAAGCTTTTCGACAAGGTTTTTCTTGGCCTCTGACCACATGCGATGCTAAGGAGGTGGTTAAAAGTGTGTCGAGTGCCAATTCCATGGTAGCGAGATACACCAACCACTCAAGCATTACAAGCGATACCTCTTTCTTGGCCTTTTGCGACACAGGGCTTGACATCCTAGGACCGTTTCCCAAAGCTCGGGAGGTTTGAATTCCTTTGTGGCTATTGACACGTTCACAAAATGGATCGGTGAACTCAGCTGGGATAACAGCGAGCGACAAAAGGTTCATGATGAGAAGCGTAATTAGTCGATTTGGAGTTAAGTCGGATAATTACAGACAATAGTAAACAATTCGCAAGTGCAAAATTTGAGAATTCGGCGAGTTGGGTACCAAGTTATGCTATGCATTGCACATCCCCAAAGCAATGGGGCGGTCGAGCGTGCAAGCGGCCAAATAATGCGATGAATTAAAACTCGAGTCTTGACCGGCTTATTAAGCTCGGGGCTTGGGTACAAAATTACCCTCCATATTATGGGCGGTTAAATGCGACCACGGTCGAGCAACGGGAGAAACACCATTTTTCTAGTTTTGGGCGAAGCCATGCTTCCTCGGAGCTAAAATGCGGTCGACACGAGTTGAAACCTTCAACAACTCGGACCGGGAACAACTTCGCGAGATGACATTAACCTACTCGAAGAGAGGAGAAACCTAGCCTTAATCCGTTCGGCGGTCTACCAACAAGCCTGCGCGAATACTATGATCGTAAGGTCAACCTCGCGACCTTCTTTGTAGGTGACTTGGTATTGAGACTCTGCCAATCCAAGTCTAATCGGAATAAACTTTCCCCTAAATGGGAAGGTCCTTATACAGTGGTCGAAGTAACTCGGCCAGGGTCAGTACGACTAGCGATGGAAGATGGACAGGTTCTCTCAAACTCTTGGAACATCGACCAGTTACGCAAATTCTATGTGTGACCGATTTCTTAGGCAATAAAAATTCAGGTTCCTTCTACCTCTCTTGCCTTATTTTTGAGTAGTGCTCTTTTTTTAATATTTCGACTATGATACAAAAATAAAACTCAGTTTTCTTTACACTGGTCGAAAAGCGAGTAACATCATCTAGTTGAAACTTCTCCTCTCTGCATGTGGTTCTGCCCACTAGAAGGAATTTCCTAGCATCGACTCGTTACTCATTTTTGCTGCCAATACAAAGAGCTCGGGTTCTATCCAGTCGAAATGTTCTCAAAGCCAACTCTCTCAAATCTTAGTCTATTTTTTTCAGAAAATTCAAAAAAATATTCTAAGTAGAGTGCACTTTCTTACATTTGTTCGACCACCGTTGGTGTACTCGATTTGTTTTAACTGGTCGAAGGAAGAGACACACCTAGTCGAAGTCTTTCCTCTCTGCATGTGGTCCTGCCCACTAGAAGGAAACTTCCTAGTGTCGCTCAGTCTCCTACTTTTGCTACTGGAAAAGACTTATTAAAGTCCACCAAAAAAGGACGAACGAATTACTAAAGTCCTCTAAGACGTTTGTTTAACTCAAGTTGCTGTTCTTGGTTTGATTAAACTAGTCGGAGATGGAAACATCACCTAGTCGAAGCCTTTCCTCTCTTCACGTGGTCCTGCCCACTAGAAGGAACTTCCTAGTGTCGAGTCGTTTCTACTCTTTCGATCAGTGCTTGACAACCGTAAAAAAAGCTATAAGTTAAATAAACCTCTCTTTGTTTTCAGAAACCCCATTTTAAACACTATTTATTTAGATTGTCTAAACAATCTAAGCAAATAGTCGGGGGCTAGGATAAAGTTATTAATTTGACTTCAATTCTTAGTCTTTCATTCGTTTATTATCTTTTGAGTTACTAACTACTCGACAAGATGATTTTCGAAAATGAGGCGGATCATATATTACTCATCAACAAAAATTATGCGCCTTACAAGGTAGTTACAAGATTACTCGAAGGGAGAGCCTAGTTGCATTTCCTCCGCCACCTTTTGCCAACCATTGCATTTCCAATCAGACGACTTGCCTCGATTCGGGACGATCGAAGTCGGCTTCGATTGGTTTTACATTAAGGCGGGGTCTTGAGCTTTAAGTTTCGCCAAGCGTAACTTCTGACGACTTCGATTGCCTCCCTTATTGATTCGACTTGATTAGCCTTGAGTGGTCACCATCTCTTGCAATTTTCGACTTGTTCCCCAATTGTACTTGTGTGGCGGTTATAGTATCTTCTCGAGGAGTTTTCCCTCGAATGTAGCTCACTAAGCACATTGTTCAGAGAGTGATGTTGCCTTGAAGACTAGTCTTCATCGACTCCATCTCTGTTGGGTACAAGTCGAAGCCTCATGACTTTTGTTTCGACCACTTGTTACGAAAAGAATAATACGGTCAAACAAAAATATACTTCTAGAGGAAGATAACACAAAGATAATTGTAGGTAAAAGCATTTCTTACCTACTAATTGAGAATCCAATTTCTTGACCTCTTCTCGATGGGAAGCAACGGTTTCAGCATGCTTTTTCTCCCACGCTTTGATGTCCTCTGCATTTATCTTAGCAATGTGGACGGACTCATTGCAGATCAAGGTCTTTGCTTGGATTTCAGCCTCAAGGATTCTCAATTGGGCAGCAATTTCTGAACAAGAAATTGGCATTAGAAAAGGGAAAACACTCAAAAAGGACAACAGGTAAAGAGTTACTTGCCTGTTACTTGAGTTCTCAGAACCTCAAGTTCTTGATCCTTATTCTTGGTAATACGGGAAAACTCCTGAATGACCAAAGATTTGTCTCCAACTTCAGTCCGGAGCTTCCTCATCTCATTTTCTTTATCTGAAGAAGAAATGAGAGTTAGGTAAATGTTAAAACTCAAAAACAGTCTTAAGTTCAGCACTTACTGTTTATTTTTTCCTGCAATTTCTTAGATGCAGAGACAACCTCTCGAAGTCTATCCGAGAGGGTTAATACTTCATTCCTTAGCCTCCTCGACTCCTCTTTTTCATAGTCGAGCGAGTCGGCTAAGGTCTTTGAATCACTGTTTAACCTACAAAGGACAGAGACGGAGATAAAAATCAGCCGAATGGTTGTGAGTACTTCTACAACCACTAACCTAGTCGTAAGTTTTTCTGCGACTAAGATATGGTTGTAAGTCTTTCTACGACCACTACCTGGTCGTAAGTAGTCGTAAGCTTTTTACGACTAATACTTCGTCATGAGTTTCTTCCATGACTATTCTCGTAAAACATTATACGAGTATTTAAGCCAAAAATAACTATGAATGACAAGTGACTTACCACCTCTCTGCCTCTGCGCAGAGTAGTTCTTTCTCCTGTCTTAGCTCTAAAAGTTGTCGATGATACTCACCGACAACGACAATTTGCTCGAGCTTTACGCAAAAGAGAACATTGAGAAGGGAAGGAAAGCCACATATATAAGTATTCTGAAGATACTTACATTCATAGTCGTCCTAGCAAACGTTGAATATACAAAGTCCGGGTGCTGCAGCTTATCTATCATCGCAACTTTGTCCCACCACACCTTCTCGAGGCGCTCGTTATCAAAAGTATTCTCCGTGTTGGGAATATCTTTGGGATGGGGACTCGGTCACGAGATTTGTGCGAGAAGACCCTCTGACGGAGGGGCCCAAAGAAGTCACCACGAGTTGAAATTTTCTCCTTCTGGTTCTGTAACTTCTCTTTGGGTAGGGGAAGGAACGCCTCCTACAATTTCCTTCCCAGAGTGGTGCGCAGGCTGTTCACCACCTTGACCAGAGGCTTCCACAGCTGCCTCTGTTGTTTCTCGACCTCGGTGATCGTGGCGACCACCTCAGCGATGTGGCCGCCACCTCAAGAGTCGTAGCTACAATTTCGGCAGATGTGGGAGTCACTCAGAGTCTCGACTTCATCGACCACAGGCCAAGGGTGATGCTTGACCACCTCCATTGCTACCTCCCGATGGTGAAGGGATGGCAATGGACTTCTCGGCGGAAGCATTCCCGGGGGCTGAAGGAGTCGGACTGAAATAAAGAAAAGCAAATCAGGATGTGAAAAAGAAAAAGGTAAATGTCGTTCTTACACTTTAGTACATTTCACCTACCTCTGCACCCTGGTCTTAACCAGGAATTTTGGAGCAATCCTCCCAACGGAGGACCTCTTCTTCTCCACGACCACGTCCGGTCGAGGTTCAACAATTGGCTCGGCTCGACCACGTGCAGTCGTAGAGTTTGAAACGAGGACGAGGGCTCGGTTCTCGATCCTCTGGATGGGCGAGATCGGTCTCGACCATTCCGAGCGACAACGCCCTCAGTGCGAGTTGTCTTGTCTGACATCCTCCTTCATAAAAGACATAAAATCTTTCCAGTTCTCCCTTTCCAGTTGCTTAATAAAACTAGGAGTGGCACCGACTGCGAAAGATTCCGTGTCATAATAGAAGGTACCTTAGCCTTGCGAGGTTTGCGCTTAAGAGGTTGGTTGCTTCAACCTCCTCGGCCGGCGGTGCGTCCTCGGCTTGGATCTGACTACGGTGCCGCGGTACTGTAGAGGTATGGTCGAAAGACGAGCTCGAGCTTGCTCCCCCTTGTCGGCAGATTTTACAAGTCGGCGTCTCTTGAGGAGGAGCGAGCCTTTGTCTTCGACAACCCGGCGCCAATAGTCATCGAGCGACTTCTTCGTCGTCACGGCGATTTTCCATGCCTACTTTACGTGAAGCAAGGCGGAAAAGAAGAATCACTAATTAGTCGTAAGTTATTCTCGACTAGTACCAAGTCGTAAGTTTTCTCGACTCTTTCTTGATTGTAAGATATTCTACGATCACTATTAGTCGTAAGTATCTTCTACGACTATAAAGTCCTAAAGAAAGAATCATTTTTGATTACCTTTAGGCGCTCTATCCTTTCATCTGCGGACAAAGCCGCAATGACTTGAGAACCGCCCCTCGGGTGGCGGAGACTTCTCACGAGATGAGTTTGACTCGAGTCAACCTCGGCTGTGAAAGATCCGTAAAAGCAGATAAAAATATTAGACAAGGTTGAGAAAGACCAAGCGGAAAGCTAAGTCGACAATTGCTTACCCTCCTCGTAGTCTCGGTGGGGTCTCCTCTCCCGAGTACCTCCACATAGGAGATGCTCGTTTCTTGAGAGGACTAATTGGCGTGTGATGAAATCCTTCACCACATGCCATCCGGTCGACCCTTCTCCCTTCAAGTCCTTAATAGCTTGAATATAAGGGCTAATCCTATTGATATCTTCGAGGTTGAGTCCCATGAAGATTTCTTTTCAGCGACCTTCCCGCAAAGAAAGGTGTCTTGAGGTGACCTTCGGTAGAACCACCTCTTCCTCCACCCGACCACGAAGGCCGGGTAAAACTCTGAATATACTCCTTCGACTTGAGTCGTGGAGCTTGATCCGCGACTTCGGCGATTCGGTTTGTCGAGCCATCCCATAATAATATTGGAACAGCTCGAGATCGCGGAATCCCAGATATGCTGAAAATCTCTGAAAATTTTATGTGAGGTTCCTCCATAGTCGACAAGCTCGATTAAAATTTCATAAATTTTAGAGTTTATTTGCTACCTTAAATAATCCTCCAAAATCAGTCATTCAAGTTCAAACCCTAAGCTGGTTTGCCTTTGTTAAAATGAGTTCGAATCGGGCTCGGACTCGAGCCACTTGACTCGGCCATCCACTAAGCTGTACCAACCCGGTCGTTGGTGGCGGGGTCATGAGCCGTTGGATCGGCATCGAGCGATCTTCGACCCGGCCGAGCGATGGAGTCGTTTTAATCCACCGATCTAACTCGGTAGTTGGATCGGCATCGAGCGATCTTCGACCGGTAGAGCGATAGGATCGTTTCAATCCGGCGGATCTAGCCCGCCGCCGATTTCAATCCGACGACCGACGAGTCGTCTCCTTCCTCTGTCTGCGCGTGAGCCCTGCCATGGCGTGCGCGAGAGGAGAAAAGCGATGGCGTCGCGATCCACTCTATGGCCACCTTTAAGCGGCTAGCTCTGCGCGCATTAAATGCTGTCGCACTCCTACCTCGATGAGGCCATGATTATTGCTCCCATCGCGCTCAAGTGCTCTCATGGCGATGTTGATCCATTGGAAAAACCCGATCGTTGCTCTCGCCATCGCTCTATTTAAACTCCCTTGCTTCACCCTCAGCTTCCTTTAGCTCTTCCGCAGTTCCAGCTAGCATTCACCATCTTGCTTGAGCTGCAGTTCCTCGCAATCTCCTCGACCGCCATTGTTGAGTGTGGAGCTTACGGTGGAGGCGGTGCAGCGGGGTTTTTTTTTCTTCAAGTCTTGGCCCCCCTGCTCCCCCTTCGCTCTCTGGAGCTTGACCCTCACTTGGTTTGGTTCTCTCTTTGCTCAGGTCGCTGTGGCCTAGTGAGGACCTTACCGCTGTCGTTCGGTCACTCGTCGCCGGAGCCACTCCGTGGGTCTCTGGTCGTTCTTCAGCTCAGGTACTTTCGCATTGCCCTATAGGAGCTTAGGTGTGTTTTCATTGTCCTTTGGTATTGTCCGTTCGGCGAGTTTCCGAGCCATACCTACTTGGCCGCACTCCGTGGTCGTACCGCTGTTGCAGCCACACTCCGACCAGTACTGGCCGCAGGTCAAACCGTTAAACTTTTAGACACTCATCCCTGCCCTTGGCTGACGCCGCTGTGGTCGGAGAAGCCGCCGAGCCACTGGCAAAGCGTGCGGAGGGCGCTGCCTAAACTGCTCATTATTGGGAACAAGATGGTGTAAATCATTAACAAAACAAATGCAAATTGCTCATTATTGGGAAAAGAGTACATCTGCTTACGGCTAGCAACCTAAACTTTCCAGAACAACTGGAATATTGTAACTGAAGCAAAGTTGCTCCAAATTTTCATAGCAAAAAGATAGTACCACGGGTTGCACATAGATCACGAGAAAATAAGCACTCACATTGGTAGACATCTGAAGTGAAGGCCTACAGCGGCAGATTTGTTCAATATCTATTTCATTTCATCGGATCGGTCTGAACAATCGAACATGATTTACGAGTTAGTGGAGTACGATGTATGACAAGCCGATCTACGAATCATCAATCAACCACACTACCACGGCCAGTCAATAGCCACTTACTATTTCTTTTTGACATTGTGCTCTGCACTCTGCGGGGCCGACCGCGGGAGAACGGGAGGGAGGCAATGAGCACTCGCCCGGCACGGGCGCTTGGGAGGTGGTGGCGGAGGCGGGAGCCGAGCAGCGTCGCCCGGCGGCCGGCGCGGCACTGGAGCTCTGAGGCACAGGTCGCACAGGAGGCTGGGAGAGTGGGGCGCCGAGCGGGCTGCGTCGCTTCGGTCTGCGAAGACTGAGGTGGCGTCTGGGCGGCGTCGCTCGGCCGCGGCGCACTGAGGTGGCGCCCTCGCCCTCGACACGATTGACGACTCATTGCTCGACACCCGTTGCCCGACGCCTCGGCCTCGCCACAGCCGGCGGCGCTTGCTCCATCCATTCGTCACCCAAACCCGGTGCCCCACGGCCCCAGCCAGCGCTCGCGGTCGCCACCTCGCCCGCCTCGCTCACGGTCGCCGCCTTGATGGCTCGCGTGTGGCCATCCCTTCTCCCTTATCCCCGTGTCTCTCTTCTCCTGTGTTCCCGCTGCTTCTCTCCATCGAGCCTTCCAGGCGCTCTCCTTTCCCCCTCCCTTCCTCCGCCACAGGTCCTCCCTCCGACGCCGTGCGACCGTGCCTCTCTCCTTCCCCGCCTCCCGTTCCCCTCCCTCTCCTTTCTTCGCTTATCAACCTCTTCACCCAGCGCCTTGCCAGGCGCTCTCCTTTTCCCCTCCCTTCCTCCGCTGTAGGTCCTCCCTTCGACACCGCGTGGCCACGCCTCTCTCCCTCCCCGCCTCACGTTCCCCTCCCTCTCACTTCTCTGCCTCTTCCCCACTCTACCCAGCGCCCTTACCTCACCCTCCCACGCTGCATCTCGAGCCCGTGTCCCCTGTCTCCTTTTCCCCTTCGCCTCCTGACTTTGCCTCCGCCACCGGTCCTCCCTCCAACGCCGTGTGACCGCTCCCCTCCTTCTCTGCCTACCATTACCCTCACTCTTCCTTCTCCGCCACTCTCTCTCTCTCTCTTTCTCTCTCTCTCCCCGCCGCCCCCTATTTCTCCCTCCTCCACTGCATCCTTCTCGCCGTGTCTGCTCCCGGTCTCCTCTTCCTCTTCGCTTCCCGTCGCTACCTCCCCCACAGCAAAAGTAAGAATCCGAACTCCTAAGAAATTTTGAGAGCCCAAACGTGATTCTCTTTTTGATTAAATTTGCCGTCAGATTGTCTTTTGGATATAGATTGTCAGGTCATATTCTTACATAAACTTTATTTTTTCGATCATGATGTCTCCTGTAGATAATTGTGCCACAGTTTAATCAATGGCTCAGGCTGACAACTATGTGATTGGATTGTATATATTTTATGTCAAGATGGTTTACCCTTTGAAGTACCAAATAAAATTCTGCTTATCCTTGAGGGTCTCTTTCGTTGCCGTAACTGTTACACGCTGCTATGTAGTCATATGTATATATATTTCGTTAACGTAACTGTTGTATCTGTCAGTTATTAGGAATACATGAATGCTTCCATTAAATATGTGTCCTTCTATAAGCACCCGTGGGATAATACATAACCTTTTTATGTCACTACCTAATTTCTGCAGCAGATATATGTGTCTTTCTATGTTACGAGCAGATATCAGTCGGATCCAGTGAAGGTCACTGAATAGCAGTTAAGAATATCATTAAGTACTTGAGAAGAACTAAGAATGCATTTCTTATTTATGGTGGTGAGGAAGAGTTGGTCGTAAATAGTTACACCGATGCTAGCTTCCAAACCGAGAAGAATGATTTCAGATCGCAATCTGAGTTTGTACTTTGTCTTAATGGAGGGGCAGCAAGCTGGAAAAGTTCCAAGTAAGTAACAACTGTTGATTCTACAACAAAGATAGTACATTCTTTGTAAATGCAAAAGAGGACGTATGGATAAGGAAGTTCATTTATGAACTGAGTATGGTTTCTAGTGCTTCTAGTCCAATGGATCTCTATTATGGCAATAGTGGAGTCATTGCACAAGCTAAGAAGCCTAGATCACATCAAAATTCCAAACACAAACTTCGACGATATCACATTATTCGTGAGATCGTTGAAAGAGGTGATGTGAAGATATGCAAAGTGCACACGGATTTGAATATTTCTGATCCATTGATAAAACCTCTCCCGCAACCTAAGCATGAGCAATGGGTATAAAATACATATATGATTGACTCTAGTGCAAGTGGGAGATCACAGTGAAATGCCCTAAAGGCAATCATAGAGATATGACGAGGATCTAATAATCCTCATTTTATCTTTTATCTATAATTCTTATTATGGGTAAATATGATGTCACATAGTCCCCAGAAGTACCCCTTATTTCTATAAGGGAGAGGCCTAACCAGTGATGGTAAGTTCTTCTACAATCACCCCCATAGTCGTAAGTCTTGCTACGACTACATCATGGTCGTAAGTCCTTCTACGACCACTACATAGTCGTAAGTCCTTCTCATTGCTACCTAGTCGTAAGTCCTTCTACGACCAGGTAAACTACGACCACCTTATAATCAAACCTACAGGCGAATGGGTCCAATTGATTAAGGAATCCGAACGGTCTACACGCACTATTATTCCGCGTATTAATGGTGTGTAACTATCCCATTATCTCTGGAAGATAATTGCCAGACAGCGTGAAGAAGCCGAGGCGCCGGAAATTACTGCCATCATGCGCCCGTTACTGCATTAATTAGGCGCATCTCCCGCAGGACAAAACGGCTACTCCTTCACGACTATATAAAGGCATCAATCAGAGGAATAGGGGACGGCGAACAAGAGCTAGTCAAGTAGAAACACAAAGTGCTATTCTCTGTAATAGTCTGAGTCCTTTACTGAATCATCAAGAATACCACACACACAGGATTAGGGTTATTATTCTCTCCGGAGAAGGCCTGAACCTGTCTAAACATCCCGTGTCAATCCACTCTGCGTGATCTCATCCTTAGGAGACCCCCCGAATCAAATAATCTTTACGTAAGATCGGTTCTAATACACCGACAAGATGATTGTATCATATCTATGTTTATTAGTTATTGATTAAATATTATTCTGTTCCTTGAATGAATCATTGGTTATGAAGATTAACAAGTATGTGACTTGTTGGTGAAGCTCTTTTAACTTATATGATGTCGTTCTAAATGTATCCCTAGTCGAATGTCACTGGCCGGAACACCAGTGATCCTATCGACCAACACATGTATTGATTGATGATCATATTTTACCGGTCATGGATATAGGGATATCAAATCAATAATGTGAACATATGTTAGAGAACATGGTGTTGGATCGATCTACCTTGAGACACTGCTGAGATTGTTATAATTTCATGTGTCATCAGTTGATCTCAAGCAATGATGATGTATAATCCTTAGACTTGAGATCAACATAATTTTCTACATGTGTAATAGTATACTTTGGGGTTGCCAAAGGCTACACCGTAATTGGGTAGTCATAAAGGTAGCTTTCGAGTATGCTATGATACATACGGAGGAATGTAACTGATCAGATATGTGATTTACCCCTCCTAACATAACAAAAGAGATATCTCTAGGCCCCTCGATGTGGTCGGATAAAGAAAGTGCATAGACATACCATGGGTGGTCGAAGAGTTCGGCCATATGAAGTTATATGACACTCGATCGAGAAAGTATTGAACAGTTCATGGATAACATAATATCTCACTTGGAGTTCAACCAGATATCGTGAGGCAAAGGGAGAATACATGAGCTGGTCATTCAGTTCGATCAGATACAGACTAGTCGTATGGAGATACGACCTGGTCGTAGGCTGGTTGAACATGATCACTAAGTGGTTGAAATCTGGTTGTAAGGAGTTACGGACTGGTCGAGACCAAATATGAGTTGGTCGTAGGCTGGTCGAAACCTGGTCGTAAGGAGTTTCGAACTGGTTAAGACCAAATAGGACCTGGCCGTAGATCATATTGCATTATGGTTCGTCCGATATAATTTATGTGTTTCGGGAATCGTTATGTTCTGCTAGGTACCACTAACGACTCATGGTCGAAAAAGGTTTTCGAGTCACAACCGAACTACGCATGAACCTACAGGGTCACACACTTAACGGGTTGGAATAAACCAGTATGGATACGATTAATCAAACGTGTTCAGATAGGATCTGCCAAATGCACTATATAAGAAGATGCTTGAGGCTATGGGGAGATAGAGAAGTGGAAATGAGGATATGTGATTTCTCCACCAAACCCTAGCCGCATCTTCTTGAGAGAGCCTTCTCGTGGGACTTGGTGCTAGCACACCGTCACGGTGTTCCCGCCTCAAGCGTATGGATCTTTGTAGGCGCTCTGCGGTTCTTTGTTGCACTCGAGGACGATCCGCGACTTTGCAAGGAAAGCGATCGGTTACTGGAGGATACAATCGATGACGATTACGCTGGACGATCGACTACGAGGACGATCGACTACGTTGAACGATCGACTACGTTAGACAATCGACTACGACCACTACATCGACGCGGTCTTCGTGGGACCAGACTGCTCCAACTCCTCTTCCGCTACATTGCGCGTTTGGTGGTAATGATCTATGATCTCCTACTTGCAGTGGTATCCTGGTTTACGTCGTAATTTTTTTTAATTATCAGCTCTCGTAGCCTACCTGTATCCCTACACATTTGGTATCAGAGACTGGGTTCTTGATTCGTGTATGCCCAAGATCATACCACGCTCTCCGAAAAGTGGTGTCACCGATGATAAGACGACGTTGGGTGCGATGGTGAAGGATAATTCCGCCATATCACTGCGTTATCCGATGTCCACAAAGAGCAATTATGTAACATGGGCAATCAAAATGAAGGTGTACATGCGCGCTAAAGGAGTGTGGGACGTGATCGAGGATGGCAACGTCGATCTATGCAAAGATCAAATAGCCTTGATAGCCATCTGTGGAGGCATCCAGAGGGAAATGCTCTTCCTATTGGCCGAAAAGTAGAAGGTTAAAGATGCGTGGGAGGCATTGAAGACATTGCATCGGTTAGAAATATGCCCTAGAGGCAATCATAAAGATTATTATATTTCATTATGTTCATAACATTGGATAATATGTTATCTTATTCCTAGAATAATATCAATATTGTTTATTATCAAGTATGTGACTTGATTGTGAAACTCTATATTTTTGTGATGATTATTCTTAAACATTCCATGATCGAAAACATATGAGAACACATATGAATAGACTAGCATATGTAGTTTAATGGCCAAGTTTGCTGCTAGAGGATCAGTTCATTTCATTGCCAAGTATTTTCATGTTCGATGTGGTTGTCATATAGTGAACTTGGTCGTAAATGATGGCATAGTACCATTAGTACCTTTGATAAACAAGCTCAGGGAAACAGTCAAGTATATAAAGAAGTCCCCATCTCGTATGCACAAATTTTTACAAATTTGTTCATCCCTTGCTTTGCAAATTGGTCCTGGGTTGAGCCTTGATGTGTCCACACGATGGAGTTCCACATACAAGATGTTGTCAGTCTGCCTTGCTTATAAGGACGCTTTAGTGTGTTATACCGACACGGATGCAAACTACCAATGGCAGCCATCAGGCGCAGATTGGGCATTGTATGAGAAAATTGCACCAATATTTAAGTCCTTGACTGAAGTGACTAGTGCATTTTCTGGATCAACTTATCCAACAGCAAATATTTTTTATCCGTACATAGTTAATGTGAAGGTTGCATTAAGAGCTGCAATTGCTTCTGGAGATGATCAGTTGAAGCTCATGACTGCTGCAATGTTGGACAAGTTTGATAAATATTGGGAAGAAAAGAACAATGCCATGGTCCTTGCCACTATTCTTGATCCTAGGTTTAAGATGAGATTCATTGGTTGGTGCTTCAACCAAATGTACGAGCCCTCAAAGGCTGCACATGAGCTTGATGATGTGAAGGTCGAGTTGGAAGATTTGTATTCACAGTTCGAGATGGATCATCGGCACAACAAGGTGGCTAGTAGAGATGATGCAACCTCCTCTTCAGCTATGGGTACAAGCAGCACTTTATCCTCAGTCTCATCGCAATTTTAGTCATTCTTGTGTTCCACTTCTACCGAGCCTTCAAAGTCGGAGTTGCTTATCTATCTAGATGAAGCGAATGAGAGTTTAGATAACAAGGACTTCAAATTGCTTGAGTGGTGGAATTTGAACGCACATAGATTCCCGGTAGTGTCAAAGATGGCTAAGAATTTCTTGACTATACCAGCTAGCAGTGTATCTTCAGAATCAACCTTCAGTGCTGGAGGTAGAGTATTAGATGACTATCGGAGTTCTCTGCGTCCGGCTATGGTTCAACATTTGGTGTGTGCCTCTAGCTGGATAAGAGGTGCACATGATGACATGAGACCTCCTATAGTTGTGGTAGGTTCATCCGTACTGTAATATTTTTCTATTTTGTTTTTGCTTATGTCATGGTTAACTTGAATATTATGCATCTTTTCAGGAAGAAGATGAAGAGGATGATGTTCAAACCATTCCATTTCCTCAAAGCGTCGTAGAAAGCAATTAGTGTGTTGATCCTGCTGTCTACTGGTGAGAATTGACTAAAACTAAACATACTATTTTGGTGTCTTATGCAATGCAAAGCAAAATGCTTGCTCACCTTTTGTATGTTAAACCTGCTGTCTTAACAACCTCGCATTAGCATTAAACTTTACAAGATGTCACAAAGGTATGCATGTCATTATAGTATTATGAATGCTTTTATCTGCGAGCTATGATGAAGTTGATGGATCGCAGTGCGCACCTATGCACTAAGAAATAGGCGTAACATTTTGCGGACTGTTAGAGGACCTTTTGTTCTGTGGACTGTTAAATATTAAGTGTTAGTGCCCAAAATATGATGAATGCTTGTATTGTATGGATTATAGACTGTTATGAATGCTTGTATGGAATATGGACTGATAGAGGATCTTTTGTTCTGTGGACTGTTAAATATTAGTTGTTAGTGTCCAAACTATGATGAATGCTTGAATGGATTATGAAACTATGATGAATGCTTGTATGGATTATGAACTGTTATGTTTCTGTCTTTGTTTATGATGAATGTCTTTGTTTATGATGAATGGATTATGAATTTATGATGAATAGCACACATAATCACATTATGTTATTCGTTTTTGGGCTTGAGAAGGTACTGACTTGAACGAGCTTTTCGAGCCAGCTCGAGCTTTTTTTTCGAGCCGAGCCAAACCGTGATTCGAGCTCGTTTTTCAAATGAGCCAAGCCGAGCCGAGCCGGAGTTCAAACCGAGCCACAACGAGCCGAGCCGAGCCTGGCTCGTTTCCACCCCTATTCCGCACGCAAGGGCGCGTAAGCGCGCGCTCTCTTGACCGCTCGATCAATGTCACGGTGTCATGCGCGGATGTGCCGGCCGGTGTGCGTGTGCCGTGCTGCACCGTGCGGTAGGTGCCATCGTACGCGTCGCAACCGTCGGGCCGGCCGCGCGTGTTGCAAGCGAAGCAAAAGCCAGCCATGGTCAGTACGTACATGCCTCCGAGACAGAGTTCCATCGCACGCTCTAATCCAAGTTTAAATCCTCATTTTAGTATAGACCCGTTTCTCTCTCTTTTAAATACTGTTCTCATATGATACACTTTTGCCTAAACTAGAAGCTTAAGATCTCATCTCTCCCACCAAATAACGAGCCACTGCCCATAGTTGGTGAACCTGCATCTCCATAGTCCATAGTAGGCCAAAACGAAATGACTAGAGTTTTTTTTCCCCCACCGTTAATGTCAGCTAGGCTGATGAACTGATCAATGGGGGCATGGAGCATAGTGTCACACTACACATGCATCAGGATGGACGACGTTGAAACTCCAAAGAGTCAAGTATTGCCATAGATAAAAACACCCATGGGTACACATCTCGAAAGCAGCGCGCCTGCCGCAGTGGACAGGCCGGCCGGCCGGCCGGCCGGCCTCCTCCTGAAAATTCGATTGCTGATTTGCTGCGTGTCTACTCATATGGTCATTATCTACGATTTCAGTCTCGTAATTGGGCCCCCCATGATCATCGGTTCCATTATTCCGTGAGATTGGAAATCTACGGTTTTTGTCCCACGCACGGGCCTTACTTGTAGGAAAATCCTCCATGACTCTATGAGCCCCGTCAAAGTTTTTGTCCTGTTCATCACGTGAGCGGGGCCTACTACGGCCTTTGGGCCTTCTGTTGTCCAAAAGGAATAAAAAGGGCAGGAAAAAAATGTCTTCAAAGTTGAAGTTGCAATTCCATCTCTACTACTCTACTATTTAAAATAAAGAATTGTTTGTCATCTCTCATGCGATGCGATGTGAGCCGTTAGATCTATCTTTCTTCGTGAGATGTGAGCCGTTGGATCTCGTTCTTTCTCAGTTCCTCCCGTGCGTACGGTTGGCCACCTATAACCTCCTCTCCACTCCCTCTACACCCCAACTGCCCAAGCTAGTGCGCAAGAAACCCAAAGATTCCATCGATCTTTCCAAGAACGGATTGCCGACGGATCACTTGCATTGTAGGCTGAGCACGACGACGGTTGACGAGATATGTTTTTTTTAATCCGTAGCAAAACACGAGCATTGGACTAGTCTCAAAAAAGTTCAAGCTGTAATAGGTTTTCGTAGGGGTCCAAGGGCCCCAAGCTGCAATAGGTTGTTCTCCCAAATTGTACAAGATTAAAGATGGATACTTATGTAACCAGAGGATCTTTCTAAAAACTTCAATTTGTTGTTGTTGTTGTTTATTTTCCCCTTATTTCCCTCCTTTTTCTACATATCTTACGTGGTTTGATGAGTTTTTTCTAGCTTCTTTTAAGAATGTGCAATCTCTACAGTTTTTTTTCCCGTATCTATGCTGACGACGCCTAGTACAGTTTCAAAATCATGCGTTCGCTAGGCTGATGTGCACGAAATATGAAAATAGATAGCAGAACTGGACAGTTACTGTTGAGTAAAAATGTGTGTACGCAACGAGAGTAAAAATGTGTATACGCAGACGGCACAATCTGAAGTTTAACTGGGAAGACGACTGAAAATCATCTAGTCAACTGACCAACTAAAGCCCACCCCATTCCCTCTCGTGGCTCGCTATATAAGTTGATGCCTCCAAGTATCACATAGCAGCACATCATTAGCACAAGCATGGCTAATACAACTACTACTCTCTCCTACGCACTCCTCGTGCTCACGATCCTTCCCCTGGCTCTCGCCAGCTTCCCTCACCGTGCTCTCCTGCAGACCTGCCAGCCCAGCGGCTCCATCGCCGGCAAGTCCGGCAGCTGCAAGAAGGACAACGACGCCGAGTGCTGCAAGGACGGGCAGCGCTACACCACGTTCGCGTGCTCCCCGCGCGTCACGGGGAGCACCCGTGCCACGCTCACGCTCAACAGCTTCGCGAGGGGCAAGGACGGCGGCGGGCCGGCCGAGTGCACCAACAGGTTCCACCCGGACACCCAGATGGTCGTCGCGCTCTCCACCGGGTGGTTCGCCGGCGGCGGCCGGTGCAAGAAGAGCGTTGTGATCCGGGCCGCCAACGGCAGGTCCGCGACGGCCACGGTCGTGGACGAATGCGACTCCCTGCACGGCTGCGACGGCGAGCACAACTTCGAGCCGCCGTGCGCGAACAACATCGTCGACGGGTCGCCCGCGGTGTGGCACGCGCTGGGGCTCAACACGGACGATGGCGAGGTGCCGATCACGTGGTCCGACGCGTGAGGCGTACGTGACGTACACACGCGAGCGCACGGGAAATCGTGCCAGAACTTTGGAACGCACAATCGCTTCGCTTGCTTTTATACTTTCGGATAAAGTATGTACTATTTCGCCGTCTAAAATAGTATAGAATAGTTCTACACTCTGTACCGGTCTCAATATCGGCTATATGTACTAGACAATATTGATCGTACCGACGGAATTGATAATATCGTCTATTAAACTCATTGATATATATTTTATATCCGATCCTACTATTATATATTTCAAGTAATATTGTAAATAAAATCTAATGTGCATACAATATTATATATATATAGAGAGAGAGACACTTATAAATATATAGCATTATATTAAACTATAAAATGGTACACCGATACAAGCCTGTACCAGACTGTATTATTCCATGTCACAAGTATGCTTTAAACCAGTAGTAGCACCGTGGGAGTATGTGAACAACGGTACGGACGCGTATCGCATGCCCGTACGTACACTCCGTAGTCCGTACGAATAAGCTTACGCATGTACATGCGTGCGTGCCCGCCTTGTCGATCAATATATGTTTTTTTTTAAAAAAAATCATATGCTTCGTAGACTAACGTAACAATATCCTCAACACTCCGTCGACGATTAGTCCTAAGAAACAAGCTTAATTAGTTCTTTGAGACGTTCAATTGACAGTTTACTTACAGAGGGGAGATCGTGAAGCTGCGTGGCGGCCGCCTCTCGCAGCCTTCGCCGTTCGTTGATCTCTTCTTCCTGAAAGCTTCTCTTCCTCTTCGATTCCTCGCTCGTTTTCGCCGTGGCAATAGATCTGCTGCTTCATATATACCATATTATCATAATAACAATCATGTAACTCCCAAAGGTTTGTTTGGATAGGAATGAATTAGACCTAATGGTTTTGGATTGAAAATAATTTTAGTTTAAATTTTAGTCAATACGGAGGATTGAATCGAATCGTAACGTATCCAAACAAACCCCAAAAGGAAAGAGATCTAAATTGTCAGGATCACGATGCACAGGTATTTCAGTTCCATAAAAAAACATAGGATCGTACCACATTGGGTCCTGACAAGCTTAGACCCCGAAGAAACAAAAAAAAAAAAAAAAACCTGCACTCGCTCCGCCTCTCGTGGATGAATATGGGGCTCTGGCTCGTGGAAGTGCGATGTGATATTGGGCCCCACCCGTCGGTGCTATGGCCGGCCTATTTAGCATGGGCCGGGCTCAGGCCTGAGGGGATGAGATAACATGGCCCAAATTGGCTGCATGGGTCGTGCCTTTCGAAGTTGCGGTGGGCACTGGCCTCATCCAGCATTTGTTGTTTGTTATTCTTCTTTTTCTTTCAAAAAAACATTTGAAATTTGCCGCCGTCATCCAAGAATCTCGTGGTGTTACACAGTTATGCCTTTCACGCCTACAAAAAATTGATTTTCACCATTCCATTTCACTCTCCTTGGTTTCAACTTGGAATAGTCCCTCTCAAACTCTTTAGATTCATGTGGATTACTTCCTCCGGCCACAAAAGAATGTTGTTTTGGATATCGACATGATCCAAAAATGCATATTTAAACACTAATTTCTATTGTAATAGATTTACAAAATCTAATAAATTATATATTTTTTTGAAAGTTCTAGTCGTACATACCATTTTTATTTTCATATATTCAATTTAAATATTTTAAAAAGTATCAATTGCTCAAGTTTAGAAAGCTCGATTGCAAAACGACATTCTAAGAGCATGTACAATCTAAGTGCTTAGATAGATGCTTAGCAAATAAAAAAAATTTAGCCATGTAGGATGGGTAAAGTGTTTATTTTGTAGTATTGATGCTTAAATAGGCACAGGTGCTTAACGAGTGTTTATGTATACTAGTCCAATGCCCGTACTTTGCTATGGATTAAAAAAATCATATCTCGTCAACCGTCGTCGTGCTCAGCCTACAATACAAGTGATCTCCCGGCAACCCGTTCTTGGAAAGATCGATAGAATCTTTGGGTTTCTTGCGCGCCGGTTTGGGCAGTTGGGGTGTGGGAGGAGTGAAGAGGAGGTTGACGAGGATCTAATAATCCTCATTTTATCTTTTATCTATAATTCTTATTATGGGTAAATATGACGTCACATAGTCCCTAGAAGTACCCCTTATATTCATAAGGGAGAGGCCTACCAAGTGATTGTAAGTTTTCCTACAATCACCCCTATAGTCGTAAGTCTTACTACGACTATGTCATGGTCATAAGTTCTCCTATGACCACTACCTGGTCGTAAGTTCTTCTACGACCATTACTTGGTCGTAAGTCCTTCTACGACCATTACCTAGTCGTAAGTTCTACTACGACTTGTACCCAGTCGTAAGTTCTACTACGACCTGTACCTAGTCGTAAGTCCTCCTACGACTGTTACCCAGTCGTAAGTTCTACTACGACTTATACCTAGTCGTAAGTCCAGCTACGACCACCTTATAATCAATAAAACCTGCGAGCGAGTAGGTCCAATTGATTAAGGAATCCGAACGGTCCACATGCATTGTTATCTTGCGCAATAATAGTGCTTAAATACCCCATTACCTCTGAAAGATAACTGCCAAACGGCGTGAAGGAGCCACTACGCCGGTAATTACTGTCATCATGCGCCCATTACTGGCTTGATTAGGCGCCTCTTCAGCAGGGGAAAACGGCTACTCCTTCACAACTATATAAAGACATCAATCAGAGTGTGAAAAGGAGGGCGAAACATAGCGAGTCAAGGAGAAACACAAGTACTGTTCTTTGTAATAGTCTTAGTTTCTTGCTTGATTGTTAAGAATACAGTCAATACCATACACACACAGGAGTAGGGTTCTTATTCTCCCCGGAGAAGGCCTGAACCTGTATAAAAATCCCGTGTTAATCGCTCTGCGTGATTTCATCTCTAGGAGACCCCCCGAATCAAACAATCTTTACGTAAGATCGGTTCTAAAACACCGACAGAGGTTATGGGTGGTCATCCGTGCGCACGGGAGGAATCAAGAAAGAACGAGATCCAACTGCTCATATCTCACAAAGAAAGATAGATCTAACGACTCACATTGCATGAGGGAGGACAGACCGCTACCAATTCTTTCTTGCAGTTGGATTTTCCACTAGAGTTGTGATCGTCGCGGTCACCCCGACAAGAGGAGTCGCCACAAGTGGGGGACTGGGCAGTGGTGCCGGACAAGAAAGTCATGGCTACGGTGATCTTAGCGGCATTGTCGAAGCAAAGCTCCTCAAGGAGCAACATGGATCGGGCTCGAACGAAGGTGGGAAACGACGTCTTCAAGGAGATTATGGAAGCGATGTTGGAGAACCGCGGACTGAGGCCACGGAGGGTGTTGTGCACGAGAGTGCGATCGGACACCAGTTGATCGACGTTGCGTAGGGCGTAGGCCAGAGTCTTGAGCTTTTGGCAGTAGGCGGTGATGGAGAGATTGCCTTACACCAAATTGTGAAATTTTCATCAAGATAGTGTTGGAATTAAATGGGCTAGGCCCATATTATAATATTCAATTTAATTCCTGGTAAATCTCAAAAGCCCATATGCTTATGCTAAATTATTTAGTCCCATATGGACAATTGAAGGGGAGTTGCACCTGTTTATAAGGTGGAACGTGAGACCTCTTCTTGTGGAATTGGCGAGAGCCAAGAGACAACACACGCGCGCTCGCTCGCCTCGCCTCGCCTCGCCGTGCGTGCGTGCGTGTGTGCGTGTGCGTGTGCGTGTGCGTGTGCGTGTGCGTGTGCACGCAGGCGTGTCAGGTGCGGGCGCGATTTTCTTTATCTATTCGAAAATCGAAACGCTCTGACATTGATGGCGACTGTTGGTCTCTAGTCTCTTTATTTTTTGCCATTAAAAGAACAACGTTCTGGTCCTTAATGGTAACTGTTCACCTTTAACTTCTGGTAACTGTTGTCTTTCTATTTCTGGCAACTGTTGGCTTTTAGTTTCTGGCGACTGGTAACTGTTGGCCTTTGGACTCCGAGTTTTGGCTATAAAAGGAACTATGCAGTTCTGCTTCTTTTGGTGGTTTTCCACAATACAGTTCCACAGTCTCTTTGTTGTTGTCTCTGACAATCTCCATCCCGGCGAGATGCGTTTACGGTCGCACCGGGAGAGCAGGCCTCCGGAACCCTCATCCTCGCAGGCTTGCACGAGCGAGGACGAATAAGGTTTTTGGGGAGCGTTCACGCGACTGCTCGCTGCTACGTCTACATCATCAACGCTCTGCTACGTTCTACATCAACTGCCTGCTACTACACTCTACATCAACCGTACTACTACTACCACTACGTCATGACGAACGACGCAATCATCAAGAGCACTGCTGCATCTTCCTCTGAATCTGGGTATGCCTATATCTTTCTTGTTACTTGTTTTGCTTTAATTTTTATTGTTGTCTTGAACACTGAGATAGAATTGCTAGCTTCTGTTCTTCTAGAATCTGAATCTGGCATTCTTATAGTGTTCTTTGTGATCTGTTTTATGCATATGTTTCATCTATTATATTTTTGGATTAAAGTAATCCAAAAAATGCTTATATTTTCATCAATCCAAAAACCTTATTATAGGCATAGGCATTTTTCGACAACTGGTTTTGCTGCTGCGCTCAAACCCTCTGTATTCGATGGTGCGAATTACAAGAGGTGGCGCACCAAGATGGTGCTTTGGCTAGCTGCCATGAACATTTACCATGTGGCAAACGGCAAGCCTGAAGGAACACTTACTCCTGATCAGGAGCAAGCGTTCGAGGCTGCTGATAACCTTTTTAAAGGTGTCGTGGTTAGTATTCTTGGTGAGAAGTTAGTCGATGCATACATGGTGATTACATCTAGGAAGGAGATGTGGGATGCACTCGAGGCCAAATTTGGGGTTTTGGATGCAGGCAGTGAATTGTATCTCATCGAGCAATACCATGACTACAGAATGGTTGATAACCGTTCTGTAGTTGAACAGGCTCATGAGATACAATCCATGGCTCTGAAACTTGAGTACTTCAAGTGTGTGTTCTACCGGACAAATTTGTCGCGGGAGGTATTATTGCCAAGCTTCCTTCTTCTTGGAGGAATTTTGCTACTTCTCTGAAACACAAGAGACAAGAGTTTTCTGTTGAAAATCTCATTGGGTCTCTTGATGTTGAAGAGAAGGCGAGGGAAAAAGATACACACACTAGAGGTAATGAGGGACATTCTAGTGCCAATATGGTGCAAAAGAAGAATATCCAAACTCAAAAGTTCAAAGGCAAGAACAAGAGTGCACAAACAACAAGCTTCAAGAAGAAGAAGAAGAACACAAAGGAAAGCCTTTGCTTTGTGTGCGGTGAACCTGGTCATTGGGCCAAGGATTGCAGCCAACGCAAGGGTGGGAAAAATCAGCAAGGGCAGAATTCCAAGTTTGCCAATGTTGTAGCTGGTACTACTGAGACGGGAACTTCAGGGTATGGTAATTTACCTACTGTTTTTTCCGTATGTCAATCTACCGATTGGTGGATAGACACTGGTGCTAATATACATGTGTGTGCTGATATTTCATTATTTTATTCTTACCAGGTCACTCGGGATTCAGCCGTTCTAATGGGGAATGGGTCACATGCTACTGTTCATGGTGTTGGTACGGTCGATCCAAGTTTACTTCGGGGAAGATTGTGCAACTCAAGAACGTGCATCATGTGCCATCCATCAATAAGAATCTCGTTAGCGGATCTCTTCTGTGTAGAGATGGCTTTAGACTGGTGTTTGAATCCAATAAATTTGTTGTGTCCAAGTGTGGACAATTTGTTGGTAAAGGCTATGTGTGAGGAGGCTTGTTCCGCCTATCTCTTTCAGATTTGTGTAATAATGTTGTGAACCATGTTTGCAGTGGTAATGAGACTACTATTTGGCATTCACGACTTTGTCACATAAATTTTGGTTGCATGACGCGTTTAGCCAGTTTAGAGTTAATCCTGAAATTTACCCTTGTCAAAGGTTCTAAGTGTCAAGTTTGTGTGCAATCAAAGCAGCCTCGTAAACCTCATAAAGCCGCTGAGGTAAGAAACTTGGCACCATTAGAACTCGTACATTCCGATCTGTGTGAGATGAATGATGTGTTGACAAAAGGTGGTAATAGATATTTCATGACTTTGATTGATGACTCCACTAGGTTCTGTTTTGTGTATCTTTTGAAAACTAAAGATGAAGCTCTTCACTACTTTAAAATCTATAAGGCGGAAGCTGAGAACCAACTTGAAAGGAAAATCAAAAGGGTTAGGTCTGATCGTGGTGGCGAATACTTTTCTAAAGAGTTCAATTTATTCTGTGAGGAACATGGTATAATCCATGAGAGGACGTCTCCCTATTCACCCCAGTCAAATGGGGTTGCTGAAAGAAAGAACCGCACTCTAACTGAGTTGGTTAACGCCATGTTAGACACAGCGGATCTTTCCAAAGCATGGTGGGGGAGGCTATATTGAGTTCATGTCATGTCCTGAACAGGGTTTCCACAAAGAATAAAGAGATAACCCCATATGAACAATGGGAGAAGAAAAGACTATCACTTTCATACTTGCGTACTTGGGGTTGTTTGACGAAAGTCAATGTGCCAATTCCCAAAAGGCGTAAGCTTGGGTCAAAAACCGTGGATTGTGTCTTTCTAGGCTATGCTCACCATAGCGTTGGATATAGATTTCTAGTGGTAAAATCTGGAGTACCTGACATGCATGTTGGTACAATTATGGAGTCCAGAGATGCTACATTCTTTGAGGATATTTTTCCAATGAAAGATATGCCTAGTTCATCGAGTCAGGAACCTGATACAATTCCTGAACCTGCCATTCCAATGGAATATTTTGAACAAACCCCTGAGCAAATTCCTGAGGAGGAAGACAATGAAACTTTAGGAAAAGTAAAAGACAAAGGACTGCAAAGTCTTTTGGTCCTGATTTCATTGTGTACCTTGTGGATGATACTCCAAGTACTATTTCTGAAGCGTATGCTTCACTAGATGCCGAAATCTTGGAAGGAAGCAGTTCGTAATGAAATGGATTCCATTATATCTAATGGAACTTGGGAGATCACTGAGCGTCCTTATGGTTGTAAACCTGTAGGATGCAAGTGGGTGTTCAAAAAGAAGCTTAGGCCTGATGGTACTATTGAAAAGTACAAGGCACGTCTTGTGGCTAAGGGTTATACCCAAAAGGAAGGCGAAGATTTCTTTGATACTTATTCACCTGTGGCTAGATTGACCACTATTCGAGTACTACTATCTTTGGCTGCCTCACATGGTCTTCTCGTTAATCAGATGGATGTTAAGACGGCTTTCCTAAATGGAGAGTTGGACGAGGAAATTTACATGGATCGACCGGATGGATTTGTAGCGGATGGTCAAGAAGGAAAGGTGTGCAAGTTGTTGAAATCTCTGTATGGTCTTAAACAAGCACCTAAGCGTTGGCATGAAAAGTTTGATGAGAACTTTAACGTCTGAGGCTTTATTGTGAATGAAGGTCGACGGATGTGTGTATTATCGCCATGGTGGGGGCGAGGAGTCATTCTCTGTCTGTATGTTGATGACATACTGATCTTTGGGACCAACCTTAATGTGATTAAGGAGGTCAAGGATTTCTTGTCTCAGAATTTTGAGATGAAAGATATGGGAGTAGCTGATGTTATCTTAAACATCAAGCTGTTGAGAGGTGATGATGGTGGGATTACTTTGTTGCAATCCCATTATGTGGAAAAGGTTCTGAGTCGTTATGGATATAGCGACTACAAACCCTCTCCAACACCTTATGATCCTAGCGTGTTGCTTAGGAAGAATCGGAGAATAGCTAGAGACCAATTGAGATATTCTCAGATAATTGGTTCACTCATGTATTTAGCTAGCGGTACAAGGCCTGATATCTCGTTTGCTGTGAGCAAACTAAGCCGTTTTGTTTCCAATCCGGGAGATGATCATTGGCATGCTCTTGAGAGGGTAATGCGCTATCTAAAGGGTACTATGAGCTATGACATTCACTACACCGGGTACCCTAGGGTACTGGAGGGTTATAGTGATTCAAACTGGATATCTGATGCTGATGAGATTAAGGCCACAAGCGGATATGTCTTCTTACTTGGAGGTGGCGCTGTTTCATGGAAGTCTTGCAAGCAGACCATCTTAACGATATCAACAATGGAAGCAGAACTCACAGCATTAGATACTGCCACTATTGAAGCCGAATGGCTTCGTGAGCTCTTGATGGATTTGCCGGTGGTTGAAAAACCGGTACCGGCTATTCTGATGAACTGTGACAATCAGACTGTGATTGTTAAGGTGAACAGTTCTAAGGATAATATGAAGTCATCAAGACATGTGAAGAGAAGATCAAGTCCGGAAAAAAATGAGAAACTCGGAGTAATAGCTTTGGATTATATCCAAACAACTAAGAATCTGGCAGATCCCTTCACAAAGGGTTTATCACGGAATGTGATAGACAATGCATCGAGGGAGATGGGTTTGAGACCCACGTGAGTTTTACCATAGTGGTAACCCATCCTATGTGATCGGAGATCCCGTGAAGTAGGATTGGCGAAACAAGCTATTGGTTAACTGGGAGGAGAGTACTTTTACAGACCCACTCCATTGGAGATAAAATTCTCTCCTAAATCTGTATGGCAGGTTGATTTTTTATCTTAATTGTTTTGTGGCTTATTTAAGCAAAGATGCTGTCTTACAGAGCAGTCTTGAAAGAGCACACCTATATGAGCCCGACTGCTAGTCACAGTCTATGAGATAGGGTAATCTCTAGAAAACTCATGAATAGGCATGGAGTATGACTTTTATGCTCCAACACGCGGGGATGCCTGACAGTCTAGTATCAGTTAAGGACATAAGTGAAACTTATTCACACAAAACTGTCAATTCAAGGCTTTGTCTATTGTGCAGTTGTGAATAAGTGTAGCTTCTGTTCTAGGTGGATGTTCAACCCTAACCGGTCTCCATCAAAACACTGGTATATTAAAACAATAACTCTGGATCAAGGCATTTGATATGTGCCCTTGAGATCTGGTGGGGGATTGTTGGAATTAAATGGGCTGGGCCCATATTATAATATTCAATTTAATTTCTGGTAAATCTCAAAAGCTCATATGCTTGTGCTAAATTGTTTAGTCCCATATGGACAATTGAAGGGGAGTTGCACCTGTTTATAAGGTGGAACGTGAGACCTCTTCTTGTGGAATTGGAGAGAGCCAAGAGACAACACACGCGCGCTCGCTCGCCTCGCCTCACCGTGCCGTGCCGTGCGTGTGCGTGTGCGTGTGCACGCAGGCGTGTCAGGTGCGGGAGCGATTTTCTTTATTTATTCAAAAATCGAAATACTCTGACATTGATGGCGACTGTTGGTCTCTAGTCTCTTTATTTTTTGCCATTAAAAGAACAACGTTCTGGTCCTTAATGGTAACTGTTCACCTTTAACTTCTGGTAACTGTTGTCTTTTGATTTCTGGCAACTGTTGGCTTTTAGTTTCTGGCGACTGGTAACTGTTGGCCTTTGGTTTCCTGGCAACTGTTGGCCTTTGGACTCCGAGTTTTGGCTATAAAAGGAACAGTGCAGTTCTGCTTCTTTTGGTGGATTTCCACAATACAATTCCACAGTCTCTTTGTTGTTGTCTCTGGCAATCTCTATCCCGGCGAGACGCGTGTACAGTCGCACCGGGAGAGCAGGCCTCCGGAACCCTCATCCTCGAAGGCTTGCACGAGCGAGGACGAATAAGGTTTTTGGGAGCGTTCGCGCGATCGCTCATTGCTACGTCTACATCATCAACGCTCTGCTACGTTCTACATTAACTGCCTGCTACTACACTCTACATCAACCGTACTACTACTACCACTACGTCATGACGAACGATGCAATCATCAAGAGCACTGCTGCATCTTCATCTGAATCTGGGTATGCCTATATCTTTCTTGTTACTTGTTTTGCTTTAATGTTTATTGTTGTCTTGAACACTGAGATAGAATTGCTAGCTTCTGTTCTTCTAGAATCTGAATCTGGCATTCCTATAGTGTTCTTTGTGATCTGCTTTATGCATATGTTTCATCTATTATATTTCTGGATTAAAGTAATCCAAAAAAATGCTTATATTTTCATCAGATAGATGGCTCGGCTCTCCATGTTGTCCCAAAAGATTTCTTCGGCGGCAGTCCAGAGAGCACGAACGGGTTGCTCGGGCTCCATGATGATGTCAAGGATGTCGTCGAAGATGGAGCCATAGAGCCAAGTGAGGACTATGAAGTCATGTTGAGCCCAAGCGGCGTCGTTGGAACGAGGAGGGGTGCCGTCAATGTGTTGAAGGAGAACAAACTTGCCGAGCATGGTGTGAAGAACGTTCACCACTTGGTGTAGTTTGAGGCCTTCAGATCAAGCACGATGGGAATATGTGTCTTGATGTTGACGACATTGATGGCATTGTGGACCGAAGCCATGGCGGATAAGGAGGTCGAAGCGGCGGTGTCAGTAGCTAGGGCTAGAGAGGGGGCAGAAGCAAAGCCGGTCGACAGCGAGGTGCTCATGTTGTGCAGTGAGGAGCAGGACCAGGATCGAGAAAAATTTGATACCATGTAAACAGGAATAGGAAGAAGACCGTAAGCCAATAGGTTGTGCCGGCGCTGGACTTATATTGCCGTGCCGGATCGGCAATAATAGTAACAAACAATTACAAGAGATTTACAAGGTCAAAACTAATCTTAACTACCATAATCTATACAATGTATATATGGAACAAATAGCAACTACCAAAAGTTATACAATCTATGTATGGAAATACACATCGCTAACAAAACAAGAGAGCAATTAAGTTAGCGATGAGGTCGCTCTTCCTTGGGCTCGGCCCTCGTGCTCGTCGTCGCGAGGCGCCGGCGATGAAAAACATTTCACCGATATTTCTGCGGTTACCGGCAGTTACCGCCGGTAAAATTCAAACTAACTCCGAAAATTTCGGTTTCGATAAATTTTGTTCAAAAAAAATCGAATTTGCTTTAATTTTATCCAAAAATGTTTTTGAAAATTTAAAATCCTAAAATTTGAAAAAAAAAATTAAAAAATTTCGGTCGAAATTTCCGGTTACCGGTGTTACCGGTACCCTCCAAATTTTTTTCCAGCCGGTAAAGTTTTCACTGGGCGCTGGGCAGTGCGGAGGGCGCCGGGGAATGCGGGAGTAACGCCGCGGACCAGGTGGAGCTGCGGCTGCTGCGCCGTCCATCTCGGCGGCGGACGACCTTCAGGCGACGCCGACGAGCAGCTGCTGCTAGGCGGTGCACGCCATCGGGCAGAACCCCAGCTGCCTGTGCGCCGCCATGCTGTCCAACACCTCCAGGGCCGCCGGGTTCAAGCCGGAGGTCGCCCTCACCATCCCCAAGCGCTACAGCCTAGCCGACCGCCCCATCAGCTACAAGTGCGGAGGTAGCATGCTTACATGCACGTATATGACTATATATGAACGAGGATATGCCACACTGATCAAGATGGATGCCATTGGCAGCTTTGTCTGTGCTGGAACAAACGAGTCCTCTGCCTCTATGGTTGTAGAATTTTATGTGGTGCTCTTGTAGAATCAATGGAGTGAATGGAATATATATGCATGTGGTGATCGTGGAAATGGAGTATGTTTCTTATGTTTCGATTCTGTTAAATAAGAATGACTGCTCGAAGTAAAAGTATAAAACTAGCTATTTGGATCCAGATCCTCGTAGATTCCCAAATAAATCCTCCAACCCCCCTCATCCAGACACCCTCCTAAGGATTTGGATCCAAAACCTCCTATCCAAACAAAGTCCTAAATGATCTCAAATTAAGCATCCCCCTTTGCCACTCCACCGAAAAAGGGAAAATTGCGGCCCGATTGCTTGCTCCGATTGATCAAAGCCAAAGTGGGTACTATCTGTTAGCGTGTATACGTGAACAGGCAAGTGTGTATACGTGAACAGTTGTCTCCCGTACATGGCGCACTCCAGGCGACCCCACGACGCATGCAATCACAGGAACAGCCTCCCACAATTCCAGGAGCCCGGATGGATACGGCAACTACCTAGGATTATTCCCATACTTAGCCATTCTATGTATAGCATGCATGCATGCGTATCACGTGAATTGCTCCTAGTCTGTTGGGATTATTCCCATACTTAGCCATTCTATGTATAGCATGCATGCATGCGTATCACGTGAATTGCTCCTAGTCTGTTGCCTCCTCTCTCTCTCATGTAATCTATATCTGTCCGATCTTTGGCTAATGGAAGTATCTGATTCTTGCACGCTCTCATGGTATCACGAGACGGTTCGCTTCTGCGGCCTCTCCGCTTCCGCAAACCATAGCCGTTCGCGACCACCGCGGCTGCCGTCGCTGGCTTCCCCTTGCCGCACGCCCGCCTGTGCTCGCCGGCTCTACTCTACACCCCGCCATGGCTCCTGATGATGAAGCACGCCTGAAGCACGAGGAGGAAGAACGCGCGCGCCAGCGAGGTGCCGAGACCGAGCGCGCCCGCTTGGACGCGCAGCGCTCCGCGGACATGCGCGCTCTCGCCGTCGCCAATGCGCGCAGTGGCCTCCATGCCCAGGCTGTTGCTGTGCAGTCTATAAAGACCTTGGTGCCCGTCGTCCTCGACGTCGACTCCGCCAACTACAGCAAGTGGTCGAACCTCCTCCTCACCACGCTCGGCAAGTACGCCCTCGACGACCACGTCCTCTCCGACACCGACGACCCCGACGACGATACGTGGTCACAACTTGACTGTACGGTAAAGTCGTGGCTCTACGGCACGCTTTCGTCGGACCTCCAGGAGCTCGTCATGCACCGTGAGGCCACGGCGCGCTCCGTCTGGCTCGGCCTCGAGCAACAATTCCTTGGCAACAAGGAAACTCGTGCGCTCTACCTCGACGCCAAGTTCCGAAACTTCAACCAAGGCGCTCTGTCCATCACGGACTATTGTCGCCAATTGAAGGGCATGGCGGACGCCCTCGGCGATCTTGGTGAGCCCATGCCTGACCGGACCCTCGTCCTCAATGTTCTTCGCGGCCTCAACGAAAAATTCTCCTACATGACGGCGCTCCTCAAGCGACAGAAGCCCTTCCCGACGTTCATCGAGGTTCGTTCGGATTTGGTTTTGGAGGAGCTAACCATGGCTAACAAATCGTCTGCACCTTCTGCCTTCCTAGCGGGCACCTCCACTGGTGGTTCCTCCAGTCGAGACCAGGCATCTGGCGGCCCTGTGGCCAACCCGCACTTGGGCGGTTCGCGTGGCACCAACAACACCAACCGCCGCCGCGGCCGTCGCGGCGGCGTCCGTGATGGCGGCAACGCCTCTGGCGGCGACAACTCGTCCCGCGCCAACCCCTCTGGCGGGCCGCCCATCCGCCCAGGTTGGCCCACGGTGTACAATCCGTGGACCGGAACCATTCAACTGTGGTCCGGCCCATCAGCTCCTCGCCCGGCCTCTGGTCTACTTGGGCCGCGCCCGGCTTCACAGCCTCACGGGCTCGCTCCGCAGCAAGCCTTTCTCGCAGAGGGCCTCGGCGGCATGCAGCCGCCCGCACCTGGTGGCCAACGTAGCATGCAGCCACTAGCTCCTGGAGGCTACAGCGGCATGCAGCCGCACTTCGGTGGCTGGCCTGCTGCGCAGTCGCCGCTCGGCATCCCCGGGACTCCATTTCTCGGCTGGGACCAGAACATGTTGGCTCAATCGTTTAACACGATGACGCTAAATCCACCCGCCAACACGGAATGGTACCTCGACTCTGGTGCGACCTCCCATATGACTTCGGACGCCGGTAATCTATCTGTATCCCACCAACCCTCTTATTTTACACCCTCTAATATTATCGTTGGCAACGGTTCCTTCCTTCCTGTCACATCCACCGGTGCCACTTTTTTTCCCACTAGCACGGGCTCCTTTCACCTACGTGATGTTCTTGTTTCCCCTGATCTTATTAAGAACTTAATTTCTGTTCGTCAATTTACTACTGACAATCTTTGCTCAGTCGAGTTTGACCCGTTTGGCGTGTCTGTGAAGGACCTTCTCTCCAAGAACGTGATCGCCAGGTGCAATAGCTCTGGGCCGCTCTACTCATTGTGTCCGAAGGCGTTCCTTCCCCATGCCCTCGCCGCTGGCACCTCCTCCGTCCTTTGGCACCGTCGTCTTGGTCACCTTGGTCATGAGGCTTTCTCCAAACTTGCGAATACCAGTGACATTCATTGTAATAAGGTTGAGCTAGATTCCCTATGTCATGCATGCCAGTTAGGCCGCCATACTCGCCTACCTTTTGCTAGCTCATCATCACGTGCATCTAAACCCTTTGCTTTAATACATTGTGATCTTTGGACATCTCCTGTTCTTAGTGTCTCAGGCTACAAGTATTATCTTGTTATTTTAGATGATTGCACGCATTTTTATGGACGTTTCCCCTACGTCTTAAATCTGACACCTTCACCACGTTGTCACATTTCTTTTCCTATGTCACCACTCAGTTTGGTGCCTCCATTAAGAGCGTCCAATGCGACAATGGTCGCGAGTTTGATAACTCTAGCTCCCGCACGCTCTTTCTCACCCACGAGGTCAACCTTCGCATGTCTTGTCCCTACACCTCGCCCCAAAATGGTAGAGCTGAGCGCATTATTCGCACAACCAATAATATTATTCGCTCTTTGCTAATCCAAGCCTCTCTCCCGCCCTCATATTGGGTCGAAGCCTTGCACACCGCTACACACCTATTAAACCGCCATCCCACAAAAACTCTAGCCTTCTCCACCCCCTTCTTTGCTCTGCATGGCATTCCCCCCTCCTATTCCCATCTCCGTGTCTTCGGTTGCAAGTGCTACCCTAACCTATCTGCCACCGTCCCTCACAAACTCTCTCCTCGCTCTACCCTTTGTGTGTTCCTTGGCTATTCTGCCGACCACAAGGGCTATCGATGCCTTGACCTATCCTCCAATAGAATTATCATTTCTCGCCATGTCACTTTCGATGAGTCTTCTTTTCCCTTCGCCGAGTCAAGCTCCACAACTCCTTCCTCTGACTTTGATTTTCTCTTGGAGCTTGACTCGATCCCTTTAGCACCTGTTGGCTCTAACCCTCTTGCAGGTTCTCTTCCAAGTGCCGGCCCTGCTGCCCCTGTTGGTCACACACCTCAGGATGCTGCCAGCAGAGCCGACGCTGCGCCGGCGCACTCTGGTGCCACGACCGTGGGTGCCACTGCACCCCTGGCCTCCCGTCGGGCTGCCCCTGCTGACTTTCGGTCACAGGTCGTTGCCAGCCCGGCCGCCTCTCCCGCGTGGGCCGTGGCCTTGCCACCACCCCTTGTGCAGGATGGCCCGTCAACTGACGATGGGCCTGCGGGTGCGACTTCCTCGCCCACGCGCCACGGGTCACCTGGGCCATTGGCCTCTGGCCCAGCTTCCGATCTGGGGCCTCAGCATGAAGTCGCTGGGCCTCAGGCTTCTTCCTCGCAGCACTACAGGCCGGCCGCTGCTGGGCCGCCTCCTGTGAGCACCCCCACGCCCGCGGTTGCGCCTGCCCCTTGGCCTGTCGCCGGGCCACCAGCAGCTGTGCCTGCCTCAGCTGTTCCAGTAACACTCGTGGATAATGACCATGTCATGATCACACGAGGCAAGGCTGGATTTCGTAAGCCGTTGACGCGCATGAATCTTCACGCTGATGTTTTGTCTCCACTGCCAAAATCTTACAGAGGTGCTTTGGCTGATCCTAACTGGCGTGATGCGATGATAGAGGAATTCTCAGCTTTACAGGCCAATAATACCTGGGATCTTGTCCCTCGTCCATCCGCGGCAAACATTGTAACAGGCAAATGGATATTTCGTCACAAGCTCTCTCCTACTGGTGATCTTGAGCGCTACAAGGCGCGTTGGGTTCTTCGCGGTTTCACCCAACGGCCTGGTCTTGATTTTGATGAAACTTTCAGCCCAGTGGTTAAGCCTGCTACAATCAGGACAGTTCTTACTGTCGCTCTCTCCCAGGGTTGGCCTGTCCATCAGTTAGACGTGAAGAATGCTTTCTTACATGGCACACTCACTGAGACAGTTTATTGTGCTCAACCCTCTGGCTTCGTGGATCCAGCTAAACCTGACCATGTCTGTCGGCTGAATAAGTCTTTATATGGCCTCAAGCAGGCCCCCCGTGCATGGTTCAGTCGGTTTGCATCCTTCATTCTCTCTATTGGATTCACTGGTGCTAAGTCCGATTCTTCACTATTTCTTTTTCACCGTGGCAGTGATACAGCCTATTTGCTCTTATATGTGGATGATATTGTTCTTACTGCTTCCTCTGAGATTCTGCTTCGTCAGATTATCAGCGCTCTTCAGCATGAGTTCTCCATGAAGGATTTGGGACCTCTCCATCACTTTCTTGGCTTGTCTGTTAGTCGCCGTGATGGAGGTTTATTTCTCAGTCAGAGGCAATATATTCTGGATATTCTTGATAGAGCAAATATGAGTGACTGCAAGCCTTGTTCAACACCAGTTGATACAAATGCTAAACTTGCTTCTGATGCTGGTCCTCCTGTGTCTGATCCTACACACTATCGTGGGCTAGCTGGTGCTTTACAGTATCTCACTTTCACGGACGACATTGCTTATCTTTGTGCAAGAAGTCTGTCTTCATATGCATGATCCTCGGGAGCCTCATTATGTTTTGGTGAAACGCATTCTTCGATACCTGAAGGGCACACTTGAGTTCGGCTTGCAGCTTCACCGAACCTCTATCTCAGCAATTGTGGCTTATTCCGATGCAGACTGGGCTGGTTGTCCGGATACTCGCCGCTCCACTTCAGGCTATGGCGTCTACCTTGGGGATAACCTCATCTCCTGGTCCTCCAAGCGGCAGCATACCGTCTCTCGCTCCAGTGCCGAGGCTGAGTATCGGGCTGTCGCTAATGCTGTGGCTGAGACCTCTTGGCTCCGGCAGTTACTCACTGAGCTTCACTACCCGCCACAGCGCGCTACAATTGTCTACTGCGACAATATCAGTGCAGTCTATCTCTCCACCAACCCAGTGCAGCATCAGCGCACCAAACACATTGAGATCGACTTGCATTTTGTTCGGGACCGAGTAGCTGCCGGGGCCATACGTGTTCTACATGTGCCTACCTCATCCCAGTACGCGGATATATTCACCAAGGGTCTACCATCTTCCCTGTTCACAGAGTTCAGATCCAGTCTGAACGTCCGCTCCGCTCCCGCTCTGACTGCGGGGGCGTGTTAGCGTGTATACGTGAACAGGCAAGTGTGTATACGTGAACAGTTGTCTCCCGTACATGGCGCACTCCAGGCGACCCCGCGACGCATGCAATCACAGGAACAGCCTCCCACAATTCCAGGAGCCCGGATGGATACGGCAACTACCTAGGATTATTCCCATACTTAGCCATTCTATGTATAGCATGCATGCATGCGTATCACGTGAATTGCTCCTAGTCTGTTGGGATTATTCCCATACTTAGCCATTCTATGTATAGCATGCATGCATGCGTATCACGTGAATTGCTCCTAGTCTGTTGCCTCCTCTCTCTCTCATGTAATCTATATCTGTCCGATCTTTGGCTAATGGAAGTATCTGATTCTTGCACGCTCTCACTATCCTTTCAGTTCTCCCTTGCATCCTTTGAGAAATCATTCCTTTTTTTTTTGCAAGGGAGACAACATTCAAATGTTCGTGAAAAAATTCGAACAAATTTGAGAACATTGATACAAAAGTAAACCTACCATGTCAGTCAAAACCAACGCAAAATTCGATGGACACACAGAGAAAAAAAAACGATAAGATAAAAATTAAATAACGGGTATGATAAAAAGTTGATGAGTAGTGTGTGTGTGTTATCGGCATCTCTGTTGTTGTAGTTGGTGCGTAAGTTAACAGCTGGGTGTTACCGAGCATTGAGCTGCCGATCCAAGTGCACACCCACAGAAACACTGTGACTAGCTTACAGCTTCACCAGCGACTTGTTCTTCACTCTGATATCACCTTCTTCACTCTGATATCACCGTAGTACCATTGCCGGCGACACACAATCCAAAAATGTACTCTCTGCAATCCAACCGTCCCTCACGATGCCACCAGTTAAAGCCGAATCTACCGAATTATTCTTCGCTATGCTCAAATCATAACAACTCAATGCGCACTCATCAACGTTGAGGGATATATGGTCTGCTTTACAATATGTCTTGCACTTAACAACACATTTTGTATACATGTGCTATAATACGCTGATACACTGGTTGTTTGCATGCCATTTTGTGTAACTAATGCAGTATTCTAGGGGGTGAAAAGTTACTAATGCAGCTCACCAGTTGATACAATAATATGTGTCCAATGATCTACTAGTGCATCATCCAATCCATAGCCAAGTTATGCTTTATCCTGTTTAAATTCTGGTGTTTCTAAAGTTTGTCTTTTGATCGATGCATTATCCAAAGATTTTGTGCACTGAACTTTTCAGAGATCTGTGATACATAACTATGTCAAAGTTCTTTTATATTTGTGCCATTCACGTGGGTATACTATATATAGGTCAGTCGTCCGGCTAAATCATTCGTCTCCAAGCTTGATTCTGTTTCTACAGGGTATATACCCTTAAGAACCAATAGATCACAGGTTCATTTGGTGCTTGAGCCAATGGATTGGCAGGATATCCACGCTGGGAGACATGGTACTGCATGGGGCGACCCGCTCCGACCCACGCCCACCCCCTACTCATCCCTCGTCGGCTGCCTGCATCAATCGCCTATATAAACCTCCCAAACCATACAGCTCAAACGTACACACACTTGTAACTAAGGCAAGCAAGAAACCAGCTAGGCAGCTAAGCGTTAGTAACAAGCAAGAAACCAGCTAGGCAATGGCGAACGCTAAGCTTGCAGCCGCATTGGCATCTCTTGCTCTCCTGCAGCTGGCCTCGTGCGTCGGCGGCGGCGGCTTCGCGTCCCGGCGCTCGCCGCCCGTGTCGGCCCACACCCCGGCCGTGATGACGGTGAACGGCTTCCAGCGCGGGGAGAGCGGCGGCGGGAAGGCCGCCTGCGACGGTCGGTTCCACGACGACGGCGAGATGGTGGTGGCGCTGTCCAGCGGGTGGCTCCGGCTCGACGGCACGCGGCGGTGTAACAGGATGATACGCGTCACGAGCGCGGGCGGGCGGTCCGTGCTGGCCAAGGTCGTGGACGAGTGCGACTCGTCGCGCGGCTGCGGCGACAACGTCGTGGACTCGTCGCCGGCCGTGTGGCGCGCGCTCGGGCTCGACACTGACGTCGGCAGGGTCCGCGTTACTAATCACACATGATGAGCAATATACGCGTTAACCTAGCTAGCAAAAGCCATGTTAATTAAGCCATACCCAAAAACCAAAACCATCGACGAAGTTTGTAATCATGTCTTCATGTCGAGACAAACACTTTGCTGGACCGAAACAATGATAAGAGGGGGTGAATACAAGCACAATCTCTTTTTCATCTTTATCGAATTCAACTCAATTCTTACTCTAACAGCTATGAAAACTACAAAATTCAAAATACAAGTACATCAGAAGTCTTGTATTGAATCCAATCGAAACACTGAAGTATAATAGCCAAAAGACACATAAAACTTAAAGCAAAGTGAGTTGAACGGTCAAACCTCTCAGGATGGACGGTCTGACCGATGGCCAACCGGTCAAACCTCTCACAGAGGGTACTTTGAACTCCAGTACGATGAACAGTAAATCAGCACGAATTCAAAATTACAAATCGACTTAACTTTTGGTCTGGTGATTCAAATCCCCTCAAATTTCAACCATAGCTCATCAAAGATGTTAGAAACCTATTCCAATCGACGATCAGGAATATCAAGGCTAAAGTTATATGAATTTTATAGATAAGGGAATGAAAGCACAAGAACCTAGAAAAATCAAACTTTGATCCTAAATCTTGCTCGTGAGTAAAAGATGATCAATATGATCCTAAATGCATTCCCACATGTCACAACAAGATCATAGCAAGAAATAAAAAGAAAACCAAAGGATCACTAAAATCCCAAAAGTCATAAAAAAGAAAGCAAGAACAAGAAGAGCCCCATCTTGAAGCAATCTTGGTTAGATTGATTTGAGATAGATATTTGTGTACAACAACTCCACCATGGAGAACAAAAGCCCAACACTTGAGTACACAATCAACCTATCTTTCACAAACCATAGCCTCAACTACTCCAAAATCCCCAAATCACACATTAAATGTTTTTTTTTTCTCTTGAAAGGACCTGAGAACTCCACATCTGGACAATCATTTTTATAGTGAAGGCTAGTTTTACATAGAAGACCCCTACGGGCACCCATTAAGCCCGCACAAAAACGGGTCTACACTTACGCACACTTCTCAAAGCGGATGACGAACTGGGCTTCCCGAATCCGTTTCTCCGTGATCTTTATCTTCACTTGACCTAAACCGTCTCTCCTTGTGTCATCTTGCTCTGCGGTTTAGCCAAAGGTCACCAAGACGGTATTTTAATGAAGTTACCAAAATACCCCTTCTCGATCCTTCTCCAAAGACCGAGTCCAATCTTCACGAAGCAGTCTCATGCTTCGCCACGTTTAGGTTGATCAATAACTCTCTTCATATAGACAAATCTCTCCCATCAGGCTCCCACCAAAACTACCATATCACTTGCACCGACCCCCTTACCGCTTGAAGCATCTGGTCACACCGAACTTCTTTCCTTATCCATTTTGCACCATGCTTGAGTCCACTAACTTCATCCGACATCATCGATCGCTCTGGACCTCCGCTCTCCAAGCTTAGTCCCGACCATGCTCGCCGTTGACCGCCATTGACTTCCAAGCCTTCTGCACAACAATAGACTAAGAAATCGATTCCGAACACAAGTTCTTTGCAATTTGACCCACGTTAGTCAAAACATGCATCACGCAACATATATGCACTGAAAACCATGAATTTAACTTAACCTCAAACATTGTCACCATGTCGGCCATCGAACAGGACAAAACCGGTCAGACCGCCCAACTAGGTTGGTCTGACCGCTAGCATAAGGACTTGGCCATATTTTCTCATTGAAAATCCAAACTCTCTCTGGAAATTCAAAATGAATAGAACTTTTGACCCGAAATTTCAAAAATTATGAGACTAAGTGCGTAAGACCCTTGCTAGTGGTTGTAGAGCTTGTGTGGTGGAGGTGCAGCTGTGTGCATTCTCTCTCCTCTAGAATAGTATTATTTGTATGAATTTTTAAATATAGAAAATAGGCTAAAAAAATTATGATTTTTTTTGGAGCCTCCCAACACAGTGTACTTGCTTATGTAATATTTCTATAATTTTTCTCATAATTTTATTTAAGTATACTATTTGTAGAAATTTCTTAATATAGAAAATGAGCTCAAAAAATTATGAATTTTGTTTTGATGCTCCTTATATAGCGGACTTGATTGTGTAATATTTCTACAATTTTATATGTGTTCTAAAATTGACTCAAAAAAGGGTTTAGGTCTCAAAATTTTGGATTTTAGGTTTCAAAAATTAAGGTTTCATGAATTCCCATACAAAGTACACTCCGACTATGGGATTAAGATTAACTCCATGCGGTGCATCAATTATTGATGCCTCATCCTTGTTTTTCATGCATGCCTTCTTTTCCAAGTTTTTTTCCTGTTCTTGCTCACTTTATGTTTGCCACCATTTTACTGTTCAATACAAAATAAACTAAGATAGATATAGTTAACTTTGTTTCAAACATCTACCTCTGGATATTTGTTGGAGTAGAAATTCCCAACATACAAAAAGGTCATGCATGTCATAATCTACTATGTATGAGTTCTAGCCTGATCTTCACACTTCGGATACCAAGACATTCACATGGTTCATACATACATATCATAAAAGGCACAAAATTGTTTGTAATTGTCATTTTACTCATCTACGATCATCAAATCCTTACAAATTTGATTAAGTATGGATGTCACGACAATTAGATAGTGACATCCAAAGAGAAAAAAATACAACATTTACTTTACCATGCAAACCTTGACATTGAAATGAGCAACAAAAAGTAAAGTAATACTACGATCAAAGGAGCAGTACGTCAGCCAGTCTGGAGAGCGTGTGTCGGATCGAAGGGCGTACGGAGACCGTTGAGAAGGTGGAGGTGCACCAATAAGCTAAGTCGGAGGATGCTGGGTCTGGTAAGCACCCATGTCGTCCTGCTGAGACATGCCGAACTGGGGGCCACTTGCAATGAACTCATGAATGACAGACTATATAAATCCACTCCTGAATTGTCCGTTCCCAAGGTATGATGTCTGCAACTCCAGTCATGCGGAGGAGCTATGGCCTTGGATCTATGGTGTGCCAGCCAACATGAAGGAGCTCCGGCCTTGAACATATGGTGTGCCAGTGAACCCGGAGGAGCTCTACCTTGCGTATGCTCCAAACCCTAGCTGCCATGGCCCAAACCCTAGCGTCGTGTACTGCATGTTGGGCGGAGCTGGGAGGCTCGTATCCTCATCAGTGGATGTAAACTGACCATCACCCCCACTGTCCACTGAAGGTTACAAAACGGAACGATATTAGTCAAAAATAAACACTCTAGACATAAACTGAGAATCTTGTATCTCCCAGATGGGCAGTGCATATGACCAAGGGGGGAGCGCTAGTCTGTGTACAGGGTACGGATGATAGAAGTGATGCATCTCGATGGACCTGTGGCGGGAGCATGAGGTGACATTAGTGGAACATAAGGCATAATAAAAAAAAACATAGCATATATTTGTACATTACATAACTTACCTCCCCGCCGATTTAACCCGCGGATGACTGACGGGTAGCGCTACGATGCCGGCCGGACTCGGTAGGTCGTGATGACCTAGCAGGTGAGCACGACCCCCACTTGGTGCCCGATGCGCAGCGTCCGTCGAACGACCGCAGCTTAAGTTCTTTATTATGTTCTTCGGCTCCTTGAAGATGCACTTCAAAGTTTTCAGCAGGCTCGGTGTTGTGTCTGGGATGCGAATGGCGATCTCCGATGCGCTGCACCCGCTCCAACTGAAGTGACATACATAATAGTTTCAGTAACAAAACATATAAATATCATCAATAGAATGACCATAGGTTGTAAGTGTCTTACGGTGTCGAACCACCACAAGGAACTGTGACGATCGGACGAGTGGCAGGGGCCCTCGTGGTGTGCCACTTGCTCCGAGCACTCCAGTGGAGGAAGGGTGAGTCTGACATGCAACCATGGTGTGTACCACTCCAGGTACTCACCGTAGGTCCGAATACCGTACGGACGCTGCTCCTACAAAACCTCCAAGTGTGCCGTCTTTGTCCATGTCGTAATCCACTTGTGCTGGACTGCTTGCGAGTCCTCAGTCCCCCGTCCCGCCCTCGATTACCTGTATTTCTGGAAGGATAGATGTTAGAAAAGAAGATATAAGAAGTGTAAATATTACTCGGATGAAGTTTGACTCACAAGTGTACGGCTCGATGCAGGACCCTGCCATCCGGAGTGGGCACGACCTGGTACAAAGCAAACAATCGTATTACACGCTGCGGCGTGTAAGTCTCCACCATATGTGCGAACATCAGATGGCAAGTCGTTGCCCATAACCCGGTGTCCTAGGTGCATTACACAGACAGCCCGTGTGGTTCTACTGTCTGCACGAAATCTGGAGTACATAGAGCCCAGATGTTGTCGTTGTCGAGCAACGGCTCGAACTCGTTGTGGAACAACAAGTAGCACCTCACCAGTCTGTCCTTGGACCAGCGTAGATGGGCAGTAGTCCACCGTAAGCCCATAATGGGTCCGTCTATCGAGTTGTCCAACTCGGCGTACGGGTGCACCGCTTTCTCGAAGGCCGACCGCGCCAACAGGGAAGTGCTCCCAACTCCACAGATGTAAGAGCACGTAGCAGACGGTTAGGTTGGGGTAGCATCGGTGTCGTGCAGCAAAGCATCACACAACCACCGGTATGTGGCGCAAAGGACGACTGATCCCCACCTATACTAAGGCATCGGCCCAGCCTCTGCATCAACCAAAGACTAGACGACATAGACGATACTGGGGTAGCACCAATCGCTCTGTGTGGTTGAAAATATAAACAACCAAAGAAATGAAGAAGATAAGCAACGAGGTGCTTCCTGATGACCTCGTTAGGTGCATCCCGCGGGTATTGATTGAAATTCCTCAGCCAAGTCTGGGGGATGCCACGTGCATGCTCTAGGACAGCTAGGTTGAACCGATGCTCCAGCCTGGCCTTCCAGTCCACCGACAAACGACCCAGAATAAATGGCTCCTTACCCCGGATCGGGAGACCAGTCAAGAACGAGACGTCCTGCAGAGTGATCGTCATCTTACCCCATCGAAAGTGGAAGGTGTACGTCTCGGGCCTCCACTTGTCGAAAAGTGTCGACAGCAGACTGGCGTCTAGGGTGAACCAACGTCCGACGGAGAGCAGCCTCGCAAGGGCAGCAAGCCTGTGTCCTAGAGGATTAGGACGCAACTTGCTTCCAGCTCCCAGTAATCCCTCCCCTACCGAGCAACAGGGGCGGAGGGCCATCCGCGCCACCGGCGATCCACAACTTGTACCGGTGGTTCTTACCGTACAAGTATTCTAGAAGCTCCGATGGAGACATGCCTTGCAACAGTTGGAATAGACAGAATATTAGTGGGAAGATTGATAATGATAATAAAATACTACAAATTAAAAATTACGACCAAATGAAGACACCAAATTAATGTACACTAACTAACTAATACAAAATTAAATACAACTATTTAAACATAGCTAAATTAATTATAGCTAAAACTAATTTATGCAGCAAAATAATATGTAAGACACTTGTATTACCTTTTTTTATATTGTTCAGTCCAACCAAGTATTGGGAGCTTGTATTTAGGTAAGCATACAACAGCTTAAGATTCGCATAATATCCCTGCTTAAGGAATGTTACTTTGAATTGTACGATTCAAGCAGTCAATTTGTACTACATGATTTGTTTGCTTTCAGCGTAGTTGGAGTTCCTAACTACGTAGTTGGGAACTCCTTCTGAATTTTGACTAACCAAGTTTACTTTTGTTACTACAACATGATAGTCATACTGTTGTTGCTCCTAGTTGTTGCTGTGATATGTTAGAACTACGAGCTTACCCAGTAGATTGTTGAAACTGTTGCGACTAATTAATTGGCACTAAGTAATGATAGCCAGTTAAATAAGACTTAATGTGAACTAATTGTTTATAACTAATTATTTTAGTAAAACTAATTAATTACGACTAATTATACGATAACTAGTTAATGTCTAATTATTTTAATTATCACTAAGGGATTAGAACTAATTAATTACACAACATTAATTTAACTACGAAAATTCCAAAACGACTTAAATAAGTTCATCTCGAAAATGACAACTAATTAAGTACGAAAATAATACTATGACATATTTACTGACAACACAATTAATAAAAAATTTAGAGACAATGATAAAATTACCTGCTAATATAGCTGCAAATGACAGCGGTTAATAACGCTAAAATATCCTCAAATATAAAATCAACAGAGAACCGAGACCGAGAGAGAGTGAGCGAGCGGAGCAACAAATCTTAATCTCTCTCGCTCGCTATTTATAGCACTTGCAAGGCGAGCATTTCTCTCTCACATGCATGAATACATACACATGTAGGAGACAACGATTAGACGGGGCGATGGAGGTGATGGGAGATGATGGGAGGAGGTGATGTGTTTTTCGGTGGAAAAGGAGCCATCCACGGGTGAGCTGGTCCGAAGGACCGAAGGGGAGGGTCTGGCTTGTCCGAAGGACAGATGGCATGAGATGGAAGGAGACTGGCGGTTTTTTGTTTCTCCAGAGAACCAGACTGTCAGTTCTGGCTGCCATGTGGCGCAACGGGGAAGCACCGCACGGTGGTCGTGCGGGATCGGCCTTCACCACACAGTGGCTGTGCGGCAAAGGGCATCACATGGTGGTCGTGCGGTCTTTGCTCCACCGTACGGTGGCCGTGCGGATTTCGGATACGTGTTAGCTGGTTGGTTGTCCAGCGCGGTGACCATGCGGCGGAGGTGTTATTTCTGTAATTTCTGCACGGCGACTGTCATTCTTGCTAATATGCGCCGAAAAAGTGCCAATACGGCCAAAACCTCGGTTTTGGGAGCTACCAACTGATACTGTGGTATTCTATGTTTCGTGCAGCTGTTCTTCTTGGAAGATTTGCAAGTTGCAATTGATTACAAAAATGCTGATTCCACCGTCACATTTTACTGGATACGTGATGTATAAGCTATCAGATTACACTGCTTCCAATGGAAGCAGAGTCTACAATTCTCAACCTAAAACACAAAAACTACCTCCCTGTTTGCTCTATAGGGTTCATAGGTAAATCTTGGGTATATCCAACCTAATTTCAGAGATAAATATGTAAAAAAATTATAATATTTCATTGAAGTATTAGCATATTGTTAACCTTTCTCTAACAGCTTGCGATATGTTGGTACATAGAACTCAATATTGTAGACTTGGATGACGAAAATTTAAGGAAAAAATTTGCAGCCTAGTTTAAGCCCACGCCATAGCCTGAAGGACCATAGACGTGAAAGTGATGTTGCAGTATTTGTATACTGTTCATCTTTCTATAACGGGTTAAGCTCCGACTCCGAGTGAAGTGAACAATTTTTTTTTCCTCACAAATCGGCAATCTGTCATCTCTATGTTAGGACTTAGAACGTTTTCCTCATATAGATAAAGCTGCCGTCTTGTGACAAGTTCTCTTTTCTACTAAATTTCAGTCAGAAATAAGTTTTTTCCGCCATCGTTTTCATAAAGAGACTTGGACTAATTTCAGTTCTCCTATCCGTTTCATAGAAGTGCCATACTTCCAGACGTGATAGCAGCATCGATCGATCAGCCTATGGTTGCGCACGTCCACCGAAACATCTGGAGACTTCCAGGTCCATCCTCCAAGGCGACTTGTCTCTACAATGTAGTTGTCCCCGAAAGAGCCATTAGTCCCGTATCGAGTTCACCGATCGAGAAATCCAAAGAAATACTCCTGTGATGATCCGACATATCCCACTTGTTAATTAAACAAAGAACCATAGGAGACAGCGAGCACACGTGTGCGGTGTGCCCTTGCGGCTGCCTGTGTAAAATCCCACGAGCCAATGGCCAATGCACCTCGAGCGCCCACCACGGTACAATAATACACGTACACGACCTGCAAATCCAAGGGAAGAGCCAAGGTTTCGAGAGCTTGACAATGGCGAACGCTAAGCTTGCCACAGTCTTGGCTAACACATTGACCGTGGAGGCCAGGTTAATTGCATGGTGTGGCAGAGTAGCACAATAAACTACTTAATTGCATGGTGTGTGCTAGTTATCTTGTAAGGGTCGCCTGTTGCTGTCAGTCAGTCTCGCTTCAAAGATAAAGAGTTGTTGCGAAATGTATTTGTCAGTACATGTATTTGTCATGCGATGTTGATTGTTCACACTTCCTCGTAAATTGTAGCTCTCCACGAAATATACAACTTTTTTTGTTGTGGCAATCTTCATTTGAGTCCATATAGATTCCCAAAATTGAGGCCAAAAGTCTAGACAACAATTTCTACGGCGTTATTCCTCCGGTTTTCACAGCCTCGAAGAAGCGCTCTGACAACAATGGTGGCTCTCCGGTGGTGACGGTTCCAGCTAGTTAGAGTTTGGGTTCATCGGATTTAGAATTTGACTCACAATAATCCCTCGCTATAGAGTTAGAAGGGGCACCGCGTATTGGCAGTGGGCATCGTTGGCAATAGATCAGTGCACAGTAGACCTATTCATGAGCAGCTCAACCCAATCTTCTAAGCTCGTGTCGGGCCAAACCCAACATTAGACTAGGCTTGAACCCAGATTATGGTCTACGCCTTGTCCCAAGCCCAAAAATAATAATAAAATAATACGTAGTGATATTTTATTCGAAAAATGAATTAGATAGTACTAATTTATTATGTAAATGGTATTTCTGGGTTTTTAAATATTTAGGTTGGGCTTTGGGCCTAGCATTGTCGGGTCAGTCGGGGCTCATGCCTGGCCTTTCAAGGTCGGCATTTTAAGCCCTGGCTCGGCCCATCAGGGGAACAGGTCTAGCGCACGGAGACTGCAGATGACGCTGAGGGAGGAGGAGGTGTGCATACAACATTACAACGAGGCGACGGTGTGGATCGGCAGGGGGGAGGACCGAACGCTAGCGAGATGGCTGGGCGGAAGCATGGGTGTCAGGCTGTCAGCGGTGGTGGTTAGGGTTTGAGTGGACCGGAGAGGAAGAGAGGAACCTATATGGTTGAGTGGGGAGGGATGAGATCCACAAAATCTACCTCTAATAATTCAAAACTTGCGCACTTTTCAACAAAGAAAAACTCAGGGGTTTTGCAAAATTAATATCAACTCTCTATCCCGAGTGACCTGTTCAGTTATTACTGTTGTAACATTAGCGGCCTCATCAAATCCAAAAACATCATTTTTACAATGCAATTTTCTCAAAAAAGGGGCAATTAGTCCTGTATCGAGCGTACGGGTATCGTATTTTTCTAAAGAAAGAACTAGTATCGCATTTCTTAAACAAGAACCACACAAGGAACGCACACGTGTAAACCACACAAGCAGTGACGCTGACGCACACGTGTAAGCAGTGACGCAGTGACCCTTTCCTTCGCCTGCAGCAAGCGCCTGCATAATCCCCTCGAAGCAAAACACCTGAAGCGCCCACGGAAGTCAAGTACAAGGCTAGCTAATAAGATCATCAACATTACTCAATATCATATATTATTAAGGAATAGATATATCAGTATTTACATAATATAAAAAAGAGATAATAAGAAGAGAAAGTGAATTTCTTTCTAGATGAATAAACAAGCAAATTGTTGATACCAAAACACAAGAAACAGCAAAATAGCTATTGGAGACTTGCATGTTATCTAAAAACTTGTTTTATGGGTAGCAATTAAATTAGTAATTAAAGACTTAGATACAAACTCAAGAAATAATCTATTGGAATGTTTGTTTGTTTTTATTAGATTGGGTACTCTATCTCCTCTTAGTAACAAATTGAGAACTAAACTATTGTAGATACTCTAAGCAAGCAAGAGCTTAACAATGGTGAGCAATACTAAGCTTGTTGCGGTCTTGGTTATACTTGTTTTACTACATGTGTCGTGTGCCGCCAAGCCGGGCCCATGCAGCCCCAGCAGGACTCCCTACCGGGCATGTGCAACAAGGGGACCTACTACTCGTCGCCCGGCAGCACCCCTACACCAGAAAGGTGAGGACAGCGGCGGCCTGGCAGCGTGCGACGACCACTACCACACCGATCACGACATGCTGGTGACGCTGTCCACGGGGCGATACTACGGCGGGCACCGGTGCCACAAGACAATCTGTATCACGAGCGCACACAACGGGCACATCGTGGAGACCAAGGTCGTGGGCAAGTGTGACTCGTGGCACAACTGCCACAACAACATCGTGGACACATCTGCTGCCGTGTGGAACGCGCTTGGGCTCCACGCCAACATTGGCGAGGTCCCCGTGACCTGGCCCGATGCCTGAACCATCCGCTGGTCAGTTGTCGGCCGACCGGCAAGGGCAAATTCGAGATTGCTCACAACATAGTGAGTCACTTGCCCTCGCGATTGTGGTTGCTGTCACGCTGTGCGTGTGGAACGTATAGCCTGCAATTGTTCCCAAGTATGGAACGGTTAATGTGTTAGCCGATGCTACCCTTGAAGGTAGAGGTGGGAGTCGTGCCGTGCCGGCACAGGCACAGGCAGGACGGGCCGCGGGCCATGGTGGTCCGCATGGTGAGCTCCTCGGACCGTGCTGGACCGACACAGACACCCGCCGGCAAGACCTAGCATGACACATTGGCCCATCGTGACACCGTCGAGCCGTGCCGGCACAGGCACAACACAAGGTAGCTATAGCACGGCGCCATCAGGTAGAACCTTGAGAAGGTAGTGCGGAGGGCCTGTGAGGCTACAACCCCGAAGCACATACGCGTCCTCTTTCTCCCAGGCTCGTCGGTCGTCTGATGACCAAGTAGGGCTTCAACGCCCACAGGCTACAGCTCGCACATCTCTCGTGGAATGTGATTTGGGGAAGAAATGAAGAGCCAAAGAAAGGATCGAAGGAGAGAGAGAGAGTAGCATGAGGCAGTGGCAGTGCGGCAGGGAGCAGGGACTGGAATCCACCGAAATGAGATACATAAAGATGTCGTTGCTGTTAGCCTACCATGCATGTGCATGTGGCATCTTGGTTCAACCAGGAGATTAATTCATGAGACGCCTCGATTCAACCAGGGGATTAATATGAGTTGCTACATGTATTCACATTAGCGTCACCATTGTATATATATCCCTGTACACCAATGAATCAGTCAAGTGCATTATTTCTATGAGCCTTCATGGTATCAGATAGGATACGATCTTGATCTCTTCCTCCTACCTTCTCTTCTCGTGTTATAACGGGTACACTTGATGCTGCAGCCCTGGCCACCGTAGCCCAGAAAGACGCTGCGGCCAAGACCGCGTTGTGGGCACAAGCGGTCGGCGTTTCCAACGTCAAACTCCTCGTCCTTATCACCCTCTACCTCCAGGCGGGCAACTATGCCCAATGGCGCGGCCAGTTCGAGGTCGCCCTCCAGAAGTACGCACTCGATGACCACATCTGCAAGTCTTCTTCTTCGGCTCCTAACAAGCAGTGTACTCGACTCAACGCCCTCGTCCGTTCTTGGTTGTACGACGCCATCTCACCCGAGCTCATCGCCATGATAATGGACTCCTCGGCTTCCGCGTACACCCTTTGGATGCGCATCGAAGGTACCGTGATAACACTGAGACACACGCCATCTACCTTGAGCAGGAATTCTACAGGCTCATGCAGGGCTCCATGTTCGTGGTTGACTATTGTTGTAAACAGAAGGCTCTCACCGATAAGCTCACCGCTGTGGGCTCGCCAATCATCGACAAGAGTCTCGTCCTCAACACCTTGCGAGGATTGAGCCCACTCTTCGCCTACATGCGCACGTTGCTATCTATGCAACGCCCTGTGATGTACTTTCTCGAGACGTGTTCCGCCCTCATGCTCGAAGAACTCACGATAGGGTCTGAGTCTTCCCCACCCTCGCCCTTAATCGTCAACAATTCCAAGAGCACCTTTGGTAACTCTTCATCCAACGCCGCTGGCAGCGGACAGTCTCGAGGTACCAACTCCAACCACAATAACGATAGTGACAACTACTCCACCTACAACCGCCATTGCACCAACAACCACGGAGGAGGTAGCTCCTTCAACGGTGGTGGCGGCAGGCGGACAGTCTCGAGGTACCAACTCCAACCACAATAACGACAGTGACAACTACTCCACCTACAACCGCCATTGCACCAACAACCACGGAGGAGGTAGCTCCTTCAACGGTGGTGGCGGCAGTGGGAACTCCAACAACAACAGCAGCAAGGGTTCCGTCCCCTGGCCATCGCTCGAGAACCCGTGGGCCGAGTCCATCCAGATGTGGCCTGGACAAGCACCCCGACCTACCAACCCGAGCCTCCTTGGACCATGTCTGCTCGACGCCTTCACTGCCACCGTCCCGCCACCTGCGCAAACCGGTGCTCCAGCATACACGGTTGCACCGCCTTACTTTGCTCCGCCCGCGTCTTGGGACCAGAACCAGCTGATGCACACGTTCAACACCATGACGCTAGTGCCACCATCTTCCGAGTGGTACATGGACTCCAGGGCGTCCACCCACATGAACTCGGAACATAGCAATCTCTCTTGTTTTCTCTCGTGTCCCTTCCGCTGCATCTTTGTACGCTATTATCGGCAATGCATCTCATCTCCCTATCACCCATACCGGCACGACCTCTCTCAAATGTCCTCACCATTCTTTCCAGTTGAACAATGTTATCGTGACACCATCTCTTATTAAAAATCTTATTTCCGTTCGTCAGTTCACTTTAGATAACCACTATTTTGTTGAATTTGACCCTTATGGCCTTTTTGTAAAGGATCTTCACAGCAAGAACGTGATCTTAAGGTGCAATAGTCGTGGCGACATCTACCCCCTTCACTGGCCACCTCCTGCTCCTTATGACTTCTCCATTACAACTCCATCCTCTACAGTGTGTCATCATCGTTTTGGACATCTAGGTAACCAAACTTTATCACATATTGTTAGTGCTTCTTATATTTCATGTAATACATTTTTCACAGACACCTTGTGCCATGCGTGCCAATTAGGCCGACATGCTTGTCTCCCCTTTTTTCCTTCATCCACTCGCACTAATAAAGCTTTCGATTTAATACATTGTGATATTTGGACCTCGCCCATTCCTAGTGTTTCCGGCTACAAGTATTATCTCGTTATCCTCGATAATTTTACATGCTACTTATAGACGTTTCCCATTCGTCTTAAATATGATGTTTTTACCACTCTTCGTAATTTCTTTGAATATGTCGGCACTCAATTCTCCTCGTTCGTTCGCGCCATTCAGTGTGACAATGGCGACGAATTTGATAACTCTACTATGCGCTATCACCTTCTCTCCCATGGCATTACCCTCCGTATGTCATGCCGCACACACCTCCCAACAAAATGGTAAAGCAGAATGCATCATCCGCTCTACCAAAGACATTCTCCGCTCTCTTCTATTTCAAGCAATCATGCCACCTTCATATTGGATTGAAGCTTTACACACCGCCACATATCTTCTCAACCTCCACCCCACTAAAACACTCAATTTCGGTATCCCCTACCAAGCTCTTTTCGGTTCACCTCTCGACTACTCTCATCTCCGTGTTTTCGGTTGTAAGTGTTACCCCAATCTCTCAGCTACTGCCACGCACAAACTTGCACCGCGCTTCACGCCTTGTATCTTTCTCGGCTATCCTAAACACCATAGAGGGTACCGCTACCTCGACCTCTCCACAAATCGCACCATCACCTCTCGTCACGTCATCTTTGACGAATCTTCCTTTCCTTTATTCGAGCAACCTAACCTGCTGGTGCACTCTGACTTCGACTTCCTTTCAGTCGTCGCTCACACACCTACGCCTGCTCCCTTTCATATCACATGACCTGTGATTCCCCTCGCACCTTCCGCTGCGCTCCCCCCAGCGCCGCCCCCTTCCCCGCGCACGCTCCTGCTTCCCCACATGATACCACACAGCCCCTGCATGTGCCCGACGCCACTGCTGCACCCCCATCTCCTTCGGTTGTGCCCATTACCCCAATTGTTAATGAGCACTCCATGACAACCTGCGGAAAACAAGGATTCCAGCTTCCCGTCGACCGGCTCAACCTACATGTGGTCGTTCCCTCGCCGATCCCGCAGACCTATCGCACGACGCTCAATGACGAGAACTGGCATCTCGCCATGCAGCATGAGTTCGACGCCTTGCGCATAAACAACACATGGGAGCTCGTTCCACGTCCCACCGGTGCTAATGTTGTGACAAGAAAATTGATCTTTCGACACAAGTTGAAGCCCGATGGCTCCTTGGATCGATACAAGGCTTGTTGGGTCCTCCGCGGTTTCTCCCAGTGACCCAGCGTTGACTTCGATGAAACGTTCAGTCCAGTTGTGAAACTGGGCACCGTGCGCACCGTTGCGCTCGCCAACGAGTGGTCGATGCATCAGCTCGACGTTAACAACGCCTTCCTCAATGGCACGCTCGCCGAGACCGTCTACTGTCAACAACCCTCCGACTTTGTCGACCCCGCACACAGCTCACATGTCTGCCGCCTCAATAGGTCCCTATACGGCCTCAAGCAGGCCCAACGGGCATGATTCAGTCGCTTTGCGACATACCTTGTGTCTTTTGGGTTCTTCGCCTCCAAGGCAGATCCCTCACTGTCATATACCGGCATGGCGCGGACACTGTCTACCTCCTGTTGCACGTCGATGACATTGTCCTCACCGCCTCCTCGCCGGCACTATTTCACCAAGTGATCAATTCGCTTCACATCAAATTCTCCCTCAAGGACCTCGTCGATTTTCACTTCTTCCTCAGTGTCTCCGTACAGCGCATCGGCTCCCTCTTCTTCCTCTCTCAGTGTCAATACACTGTGGACATACTTGCCCGCGTAGGCATGACAAATTGCAACCCTTGTAGGATGTGACAACTCGCATCATTTGCATAATTGGTTAACATAAAAATTTCTATTTCATTGAATCAAAAAGATTTTACAACAGTTGTTTACAAGCATTTACAATGTTTTTGGCAGTAAATAACTAAAACCCTAGTTCTTCTCTTCTTGTCATCTGTAGTAGCCGTTTCCTCGTCGCCTTGCCTTTAAGCGCCTGCCCGTAGAGCCACCTCGCAATCCATTTTTTTTTCTCGCTCGCAAGAAAACCAGCAATTAGTTAGTAATCGTAATTGAAAGTATTCTTGTGAGCCGTAGAAGTTAAAGCATAGAAAGTTGCCGTCAGATTTCCCGAAGTGCAGTAAAGTATCTGGAGTACCCTGAGTAGTCGGTCCCTTGGCAATCAAGATCCCCAGACCAACCGGAGTCAGTCGGCCCCTTGATCGCCAAGCTATCCAGACCACCCAAGATCCTTCGACATCTGTCACTTCTGTGGGTCTCATCATCCCAAGATTATCAAAACCCAAACACCCACTATTTGCAATTGCCAAGCCACAAAGGCAAAACCCTCAACAGATACCCCGGTAACCACACCTCACCCAAGCTTCACCGGTGCAAGAACCATTTCCCAAGCCTCTCTCATAGAGCAAGCCAAAGACCCTCAAAATATCAAGCACGGGAGGCAAGAAGACCGAAGTGCAGCTCCCCTGGCCGAGCCCAAACCCCAAAAAAACGGCAGAAGGGCAAGCGACAATCGTCTCCTACAAAACAACCAAAGATCACCAGCATCTTAGCCAACAAAACAAAGAAGACAAACAAGTAAATACATTCCACAGCAAGTGCACCTCCCCCAGCAAATACATTTTCACCTTCCCAGCAGCAAATACATCCCCCCAGCAGCCAGCCAGAACCAGCCAGCCCCTGCATTCATCTCCCCCAGTATAGCCAGCCAGCCACAACAAATGCATTTCCCCTTCCGAAGCGAAGAATGCATCCCTTCCCGATGCAAATGCATTTCTCTCACCCAGACCAGAAATTTCATTCATCCCCTCAAGCCAGCAACACAACCACAAGCCAAGCCAAAGCCAAATCATCCAATCCATTCCATTTCACAGCCAGTAGAGGCAAAGAACCGAAGGAGGTTCACTCTGATCTTCCCAAATTAAAAGCGATGGCAAAGAAGCAGCCTGGGCAGAGGAACCCCGAGCGGCGAAGGCTGGGAACAGAGGAACGACCACCCAACCAGGCAAAGACAAATCAGAACCCAGAGCCGAGAAGGGGAGCACGGACAAAGCCGTACGCCACCCCTTCTCCCCAACTGTGATCCATCACAAGGTAAACCCTAGCTCAAATCCATTTGTTTGGATCATCATCCATTCAAATCACCAGACCCCAGTAGCATCAACGTAGATTGCAATCATTTCCATCACAGAGCAATAGGGTTAGGAGGGAGTGGATTACCTAGGGTTTCCAGTAGGCCGGGCCGGGGCTTACCTGGGAGCCATGGCGGCCGGGAGGCTGTGCCGTGGCCGGGCCAAGGCGACCAGCGGGCCGGCCGCGGTCGTCGAGGAGGAGGCGCGCGTAGGGGCCATAGCGGGAGGCGACCACCGAGGCGGAGGCGTGCAGACAGCGCTGGCCTTCGCCGCCACTGGCTGAGGAGGCCGAGCCGGGCGGTAGCGACGGAGGCGATGGCGGAGGATCCGGGAGAGAGGAGCAGGGAAGGCGAGAGAGGGAGGAGAGTCGGGGTGAGGGGAAAGGCGCGAGAGGTGAGAGAGGGAGAGCGAGGAGGCGGCGGTGGAAGGAGTAGGCAGAGGGAGAGTCGGCGCCGAGAGGGTAAGGGAGTGAGAGAGAGAATGAGAGAGGGAGGGGTTAGGGTTATATTAGTTAGGGATTAGGTTAGATTAGTTAGGAAGGGGTGATTAAGGAAGAGGTTAGTTTAGGATTAGAAGTGATTAGCCGGGTAGGTTAGGTTAAGGAAGGTGATTAGATTAGGGGTTTAGTTGGTTTTATTAGAATTAGTTGAGTAGATTCGCCGGTTAGTTAGTCGGTTAATGAAGAATTAGGGTTAGCAGTTAAGTGATTAGAGGGATTAAGTAAATAGGTGATTAGAGATTAGGGTTAGAATCAATTGTTTGGTTTTTGAGTCTAAAACGCGAGATCGGCAGTGTTGGCAATAGATTGAGTTTAACCCTAGAACAATTTTTAGCAGGAGAGTGCTAACCGGATTTGGTTCCAAACAGTTTTGTTAAATTAAAATATTGGCTAACATAGGAGTTGTCTTAGCATTTTATGCGTCTATTATCACTCAAACTCAACTAAGTATTTATTTATATATTATTCATGCTACCGCTTTGCTACAGAGAACAAACCAGTGCCGACAGGAGAAGCTGATAAGAGATTCGTCATCGTCGACCTTTCCAAAAACTCTAAAGGCAAGCGATCCTTTGAACATAAATATAGTTATGTTAAATGTAAACCGTATATTGCTCTATCATATATGTACTGCATCAAAAATATTTCTCAAAATCAAACTGAATTGAGATGATGAGAAAGATAAGAAAGATGAGAATGAGAATGAGATGAGAATTATTATGTGGGTAAAGGGGACCTTGGTAGAGAAAAGAGATGAAATGATGATAATGAGATAATGATGATGATAAAGGTGGGACCCTTTACCTACAGCCTATAATATAAGGACTAACAAAACTCTTACTCGGTCGATATCAGAAAATCGATGCCAACCATTTCCCGCTTCTACGGGCGTAAAATGCTACTGTTTACGTAATTACGTTCTCCATTAACGGAATGTTGGACACGGAGGATAGCGGTCCAAGGTGGAGTGTTGGGCACGGAGGATAGCCGCCCCAACCAACATTGTTGGAACTCGGTGGAGGATCAAGAGCTCAGACACCGACGGAAAACAATGGGTGGAGACTTAATCACGTAACACTCGAAAACGTTACGATTCGAACTCAAGTCGCATCAAAGGAAATGCGATGGACCCAGTTCACGAGAGCTCGTAATAGTTATGGGTAAAGTGGCGCAAGCTCAAGCGAGTGCTATACAAATCATGAATTCATGCCGTCTCTTGGATTGGAGTCTACGGGAACCACTGGGGGTCTTTCTTCTTTCCGAGTGACTAGTAGTATTTTCAGAATTAAAATTGCAATCTAATGTTTTTATGATTTATTTTCAGAATGAGATGATTTTAGAATTTGTGATAAAGACCGAGAGATCACCATGCAAGGCACCTTTGCTATTAATGCTTCTTTGAGTACTTTTGTACTCAACCTTGTTAGTATTCTCCTTTGTTAGATCCTAGTCCAGCCGGGAGTTATCCCGAGTGGGGCGAAGGACTTGCAGGTACCGATGCAGCAGCAGGAGGAGAAGGCACCAGCGGCGAGGACCTGAGCGAGATGGAAGCCATCTTTGACTCGTGGGACGAGTAGGAGGCGGTAGTTCGAGCGGACTCAGAGCGGAAGCTCCTTTTGTATCTGTAATAGCTTTAGTAAGAACCCTAGTCTTATGTGGCTACTCGTAATAAAGATGTACGCTTTCTATTTTATTGTTCACAAGCAACCCCGATAAAATGGCTTGCTATTCGTTGGGCGGTGTTCTCTGGGCGGGCGAATAGCAATCCGTATGCCTAAGTGTGATTACCCTAGGGTAATGACACGGGCGTCCACAGTGGTATCGAGCAATAAGATCGAATACGCTAATAAAATAGAAACCGTAGGAATACCTTAAGTATGCCATTCTTGCTTGCTATATTGCACTAAATATTTTATTAACCCTTGCCTTCATTTCAATTTCGATTCCAAACCGCCCTCTTTCAAAAAGATATATATATGTTGAAAAGCTTACCTCTTCTTAAAAGTGACATTCCTGCTAACGTAGAACCACCTTTAAGTTAGTTCTTCTTTCGAGAAAGTCTTGAAACGCGTTGTTGTCATAGGATCGGTGTGGTTGTCTTTTGTAAGTAGATGGTTAGATTCCAGCTCAACCTAGGATAGAAAATATAGGCTGTGGGTGCAGTACCATAAGGTTTAGAGCCTAGTGCCTGGACTAGAGGCATGGAGTAGAACTCTGGTATGGACCTGCTTTTCCAATTTTGGGCAAGTCTGGACCATACTCTTTAGCTTCTTTACCTCTTCTTCTATACCAAGGTGTCTTGTCTCAATTCTGCACATCAGATTTCCCGGACGAGTGGTTCGTGGCACTCCGAGCGTGTAGCTCTGGCGTACCCAGGAGCGAAATCCTGGGCGTACTCAGGAATGAACCCTGAGCAGTCCCAAATATGTGATTTGGGTGGACTCGAGCCAGATCTCGAGCATACCTGGGCGCGTGGATCCAGGGTAGCATAGGTTCGCACTCAGAGGCAAGCTCTGAGCAGTCCCAAACCTGTGGATTTGGGCGGTCTTGAGAACGGGATCTCAAGCGTGACTGAGCACGAAAGACTCAGCTAGTATAGGGTTTGGATCTTTTTGCATCTCATTGTTTCTTGATTTTTATTTGATTATCTGTGCATGTCATAATCCAACTCACCCGCGTTAACCTTCTACCGTATAAGTGTAATACCTCCATCTCTACTCCAACAAAGTAGGAAGATGGAAGGCCAAGGAAGTCAAGATCGTGCATTGAAATTGAGACTGGGACTCCTGCCGCATGGACAGTCTACACAGAATCCAGCAGTAAACCCCAGTGAGTCAGCACCTGATCAACCTCCAGCTACCACCATCCCAGGAACCAGCCAGCAGCCACCCACCAGAGCAACAGATCCCTTAGGCATCATGGCTGAGGTACTCATATTTTTAGAAAACTCCAGAAAAGAAGCTCAGGAGAACCAAAACCGTTTCATGGAAGCTCTATTGACTCGAGTAGCACCTACCACCTCTCAACCAAATTGGGGTTAGTGCAGGTGATTTTCTCCAAACTCACCCTACCACTTTTGCTAAAGCTACTGATCCACTGGACGCAAGTGATTGGTTGGTGGAGATAGAGAAGAAGTTGGATACAGTAGGATGCTCAGATGTGGAGAAAGTACGGTATGCGTCACACCAGCTGACCGGACCAGCAGCTACTTGGTGGCTTAATTACAATCGCAACCGTGTCAGTGAGCAACCCATCACTTGGGCTGAGTTCAAGATACGCTTCACCGAAACACATGTGCCTACAGGAAGAATGGAATTAAAGAAACGGGAATTTAGAGCTCTAACTCAAGGCGGGAAAAAGATGGTGGAATATTTGAGTCAGTTCAATGATCTTTCCCGCTACGCTCCAGCTGATGTCGACACCGAGGAGAAGAAAATAGAGAAATTCCTGAATGGAATGCATCCATATCTGAAAATGCTCCTATCCATCCACAAAATCACTGAATTCCAAGACCTAGTCAACAGAGCCATAATTCTAGAGAATGAATACTCCAACCTCACCGAAGAGCGAAGGAAGAAGGCCAAAACCGATCACCATTCTTCATCTGCTCCTAGACGTCATTCCTTTGTGTCGCAGCAACCGCCACCAAGATATGGACCACCTCAGCAGCGACTCTTCAACCCACCTTTTCACCCCCGAAGAAACCAACAAAGAACCAAGACTCTAGCAATTAAATGTGGGAAGTGTAGAGGAAACCACATGACGAAGGATTGTCTGAAGGATGCAGGTGCATGCTTCAATTGTGGACAGCTTGGGCATCGTAAAATTGATTGTCCCAATCCCCGGAGGATATTTGGAACCCCACCACAACCAAAGATTTAGGCCAAAGCCACCGCCCAAAGACCACCACAACTCACCTATATGAAGCAGACTGAAGACAACCAACTCGTCACGAAGGAAGCTGGAAAAGGAGAACCGGCACGCCTATCACCCATGTCAGCCAAACAGGTTGGAGAAGCATCAGGTGTAATAACGGGTACGTTATTACTTTCACTCTTCCCGGGTAGTATTCTTTTAAATGTTGGAAGAACCCAATCCTTTTTACCTTCTGCATTGCTAGCGAAGAACCTTGTAAATTCTGAATTTTTAGAAAAATCCCTGGGAATGAACCCACTGATTGGAATAGTCATCTACTCTCAAAGTAAGTATAGATAGCGTATTCCAGCAAGCTTCCACCAAAAAGTCAGTCAGGACCCGACCATAATACCTCAATATTTGAACCTAGAGGGAACCATTTGAGGTGACCCTCACCTTTCTACACAAATCTCGACCCTTCTCTGCAAGACGTTCAACAGTCAAAGTATCCCCGTGAAGACTCTGGCTACAAAAACCCGTCAGTTAAAGAACCAGAAGATCTGTCCAAGAAGAAATACAGTGGAATGATCACCCCGTCAGCGAAGCTTCGTGGAAAAGGAAGAAGCACTACGTGAGCCTAGCCCAAAAACACCCCTCCGCAGTGATTGCAATTTCGGGGACGAAATTTTTCCAAGGGGGGGAGGATGTGACAACTCGCATCATTTGCATAATTGGTTAACATAAAAATTTCTATTTCATTGAATCAAAAAGATTTTACAACAGTTGTTTACAAGCATTTACAATGTTTTTGGCAGTAAATAACTAAAACCCTAGTTCTTCTCTTCTTGTCATCTGTAGTAGCCGTTTCCTCGTCGCCTTGCCTTTAAGCGCCTGCCCGTAGAGCCACCTCGCAATCCATTTTTTTTTTCTCGCTCGCAAGAAAACCAGCAATTAGTTAGTAATCGTAATTGAAAGTATTCTTGTGAGCCGTAGAAGTTAAAGCATAGAAAGTGGCCGTCAGATTTCCCGAAGTGCAGTAAAGTATCCGGAGTACCCTGAGTAGTCGGTCCCTTGGCAATCAAGATCCCTGCATCAACCGAGTCGATCGGCCCCTTGATCGCTAAGCTATCCGACCACCCAAGATCCTTCGACATCCGCACTACGTAGGTCTCATCATCCGCATTATCAAAACCCAAACACCCACTATTTGCAATTGCCGGCCACAAAGGCAAAACCTCAACAAGATACCCCAGTAACCACACCCTCGGTAAGCTTCACCGGTGCGAGAACCATTTCCCAAGCCTCTCTCATAGAGCAAGCCAAGACCCTCAAAATATCAAGCACGGAGGCGAAGACACCAAGTGCGGCTCCTGGCCGAGCCCAAACCCCAAAGAAAAAAGAAAGGGCAAGAAGAATGCGTCTCCCTACAAAACGACCAAAGAATCCACCAAGCATCTTAGCCAACAAAACAAAGAAGACAAAGAAGTAAATACATTCCACAACAAGTGCACCTCCCCAAAGAATACATTTTCACCTTCCCAAAGAAGAATACATCCCCAAAGAACAAATTAGAAACCGGCCAAATTTGATTCATCTCCCCAAGATAGCCAACCGACCACAACAAATGCATTTCCCCTTCCAGCCAAGAAGAATGCATCCCTTCCCAAGAGCAAATGCATTTCTCTCACCACACCAAGAAATTTCAGCTTCATCCCCTCAAGCCAGCAACACAACCACAAGCCAAGCCAAAGCCAAATCATCCAATCCATTCCATTTCACACCAAGAGGCAAAGAACCAAGGAGGTTCACTCAGCATCTTCCCAAATAAAAGCAATGCGGCAGCAGCCTGGGTAGAGGAACCCCAGCAAAGCAGCAGAGGGAACAGAGGAACGACCACCAAATTTCAAAGACTCAAAGAAATCAGAACCCAGAGCGAGAAGGGGAGCACCAAGACAAAGCCGGTAGCGCCACCCCTTCTCCCCAATGTGATCCATCACAAGGTAAACCCTAGCTCAAATCCATTTGTTTGGATCATCATCCATTCAAATCACCAGACCCCAGTAGCATCAACGTAGATTGCAATCATTTCCATCACAGAGCAATAGGGTTAGGAGGGAGTGGATTACCTAGGGTTTCGAGAGGCGGGCTGGCTTACCTGGAGCCATGGCGGCGGGAGGCTGTGCCAGGCCGAGCCGGCGACAGTGGTGGGCCGGGCCAAGGGGTCGAGGAGGAGGAGGCGCCGTAGGGGCCATAGCGGGAGGCGACCACTGAGGCGGAGGCGGCAGCGCGCAGCCTTCACCACCGCCTGGCTGAGGAGGCCGAGCCGGAGGCGGTAGCGACGGGAGGCGATGGCGGCGGAGGATCCCGGGAGAGAGGGAGCAGGGGAAGGCGAGAGAGAGGGGAGGGAGAGTCGGGGTGAGGGGAAAGGCGCGAGAGGTGAGAGAGGGAGAGCGAGGAGGCGGCGGTGGAAGGAGTAGGCAGAGGGAGAGTCGGCGCCGAGAGGGTAAGGGAGTGAGAGAGAGAGAATGAGAGAGGGAGGGGTTAGGGTTATATTAGTTAGGGATTAGGTTAGATTAGTTAGGAAGGGGTGATTAAGGAAGAGGTTAGTTTAGGATTAGAAGTGATTAGCCGGGTAGGTTAGGTTAAGGAAGGTGATTAGATTAGGGGTTTAGTTGGTTTTATTAGAATTAGTTGAGTAGATTCGCCGGTTAGTTAGTCGGTTAATGAAGAATTAGGGTTAGCAGTTAAGTGATTAGAGGGATTAAGTAAATAGGTGATTAGAGATTAGGTTAGAATCAATTGTTTGGTTTTGAGTCTAAAACGCGAGATCGGCGATGTTGGCAATAGATTGAGTTTAACCTAGAACAATTTTTAGCAGAGAGTGCTAACCTGATTTGGTTCCAAACAGTTTTGTTAAATTAAAATATTGGCTAACATAGGAGTTGTCTTAGCATTTTATGCGTCTATTATCACTCAAACTCAACTAAGTATTTATTTATATATTATTCATGCTACCGCTTTGCTACAGAGAACAAACCAGTGCCGACAGGAGAAGCTGATAAGAGATTCGTCATCGTCGACCTTTCCAAAAACTCTAAAGGCAAGCGATCCTTTGAACATAAATATAGTTATGTTAAATGTAAACCGTATATTGCTCTATCATATATGTACTGCATCAAAAATATTTCTCAAAATCAAACTGAATTGAGATGATGAGAAAGATAAGAAAGATGAGAATGAGAATGAGATGAGAATTATTATGTGGGTAAAGGGGACCTTGGTAGAGAAAAGAGATGAAATGATGATAATGAGATAATGATGATGATAAAAGGTGGGACCCTTTACCTACAGCTATAATATAAGGACTAACAAAACTCTTACTCGGTCAGATGCCGTAAAATCAGTGCCAACCATTTCCCGTTTAGTGGCGAGAAAATGCTACCTGTTTACGTAATTACGTTCTCCACAACGGGAATGTTGGACACGGAGGATAGCCGGTCCAAGGTGGAGTGTTGGGCACGGAGGATAGCCGCCCCAACCAACATTGTTGGAACTCGGTGGAGGACTGGGCGAGCTCAGGACACCGACGGAAAACAATGGGTGGAGACTTAATCACGTAACCTGGAAAACGTTCTGTATTCTGAACTCGAAGTCGCATCAAAGGAAATGCGATGGACCCAGTTCACAGAGAGCTCAGAATAGTTATGGGTAAAGTGGCGCAAGCCTGCGCAGTGCTATACAAATCATGAATTCATGCCAGTCTCTTGGATTGGAGTCTACGGGAACCACTGGGGGTCTTTCTTCTTTCCGAGTGACTAGTAGTATTTTCAGAATTAAAATTGCAATCTAATGTTTTTATGATTTATTTTCAGAATGAGATGATTTTAGAATTTGTGATAAAGACCGTAGATCACCATGCAAAGGCACCTTTTGCTATTAATGCTTCTTGAGTACTTTTGTACTCAACCTTGTTAGTATTCTCCTTTGTTAGATCCTAGTCCAAAGGGAGTTATCCCGAGTGGGCGAAGGACTTGCAGTGCCGTCTGCAGCAGGAGGAGAAGGCACCAGCGGCGAGGACCTGAGCGAGATGGAAGCCATCTTTGACTCGTGGGACGAGTAGGAGGGCGGTAGTTCAGAGCAGACTCCAGAGCGGAGAAGCTCCCTTTTGTATCTGTGTAATAGCTTTAGTAAGAACCCTAGTCTTATGTGGCTACTACTGTAATAAAGATGTCACGCTTTCTATTTTATTGTTCACCACTGCAACCCCGATAAAATGGCTTGCTATTCGTTGGAGCGGTGTTCTCAAGGCATTTAATAGCAATCCGTATGCCTAAGTGTGATTACCCTAGGGGTAATGACACGGGGCGTCACAATGCCAGTCAACACTAGCTCTAAGCTCTCTTCCGTTGGCGAACCAGTGGCCAATGCCACCGATTACAGGAGCATCGCCGGCGCCCTTCAGTACCTGATGTTCACACGTCCGGACATCGCCTACGCCGTGCAACAGGCTTGTATTCACATGCATGATCCACGCCAATCTCCTCAAGCGCATTCGTCGCTACCTCAAGGGCACCATCGACTACGGCTTGCAATTCCATCGGACTTCACCGACCTCTCTTACCGCCTAAACCGACGCCGATTGGACTGGCTGCCCCGACACCCGCAAGTCCACTTCGGGTTATGATATTTTTCTTGGTAATAACCTGTTGGACCGAAACGACGACTAGAGGGGAGGGGGGGGGGTGAATAGGAGCACGATCTCTTTTTCACAAAGATCGGATTCAACTCGATTTTCACTCCAATAGCTATGAGAGCTATGAAGATCAATATCCAAGCACATCAGAAGTCTTGTATTGAATCCAATCTAAACCCCGGAGCAAAACAACCAAAATCAACGAGAGCTCGATTTTCTAAGTGTTGGGCGGTCTGACCTCTATGTTAATAGTGGTCTGACCGGTCCATGGGCGGTCTGACCTCTATGTTAATGGCGGTCTGACCTCCAGCCTGATTGAATAGTGAAATCAGCCCGAAAACGAAGTTACAAATAAGTGTAACTTTTGATCTACGACTCCAAACTCGATGAAACTTGGAGCACACCTTCTCTAGGGTATTAGGAACCTATTCCAATCAAAGATCGTGAAGATTTTGGGCAAAGTTCTGACATTTTTCCATTTGAGTGAATGATGGTTCAAAACTGAGTCAGAACGAGAACTAGATCCAAAACTTTGCTCGTGGGTTAGAGATGATCAAGATGATCCTAGACGAGATTCCACATGTCACAGCAAGCAAGATTAGGGACAGAAACTGAATGAAAACTTGAGAATCAAAAACGACCCAAAAATCACAAAATAGAGAGCAAGAACGCAAAGAGACCCATCTTAAGAAAACTAGCATAGATTGATTTGTGATTGTTGCTGATTTACAGCCACTCCAACATGGAGGAAAAAACTCAATACGTGAGCACACAATCAATCTCCTTTTCAAGAATCCTAACCTCTCCACTCCCTAATCTCAAAAACAAAACTAGTGTTTCAAAATAAGCAAAAAGATTCAGGAGGTGCACAGCTCCCTCCCATATTTATAGTGGAGGCTAACCTTCTAGAAGAGTTTCCTATTGGGCACCAGTTATGGCCACACACAAACGGGTTTAACTCACGCATGCATTTTAAAACGACGTCTTCATCTTCTCTTGACCTAAACCGATTCTCCTTGCGTCGTCTTGTGCCGCGGTTTAGCCAAAAGCAATTAAGGCGGTATTTTAGTGATATTACCAAAATACCCCTTCTCGATCATTCTCCAAAGACCGAGTCCAATCTTCATGAAATAGTTCCATACTTCGCCACGTGTAGGTTGATCAACGACTCTCATCATGTCGGCAAGTCTCTCCCATCCGGCTCCCACCGAAACCATCATGGCACTTGCACCAACCCCCGTGCCGCTTGATGCAACCCGTCGCACCGAACTTCCCGTTCGGTCATCCTTGTCCATTTTGCGCCATGCTCGAATCCATAGACTTCACCCGACATCCTCGATCGTTCTGAACTTTAGCTCTCAAGCCTAGTCCCGATCATCCTAGCCGTTGACTATCGTTGATCTCCAAGCAACCTGCACAACAATAGACCAAGAAAATCGATTCCGAGAATAAGTTCTTCGCAACTTGACCCACGTTAGTCAAAACATGCATCATGCAACATATATGCACTGAAACTCATGAACTTGACTCAACAAACAAACATCGCCGCTACGAGAGCCGACGATACAAGTGAAAACCGGTCAGACCGTCATTCAATGGCTGGTCTGACCGCCCTCTGGCCGGTCTGACCGCCCAGTTAGGGACTTAGCCAATTTTCAGCCCTTGAAAACCGAAAGTTCTCTAAAAATTTCAAACGAATAGATATTTTGACTGGAAGCTTCAAAAATTATGAGACCAAGTGTATGAGAATCACTTCTCTTGCCTACACCCTCTATTTTTAGCCTAGCACAAAGCTCCATCATTTACAATAGCCGGTCCGACCGCCGCCTATGGTAGGCTTCGATCGCCCCGAACGGCCTCGATCAGCTAGGGGTGGCGGTCGATCACTTTATGGCTCGACAAAGACTCGAGATTTTGCCGAAAACGCGTGATTCGACAAACCTTTAAAGCCATTGCCAATTGTAACATCATCATAAGATCATGAACATATCCCCATGATATCTACATAACCTCATTTCGTGGTCTTCCAGCATCGCAGCAGCATCCCTTCGGTGTAGAGGCTGAGTACCGCGCCGTTGCTGAGTCCTGTTGGCTTCGTCGACTCCTCGTCGAACTGCATCACCCTCTTCAACATGTCATAATTGATTTTTGTGACAACATTAGTGTGGTCTACCTTTCGACTAATTCCGTCCAGCACCAACAGACGAAATATGTCGAGATTGACTTTCACTTTGTTCGGGACTGCGTCGCTCTCGATGAGGTTCGCGTTCTTCACGTACCAACCACCTCATAGTACACCGATGTTTTCACCAAGAGCATTCCCACGACCATCTTCAAGGAGTTTTGCTCCAGTTTGCACTTTGCACGTGTGGGGGATTAGCCTACCATGCGCGTGCATGTGACGCCTCGCTTCAACCATGAGATTAATATGAGTTCCTACATGTATTCACATTAATAATTACTATATGTATTCATATTAGCATCACTATTATTTATTTATATATATATGATTAATATTTTCTACTCCCGGGTGTAGTTACTCCCACCTCTGATATACCACCTAAAAAACTTGACATACTCCTTTATCACTTTGGGTATACCCATATACTAATTATAAGATATTTCAATACGAACCACATGAAAAATTTGTAAGAAAGTACTTGGTTTTTAGCATATTTTGTAAAAACCTTCGTATTTGCACTAAAAAGGAGTATGTCTAAAAATTTATACATATCACCTCTGAAAAGGTGTGAATACCACCTAGGTGGTCTTATATACTCGTATACTACACATACATACTCTCAGTTACGCAAGATACTCTTTACGTTGTGAAATACAGAATAACGAGTAACTACTCCTGAGAGTAAAAAAAAGTTTCCTCTCTATATATATACACACACACGTAATTTCTACAAACCTCAGTTGCCTGGTTCTTCGTCTCCTGTCTTCGCCTGTATCAGACACGTGGTCTCCTCCAGCGGCTAAGTGCAAATCGGGCACACGACCGATGGCGCTGATCTCAAGTGTGTGGTACTGGTTGTGGTACATAGTACTAATTTATTATCAATGGGGTACTAGTTACACAACCCAATAACCCACCATAAGGAGTTGGCTAGGGGCCAAGTGAGTCCATTAGTCGGACTGTTCAGTCATTGGCTATACCAAAACTTCACATCACAACCCCCCTGTAATTCGTACACAACTGATTGTGGTCAAGGAGTCGGCTCAAATCAAACAGCAAACCCATCTTTTACCAGTCCCTCAGCTCACCCGACTCCGACCCGCGAACAGAAAAAGACAAAGAAAAAGAAAAAGGAAAATGTTCAACAAACTCTCTCGGTCCGCGAACCTCCGACCCGGCCAAATCGCCTCCTGCGCCTTTTCCCCCCACAAAAGCGACCCGACCCAAGCGAAGCCAGCCCACCCGACTCCACCTCTAAAACCCTCCCCCATTTGATGTTCCTCCAAGCCATCACCACCTCGCTCCTCCTCCTCCGACGCCACCCGCTGGCCGCTGCCCGCGCCTAAAACCCTAGCCCTCAACCTCGCCCCGCCTCCCGCCCTCCTCCCTTGCCGCCTCTCCTCCTCCCCCTCCCCCCGCCGCCGCGGGACCGCCCCCGCCGCCGCCAAATCCGGCGAGAAGAAGCCGCCCACGAGGCCGAAGAGAGCCGAGGCAGTACCACCTGCAGCAGAAGCAGCATCGGCAGCCATGTCGTCCGCGGGCGGCGCCGGGGGGAAGCGCACGGTGGCGGATGTGCTCATGTGGAGCGCTCGGGACGCCGCCAGGAAGGCGAAGAAGGCGACCGCGGGCGCGTCCGGGGCGCCGTCCGCGAAGAAGCCCAGGACGCAGCCGGCCGCCCAGGCGGACGATGCGGGGGTCGAGCCGGAGGTGGCGGAGAAGCCGCCTTCGCTGGTGAAGTCCAAGCGGTCGTCCTCGCCAGTGAAGTCCAAGTCGAAGGCTGACCCGGCGCCTGGCGAGGAGAAGAGGTCCCTGTCGCAGACGAGGTCCAAAACGCTAGCCTCTCCGGCGCAATTGGAGGCGAAGGAGAATCCCCCCTCGCCGAAGAAGTCCAAAACCCTAGCGGCCAAATCCGACGCCAAGCCCTCTGACGAAGGCGTTGTCTCGCAATCTGACGAGAAGAAAAAAAGGAGGTCACGGTCGCCGACCAAGGCTAAAGGCCAAGCTTCCCAATCAGATGACAAGAAGAGGCCCTCGTCACCGAAGAAGACCAAAGCCTCGGATGCCCCCAAGTCCGAGGAGAAGAATACCGCCCTCGAGCTCAAGAAGGAAGGCAGTGAATTCGATCCCATGGCTGCTGCCTATTGGAAGCTGGGTGAGCCTGTGCCGTTTCTGTTCCTGGCTCGGGCACTCGATCTCATCTCCAATGAGAGTGGCCGGATTATCATTACGGAGATCCTATCAAATGTATTCCGCACAGTGATTGCCACAACACCAGAGGATCTACTTGCGACAGTATACCTCTCAGCCAACAGGATTGCACCACCTCATGAGGGCATTGAGCTTGGAATTGGGGATGCATCAATCATCCGTGCACTTTCAGAGGCATATGGCCGCAAAGAGGAGCATGTCAAGAAGAACCTCAAGGTTGTTAGATTGGGGAAATGTAGGTTCCTCAGTGAGCAACAGCTATTGACTTGGAGGCATAAATTGATTGATTTGTTTCTCTTGGCCATTGTAGGAATTGGGTGATTTGGGGCTTGTGGCGAAAGCAAGTAGGTCGTCGCAGAAGATGATGTACAAGCCAAAACCACTGACAATAGCTCGGGTGCTTACTACTTTTCGGACAATTGCAAAGGTTGTATCTTTTGTCATATTTCTCAAGCTAAACAGTCGAATTTTAACCTTTATTGTGACTTGATATTCTCAGCACGAAATTCAACTTTTTTTATTGGGACGATATTGAAATGCTCAATTAGCAGAAGTAACACTGAGTAGTGAGCTATGGGATTAGAGAGAGTTAGAGAGAGGATACTCTAGTTCCAGAACACATTATTATGCAGTGTGACTTCAGAAATCACTGAGCAATCATACTTTTTTTTTTCAGGAATCTGGTAAAGACAGTCAAGATAAGAAAAGAAGTCATATCAAAGGACTTCTTGTTGCTGCAACTGACTGTGAACCTCAATACATTATACGCCTTCTTCAGGTAAATCATGTGATGTTCACTTGATCACTTGGTTGGTGTGTATGACTGTATCTATTCTTTGCCTAAAGCCACCTCCCCCCCCACCCCCATGTTACTTGTTACAGTCGAAGATGAGGATTGGGTTGGCAGAGAAAACTGTCCAAATGGCTCTTGGGCAAGCTGCTGTATATTCTCAAAAAAAATCTTCACCACCGAAAGTTCAATCACCTTTTGAAGAGGTTGGTGCACATTTCCTCTATTTACAATTTTACAGTAATGTTTCATTCAAGTGGATAGGTGTTGAAACCCTTGCATTGTCTGCACACTAATGCAGCATTTACTATTTTTAATCAACTCTGTAATGCTGGTAGCATGCAACACATGACTTAAGAGGTTTCATGAGGTTTTGTTCAACATACTTAATTCTAATTTATCGATCCCTGCTGCCCCTATTAGAATGTCGGCCTTACAATAATCAATGTACTGCTGCTAGCTTGGAAATGGTCATGGACAAAATTTTCTGATCATCTCCAGCCTCTATGGCTGGCAATCCTTCTGTAGTGGCTCCATCTGGTTAATCTTGTTGATGTATTGAATCTATATCTGAATTTTTCTAGTTGTCTGAGTTGCTGTTTTGCATCGTGCTCTTCAGAGTACTCATGCTAGCATTTATGTGGAGGATTATTAATGTGCTGTGCATGGCCAACACCAACGTATTTTGTTTCTCGCATCATATTGAAATTTGAAAGCTTTGCATGAATACCAACTGTTATGATCAGTTCTGATATTTTTGTATCCTTTGTTCTTTGAAGGCTGCAAAAATAATTAAACAAGTATGTTCTGTTCTTCCAATATATGATAAAATTGTCCCGGCTCTTCTTGAAGCCGGTGTTTGGAAACTACCGGAGACATGCAATTTTTCCATAGGTGTCCCTGTTGGTCCTATGTTGGCAAAAGCAACAAAATCCGTCTCAGAGATCATTGACAAGTTTCAAGGTGTTGAGTACACTTGTGAGTACAAGTATGATGGTGAACGGGCTCAGGTATGACCGAGCCTCATGGCTATTTAGCTATTCTTATATTTTTGACCTATGCTCATTGCAATTAACACAATGATTTGGAATGAAGATACATTGCATGGAGGATGGATCGGTTGAGATTTATAGTCGCAACGCTGAAAGGAACACTGGGAAGTATCCTGATGTTGTTGATGCGGTTTCCAGGTATACTTTCCTTCTACTTTTCACTTTTCACCTATCAATGCAGTTCTGTAGTATCCAGCTGATGAAACAGGGGGAAAACTGTGCAATACTGGTTATAGCCTTATATGATTCTTGCATTTGAGGTTTATGCCATTGCTATGGAGATGCAATGGTTATACTGTTAACTTTTTCAACAGCTCGTGTATAGCTTAACTTTTTCAACAGCTCGTGTATAGCTTAATCATATTTTGTGCAAGTTCTCACTTGGCATAATGATAAAATTTTAAGGTCTCATTTGGCATTCTTTTCAGCAGCTTTCAAACTGTAGGGCACCTCAGAGGCTCGTATTTGCTTGGTTCACCCTTTTTTTTTTCTGCTTTTGAGGCAGAGTTTTGTCCCTATAATGCATTTTTTCCTCAGCAATCATCAATAATCCCCAATTTTTATATATATATATATATAAATGATGGTCATTCAATTTTTTTATTTGGGTGCTTTGCTGGATGTCCATATGTACTTGCATTGTTAAGTTAAACCTGTTTGCGCGCTCACAAATAATTTGCCCAACTGTTGCTTATTCGCTCTTGCACTTTTAATTCCGAACAATTATTATTCTTTAGCATCTCAATGCAGATTCCGGAAGCCTACAGTCAAATCATTTGTCTTGGACTGTGAGATTGTTGCTTATGATCGTGAAAAGCAGAAAATTTTACCTTTTCAGGTTTGCATTTTATCTCTGTTAAGATTCAGAGTAAGGTTGCTTTCATAATGACCATCGTATTAATATCTGAATATAAAACACCTATAGCCACTGTACAATTAGAACTGTCATATGTTGTATACTAATGCCTTCGTTTATTTTAGCAACCTTGAATCCTGTCCAAGTTTTTGTACTTGTTACCGCTAGTTTTAAGGATGCAGTGATTGTTTCTTCTTCCTTGCAGATACTTAGCACAAGGGCCCGGAAGGCTGTTACCATAAATGACATCAAAGTGTCGGTCTGTACTTTTGGCTTTGACATTCTTTACATCAATGGGGAACCTCTTCTCCAGGAACAACTCAAAGTTCGGCGAGAGGTATTGTACTTCTGTCCTGTAGACTTTTTTAATGAACTATATAATTTCATTTTGCTGTCTAAGTGCATTATTTCATTATTTGTGTTATTCCGTAGGGCATGTTTTCAGAAAGTCATGATTGCAGATTTTGTACGAACTATACCTATGAGTGAGAATGAATTCTTTGAGCCAGTTTAGCAGAGCCTGTTATTATTTTCCTTATCATGTGTGTCATACGTGTATCTACAGAAAACTGGTGTAGTAGTCTCCAAAGCTAATAGGCACAAAATGTTATTTTGTTGAATCCTACAAAACAAACTAATTCATTCAGCTGTTTTGAGAGATATAGTTATTCCTTGGCGTTGAAACACTTGGCAGCATCTTTACAACTCTTTCGAGGAAGTACCAGGTGTTTTTCAATTGGCAACTGCAGTTACATCAAATGACCTCGAGGAGATACAAAAATTTCTCGAGACAGCTGTCAACTCCAGGTAACTGGAATTTCTAGAGCAGTCAGTTAACATTGGCCATCTTATTGTATGTCGCTATTAATTCAGTATTTCAGTGTGCCCCCTTGCACATTCTAGACAAATCCAACACCAGATTGGTTCTTCTCCGTAAAATTACATGCAGCAGATGCTATATTTGTTGTTTGCTTCACGTCACCTTGGTATTTCATTATTATCAAATAGATCTGATTGTTGTGATGGGAAATCTTACAAACCCTTAGCTCCCTAGGATGTATATATCTGTGAAAATAAGATGGAAAACTAAACGATGTTAGCTGCATCATCTAAATATCATGACTCCAGTGAAGGTAGCATTTTTTAGGTGGGGAATTTACATGGAATTGTGGGTATTGCCTATGATGCACGGACACGGATACGTCGACACGACACGACACGAACACAGGAATTCGTCATTTTCCCAAAAATGCCGATACGGCGACACGACTATATATATTTAAATAATAAGAATAAATTACACATATGTATCATTGTTTATGTTTCTTCATGCTTGCCAAACTGAAATGTTGTATGTGCTATACATTTACACTTCTCTCTTCTCTGCAATGAGCCATCAAGATCTGGCTCTGGCGTGTGCCATCGCCATCGCCGTCTCGGCTCTGGCAGTGGCCATCAGCCCATCACTCATTAGCATCAAGCCAGCAACAAGACTTCCAGACACGGCAGACAGCCATCAAGAAGACAAGTGAAGAAGATAAGAGGGGACTTACGCAGGACGGCAAGAGAGGTTGGACGCGAGGGAGGTCCGATGAGGCGCAGCGAACCAGCGGCGAGAGGGAGCCCGGGAGGAGGAGCTGGAGCCGTGGCGCGTCGAGGCGGCGTCGTCGGCCGCGCGGTGGCCCGGCCGCGTCGGCGGCGGCGCAACAAGGAGGACGAAGGAGGCGCTGATCCGGCGCGAGGAGGAGGAGTTCGATCCAGCGCGGTGGCCGGCAGGTCGAGCAGGCGGCGCAGCGAGGGAGGACCAGAGCAGGGCGCTCGATCTGGCGGCATGAGGGAGGAGGGAGCTCAATGCGGCGGTGAGGTGAGCCGGCGGCGCGTCGAGGACGAGGGAGAGGGAGGGAGACAGTGCGCTGGGGTGTGGGATTTGGGAGGAGGGAGCCGCCGGTTATGGTATTAGGTGCCGGGGGGGGGGGCGTGGGCCGTGTCGGACACGCGGTCAGGCCGTGTCCGCCACGTGTCGGGATTTTTTGTAATTAAAATTTAATTTTAAAGTGACCGATACGCTACCGACACGTGTCCGCGACGTGTCCGACACGGATACGGCAGTTTCCAGGAGTGCCTGTGCTTCACAGGGTATTGCAATTTTAATGGCATATCTATTGTTACAAACTACTAGTCTTTTGTCTTTTTTTAGATCTATTGATTTCAGAATTCTGATTGAAGAATTTCAGTGGAGATTTTCCCCCACCTTTTCTTTACCAAGATTTTTTCCTGCCACTAAGTTTGCAATGATTGTGAAGTTGTGAAGGGTTGATTATCAAGACATTGGACAGGGATGCTACATATGAGCCAGCAAAGCGATCAAACAATTGGTTGAAATTGAAGAAAGACTACATGGACAGGTTAGCATATATATTTTTGACCGAAAGGTTAGCATATTTCATGCCATACTGGTTTAACTCATCTTCGTTGCATAACATGAAAATCTAGAAAATAGTTGTGGGAACTGGGAAGGATATAGATAGCATGTTTATCCCTTATGTTATGGTCCACTCATTTATATTATGATGTGATGCGAAATGACTTACTGTGGAGATTGTACGGGTGATTCACCAGTGGTCACGTGCGCGTCCAGTGTGTGGGCGTTGTGATTGGCAGGTAGAAGAAGGGTAGTGTTGTGACTAGATAATTGCTTAATTCTCTTTCTCTAAGATACATTGGGATCCCTTATATAGGGAGAATCTGACTACTAATCCTATCTCAACACAAACTCCTTTCCTAACCTAACTCTATTCCTAGTTCCTTCCTCTTCTGACCAAACTGTGCTAGCTGAACTCTTCTAATCTCCTCTTGGACTACTCATGTGCCAACATCATATGCTGCCTGTTTATCTTGTGCCACCTCTCTGGACTCTATCCTCCTTTGGTAGTGTCGAGTGTCGACCCCAAGAGGAGTCCACAACATGGTGTCATGATATTCTGTTAATTTTTGAGTTTTTGGGAACAATATTACTCGGATCTCGGTAGATGTTTATTTAATTTCTGTAAAATAAATACTGTCTTGACAATGGTGTATCCTTTTTTTGGGCAGCGTTGGAGACTCCTTGGACTTGGTGCCAATTGCTGCCTTTGTTGGGAGAGGAAAACGAGCTGGTAGTTGGTTCTCTTCCAAGTTCCATCATGCATGCTGAACATCAAAATGAGTTAAATATAATAGTTTATGTTTGCATTTCTTTCTGCATTTATCAGTTCATTTGGCATTTATCTGTTCCTTTTGGCATTTTGTGCTTACTAGGTGTATATGGATCATTCCTCCTGGCATGCTATGATGAGCAAAATGAAGAATACCAAACAATCTGCAACATAGGTATATTCTTTTTTTAACCTTAAACTGCTAATTTGATGAATTGACTACTCTTCATGTTCTATATCTTGATATACTTTAGGTACTGGGTTTTCTGAACAACAGCTTGAAGAACGTTCTGCGAGCCTTAGAACTAAAGTGATACCAAAACCAAAGGTGATACATTCCTTCAGCCTGTTGTCGCGTGAATTTTATTTATTTTTCTGTCTTGTCATGTTCTGTTTCTATAGTTATTGTTTCATTTTTGCAGGCATACTATAGGTTTGCTGACACAATGGACCCAGATGTGTGGTTTGAGCCGTCAGAGGTAATGTGCACAGTAAACCTTGACTAATTATTGTTACTTCATTTTTTTTATTTGGTTGCTTTTGTCATCTGACATTGCTGATCTTGATTTGATTGACTTGAGCTTGTCCTATTCTTTTCAAATCTGAACTGAGCTTATATGGGTTTATAGTTTCTACTCATTCAAAAAAACAAAAACAGTGCTTTTTTTTTTGGTGGGGGGGGCGTTATATTACCAATGCTTGATTCTTAGTTTGTACTCTAGTACATTGAGCTAAAATGTATCTCATAATAGGCAAGGACTTGCATCTGCCTTGAATCATGTTATTTGTACCTGCCCACTTGCAGTATCATTCATTTCTATACAAACGAGCCACCACTTGCAGTATCATTCATTTCTATACAAACTAGCATGGTGGCTCGCGCATTTGCACAACTAAATTTGTTTCGAAGTTTGTACAAATGCTTGAGAATATATTTACGTATCTTGTAGGCTATTTAGAATTTTAAGATATCCTAAACATTTGAAATGAAAAATAGAAGCTTGAAGGAAATTACAACCCAAGAAACGTAATTGAAGTAGTTGCTTTGATGGAAGAAAATCATTGAGTATAATAAATTGTTTGGGGTTTTTAGAAAATAACCACTCTCCATCATGCATAAATTATATAGCAGCATGTCTCTATTCTTACTCAGTTATTTTTTTTGGAATTGTATGCATGCACGTGTACCTCTGTTTAATATCAAGTAATATATTGATTATATATGTGGCAAATTATCTTATTAGCTGACATACACATACACTGATTCACCATGGGCATACACCGATGCATCATGGGTAACCTACCTTGAACTTATCTTCTCTCACACGCCGGTTGTCCTACCAAACTGTGCGGCTTCTATCTCTTCTCGTTGTTATAGTTTTTTTTGCTTCAACCTCCAGCAGTAAGCTCAAATCTTGATCGATTACTCTCAGCTGCTACCTCTTCTAATGTAATATTTTACCACATAGTTATCTCCCACTTCTCCCAAATTATTGTTTAATGCTAACCATTGCAACATCAACACGTATACATATGCAACCGTCGGCAATCCCAGCTGGGGATGCATGTTACGTTTTCTTCGGTGACTCCGAGCATATTCTCTACGGCTGCACCATTTGTACTCCAAGTTTTTTGCTCCTCTGCCTCTATATGCTCGCGAATCTATTCGTACGGATGTATGCATGTATGTATGCATGTATATATGCATATATTATGTTATACATGCTTGACGTCCTCTTCTCTCGTGTCAATTGCTCCTTTTCTTCGATGTTGGCCAACTCAACGTTATGGCTTCCTCACTAACCGCGGCGACCTCTTATCTTCATTAATGTTGGCATGTCTGCTTTAGTCGTTATCTAACGATATGGAGAATCTTTTCGACATCGCCGCCGAAGACATGTCATTCATCAGTGATGGCACACTCCTAGCTACCCGATGGTCCCATATCGTCCATAGTTCGTCTTCAATGCAAAACTTCATCTCCGATCTGACAGGGCTTTCCCATCATTGAGCTTATTTGGTCATTAACTTCAACAACGCCGACGCTCACCACTTGTCATCGCGGTCCTTGGCATAACATTGTTCTCATCTCCGTCGTCGCCACCTTGGCTTTTCCTTTCCTGTGGGTCAATATCTTCTTGTAGGGCGGATCAATGCTATTGTACTCTTTCGTGGTCTTCTCTGACATCATTCATGCTATCCTTGTTATAACGTGTATTTTTTTTAATCGAAATTTTAGCTATTTTTTATTCTTATTCCATAGGAAGCAACAATAGAAACACGTGATCTTAAGACGAATATGGTGATTTCTTTTGTGTCTCGGACACCATTCGTGCCATCCTTGCTATAGCTTTTATTTTTATTCAACATTTCAGCTATTTTATTGTCGTTCGTATACAAATTAAAGTGCTAAATTTATTTAATTTATCCGAATTCTAGTTATTTAGGGATTTACTTTGGAATTCGTATGGAGATCAAATTGCAGATTTTCTTTTATTTTTATTCCGAATTTTAGTTCCTTTTTATTGGAATTCGTACCCGAATCCAATTTCTATTTTTTCTTTAATATTTATTCCGAATTACAATTATTTAGGGATTTTTCTTTGAAATTCGTATTGAAGTCAAATTACTTATTTTATTTTTATTCGGAATTTCAGTTATTTTTTGGTTGGATTTCATGTACAAATATAATTGTCAATTATTGTTTAGATTTTATTCCGAATTATAATTATTGGAATTCGTATCGAAATCAAATTGCTTATTTTATTTTATTTCGAATTTCTGGTTATTTGGTTGGATTTTGTATACAAATCTAGTTTCCAATTTTTGTTTATTTTTTATTCCGAATTATAATTTTTTAGGGATTTTACTTAGAAATTCGCACGGAAATCAAATTGTTAATTTTATTGTTATTCCTAATATTAGCTTTATATACTTGACATGGACTCTTTTAGACATGGACAGATGGGCCGTGCCAGCCTGAAGCACGTCACTGTTGGCCTAGGCACGACACGGCACGAGCGCCTATGCCATACTTGGGTCCGCACTCCAGTACGATGGGCCGGACACGGCACGGCCGACAACAAAGGAGGTGGCGGCGTGGCGTGGCCTGGCGCGGCAGAGAAGGAGGTGGGCAATGGCGCTGCTAGCGCGGGGGAGGTGGCGCAGCTGGGCGTAGCCGCTAGGCGCGGAGGAGACCGGGAGCGGCGCCAGGGGCAAAGGAGGTGGAGGTGGCGGTGGCGGCCGGGCACGGAGATGAAGGAGGAAGAGGAGGCGACGGCGCCGAGGCGTGGCGGCAGCCTGGGCTGGCAAAGAGGTAGGTGGGCTGCGGCTTGAAGCACAGTGGTGGTCGGATCTATCGGCCTACGGCCGGAGAGAAGGGAAGGACCGAAGGAGGGGGGAGGAGGTGAAAAAGTAGTGAGAGGAAGAAAGCACTGGCGCACGACCGGGAGAAGAGAGGAAAGGGAGGAAAAGACGGAAAAAATGGAAAAGAGAAAGGAGGAAAGAGAAAGAGGAAGAAAAGAAAAAAAAAGAGATGGGTTTTTGAATTCTACACATTTTTAGATTTTTTTGAATATTTCAGGCCGAAACGGGCTACACAGCCCGACCACGGCCTGTTGGGCCAATCGTGCCCAGCTCGGCACAGCTCGATTAGCTACCGTGCCTAATCAGGCTATGCACGGGCCCATGCCGGGCCGGGCCGGGCCTCCCGTTTGGCAACCACTAGAGATGGTTTAGTTTTCTAAAGTGTAGGGGGTTTGCAAATCTAATCATCTTTTTATTGATCCTCAGGTGTGGGAGGTCAAAGCTGCTGATTTGAGCATAAGTCCTGTTCATCGTGCAGCCAATGGTATAGTTGATCAAAATAAGGTCGGTGGTGTTATTTCATCTCCTTATTCCTCCCTTTCTAGAAATATGCATGAGTGTATGATGGAGAGACTAAAGGTCAAATTGAACTAGGGTATTTCTCTAAGATTTCCTCGTTTGTTGCGGGTACGTGATGATAAAAACCCAGAACAAGCAACCACATCTGAGCAAGTAAGTTTTCTGCCACTTGATCTTTTTGATGGTATGATGTTCAGTTTTCTAATGCGGGTTTCTGTCCAAATTCCCAGGTCGCTGATATGTACCGTGCTCAAAAAATAAACCACGCCAATAATCACGAGGATGATGACTGAGACTGACCAAACTTTTTGCATTGGATGCATGCTCGTTTGAGGTAAACACAAAACTTGTGTTAGTCTGGCTTAACTTTGGCAATTTAGCTGTATATTTCTCGCTTTTTAGATAATGTTCTCTTCCTATTTTTGTGAACATTTAACAGGACATAGACAAGAATGGCATGTCATGTGATGTGCTTCGTCATGTTTCAAAAAGCTTCCGTATTGTTGTACGATGCTTCCTTTTTCTCTGTTTTTCGTGCGGGATTTGTAAGGTGGTTCATATCCAAATGTGCGCAGTAGGAAATTGAAGAGAACAGCATGGCTTCCTGCAAAGTGCACTAACACAACCCTAAGATGTACATACATGACCGTTCAATTGGCAAGAGCACTGCTGATGTTACTATTCATCACCTGATCCCTCTCAAATCTCAATTGCCGTGACAATTTTTTGCAAGTAACCGTGTTGACATTTTTCTTGTGCAAAGAGCTCAGCTGTTAATCACTTAAGTGAATGACGTTTACCCAACGCATGGGATATTTGTTCTTTATCTTCAAACGAGAGCTCACAAGTTTTTTTCTTCACCAAAGCATTTCAATGACAAACAAGGTAATAAGGTCACAACGGCATGCGCCCACAGTTCCACTCATGTATGACCGATTGGAAAAAAAATTCGGATGAAATCCGCTTAAATTTATTTAAAAATTAGCCAGAAGTTGAAAATTAGAATTAAAATTTGTTAAATTGGGAAAAACTAGTCGATTTGTCTGTTCTTGATCCCCAATGGTAAAACCGTAATCGACCGGTTTTTTTTTAATCCATGCATACAACTACAGAGACTTCTCAAAGCAACCAACATTTATTACGAACGATAAACATTTCAGAAGCTCCAAACAAGCAAATGATATCAATCCATTCAAGCTGTCTGAGACCAATGTTGATGGTATTGTTAGAACTTTGACAGATGTAAAGCATATTCCAGATTTGAAAAGGAATTTTATCTCTTTGAGTACTCTTGATACTAAAGGGTACAAGTATTCTGGTGAAGGTGGAGTTTTGAAGGTATCAAAAGTCTCTCTTGTTGTGATGAAAGCTGATATTAAATCTGTCAATCTGTACTATCTGCGAGGTACTACAATATCAGTTAATGTTGCTGTAATTTTAAATTCATTATCTGATTTTGATGCTACTAATCTTTGGCATATGTGCCTTGGGCATATCAGTGAAATTGGTTTGGCAGAATTGAGCAAAAGATGACTTCTTCATGGACATAACATCGGAAAGCTGAAATTTTGTGAGTATTGTGTGTTTGGCAAACACAATAGGGTGATGTTCAATACTTCATTTCATACTACAAAAGGTATTTTAGATTATGTGTATTCTGATTTATGGGGACCATCTCGCGAGACATCGCTAGGAGATACTCATTATATGTTAACAATAATTAATGATTACTCTAGAAGAGTGTGGCCATATTTCTTAAAGCATAAATCAGAAACATTTTCAGCATTTAAAGTGGAAGATTATGATTGAAAGGCAAACTGAAAAGAAGGCAAAGAAATTTCCACTGATAATGGGATGAAATTCTGTTTTAATGAATTTGAATCATGTTGCATGACTGAAGACATTGTCAGGCACTACACCGTTCCCCCATACTCCTCAACAAAATGGTGTATCTGAACGTATGAACATGACCATTATTTCCAAGGCCCGTTTCATGTTGTTTAATACAGGCTTGCGTAGGCGTTTTTTTTACTGAAGCCGCTTCCACTGCTTGTTATCTTATTAATCAGTCACCCTCTATTGCAATTGAAAGAAGACTCCAATTGAGGTATGGTCTGGTTCCCCAGTAAATTATATAGAATTGAAAGTTTTTTGTTGTACTGCTTATGCTCGTGTTGATAATGAAAAATTAGAGCTAAAAGCTGTTAAGTGTATCTTTCTTGGTCATAAATCTGGTGTTAAAGGATACAAGTTGTGAAACCCAGAAACAAACAAAGTTGCGATTAGTAGAAATGTTATCTTTAATGAATCAGCTATGCTTCATGATAAACTGCACACTAATGTTCCTGTTGAGAGTGAGCAGAATTCAAGTGTTCAGGTGGATCATTTTGTTAGTTCAAATAACACATCAGATAATAAAAATATTGTTATTCATGATGCACCTATTGTTGAGAATCCTCCTACTATTGAGCAGTCACCACAACAGCCCATTGCAGTTGACATACCTATGAGGGAGATTAATCCACCCAAGAGGTTGATTGAAGATGCTTATGCTTTGAGTGTAGTAGAAGAAATTGAAGGTAATGCAGAATCTTCATCATACTCTGAGGCTATTGACTTCACTGATTGTAATAAGTGGATAACTGCTATGCATGATGAGATGGAGTCACTTGAAAAGAATGACCCTTGGGAACCAGTGAAATTGCCAAAGGAGAAGAAGCATGTTCATTGGAAGTGGATTTTTAAAAGAAAAGAAGGCATTTCTCGTACTGAACCAGCAAGGTATAAAGCAAGGTTGGTTGCTAAAGGTTATAGTCAGATTTTAGGTATTGATTTTAATGATGTTTTTTCTCCAGTTGTGAAGCATAGTTCTATTCGCACTTTACTCAGTATTGTTGCTATGCATGATTATGAATTTGAATAATTAGATGTTAAAACAATATTTCTACATGATGAGTTGGAGGAAGACATTTATATGGACCAACATGAGGGTTTTGTTATTCCTGGAAAAGAACACCTTGTTTGTAGATTAAAGAAATTTCTTTATGATTTGAAGCAATCTCTTAGGCAATGGTACAAGAGATTTAACTCTTTTATGATCTCTCATAATTTTAAGCGGTCTGATTATGATAGCTGTGTTTATTTAAAAACTGTTGATGGTTCAACTATTTATTTGCTTCTATATGTTGATTGCTGCAAAAGATAAGTTAGAAATAGCAAAATTGAAAGCACAATTGAGTAATGAATTAGAGATGAAAGACCTAGGCGCAACAAAGAAATTTCTTGGCATGGAGATTATTAGAGAGAGAAAATCTGGCAAGTTATACCTTAGTCAACAAGGTTATATTGAGAAAATCTTTTGCTATTTTTGTAAACCCTAATTTACTTAGGGAGAGCTTTTGTGGAGGCTAGGGTTCTTGATAGTTTGATGTGATTTTCGTGCTCTTGGATTGAGCATTGTCCTCCATTGATGGAGAAGCTATAAGCCCATATCATATCAAATCAATCAAATGAAAGTTTCATCAATGTTTTGTCTCATTGCGTTCTTTCTCTATATTTGATGATTTTGAGTCTTTCTTTGATCCGCGAGTTTTTGATTGAATTCTCCACGTGATATAGCTTGCTGTGACATATGGGAACATACCTAGGATCATCTTGATCATCAATCACCCACGAGCAAGTTTTTGGATCAAGTTTTAGTTTTGACCCGGTTTTGAACCCTTCTTCAATCAAACGGAAAAGGATCGCTATTCTTCCAAGAATTATCACAATCTTCGATTTGAATAGGTTCCTGATATCATAGAGAAGGTGTGTTCCAAATTTCATCAAGTTTGGATTAGTAGATCAAAAGTTCTATCTATTTGCAACTTCGTTATCGGGCTGTTTCTGTTCTGTTCTTCAGGCCGGCGGTCAGACCGACCATAGTCACCGGTCAGACCGGCAGGTAATCGGTCCGATCGGCAGTGCATTGATTTGTTTTAATCTTTGTTGATTTTGCCGTATTGCTTAGGGGTTTATATTGGATTCAATATTAGTCTTCCGCTGTACTGATATACTGATCTTCATAGCTTCCATAGCTACTGGAGTGAATTTTGTGTTGAATCCATTATTTGTGAAAAAGTGAGCGTGCTCCTATTCACCCCCCTCTAGTCGCCTTTTCGGTCCAACACTTTCTTTCAACTACGTGTAGTCAAAACCTTCTACGACCACATACAGTCGAAACCTTCTACGACTAGGTGTAGTTGTAAACGATGAACGGTACTTGTAATGAACAGTAATTGAGATAAACAGTGGTCGATATGAACAGTACTCGAAACCAAAACCGATAACGAACAGACGATTGGTTACGGGAGCAACTGCTCATCTTTTTGGCTTTTGTATTGTTTTTCTCAACTCACGATCACAACTCAACTCACGGCTACTCAACTCACAACTCCTTGACGCTTTCTCTCGACTTCCGACTTCCGACTTCTTCATCCAAGACTGCTATCTCCCCCTGCTGATATATTCTTACATGCATCGACTACAATACAGACTCAACGTGAGTATCCTACTAGGACTCGTTCTCGTAAATGACTCAGACTCAAACTCTTATCTAATATTGTACAAGATTACAATCCCAACACAATCCCTAACTTGTAACAAGATTAGAAAAACATTAATCACTCCATCTTGATCATCCTGATTTTCTCACGCATTTGAACTTCCAAGTTTTTCTCTTTAACCTGCACTCCCGTGCGCCGTTTCTTCCTGGGTCGATACTGCCCAACCGCCTGTACTTGCTCCATCCCGAGCCATGCACAAACCAACACTTGTCGCGTCTCGCACTTGGACTGAACTCGTCCTTCCTTGCATAACCGTCTGGGCTGGAGCACCTGCTCCCACGACCAACCGGGTTTTGCCATTACCTGAGCCTCTCGCTCCTCTCTCTTGGACCAAGTCTGCCCACTTCCCCGCGTACATTTTAGCTGAGGCTACACCGCCTCTCCCTTCTGCGTCAACTCGTGTACGCCCCGCCCTCCATGTGTGTGGAACTCACCGTCCCCTATAGCACCTTGTAGCGTGCCGTCTGGACCTTTCGAGTAGAGTCCTACGTCAGCTACTGGCGCATCATCTGGCCCTCCCTAGCCACTGCTTTCTGCACCTTTTGAGCCGCTGGTTAGACCTTCCAAGCTTCTAGCCCCTGCAATCACTGCATGCATGCCTCCAGCAGCTGCTGCGTGTGTGTTGCTACCCTCAACAACGCCCTGTTTGATACCTAAGTTCCACTCAGGTAAGTTTATGAGATGTTTCAAAGATACGGACATAAATTTTATGGAGTTCGCTTGCAACAACCTCCAATAGCACCCACTACAGTGAACAAAACACATTTATGGGGCAAGATCTGGGGTGAAGGTTCTTCCTCCATGTCCAGGGGTTCAGATTATACACCGCCACCTCAAGCAAGACCAATCTCCTACCCAAAGAGTTGGGAACTATATGCATATTTGCATAGCAATACGGTGGATTTCAACGCATATATATAACTCTGAAATTTTGTAGTGTGGCATAACCATAAAATAACATATCCTATGCTATCCATATTAAGACATGATGTGTTAACTGTTAATGTCTCCACGGTTTTCTCCGAATCTACTTTCAGTCTTTCTGAAAGAATATTGGATGAGAGAAGAAGACGTCTCACGAGTAAGATGGTGGAGATACTTCTAACTGTGAAGGACCGATAACAAGTTGATGCACGAGCACAACACTCTATAGATAATTCAGAGTTGACGGATGTGTTCGAAAATCTGTAACTAGACAACAACACTTAGAATATGGATGTATGCAGAGCTATAGGTTGCAGTCCTTTTCCTTTGCCAATGTTTTGTTATGTTGGGTTTTTACTTGACAATGGTTTTAACGAGGCAACCATATAAACATTAATAAAGCTATTTTTTATATTTTGAATATATGTGTATTTTTTATGGGTATAGAAATATATTTTTTACAATTTTAATTTTAATTTTTGAATTATATATATTTTCCTGGTATTTTTTTTAAATCAGGCCGAGATGGACTACACGGGCCAACCCGGCCTGTCGGACTAAACGGGTCCGGACCGATCTGGCATAGCCTGAGAGGCCGGTGTGTTGTGCCTGGGTCGGCACCCTGGCCCACGGGTCGGCACGGCATGACCCAATTAGTTAGCCAGGCCGGGCGAACCATTTGTTCACCATTAACCATAACATCTCTGTTAGAAGCTTGATCAGTAACAACCGTGGCTTTGGCTTCATCTTCTTATTGCTCCTTCTTGATATTGTTATTTCTTCTTTTGTTGTTCTGCAACTTCCAGCACTCGAATATGTCGTGACCGTTCTTTTTGCAAGACTTCATGTTCCCGAACTTAGATCTGCCTTTATCTGTGCTCGAGCTTCTACCTTTGGAATCGTCGTTTGAACCATTCTCCTGTCGTCTGCCGCGGACAAACAAACCTTCTGCATGCGTACTTGAACTTTCACTCGAAACCATAAGTTTCATCTTCTCCTTAGCATGCAGTATCTTGGCTATATAGAATAATATTTTCAAATGTAGAGTATAAACTGGGCAACGAACATAGCATAATGACTCAAATATTCATCATCATATTTACCTCTATAGCTTTGAGGTCATCAACAACTTCTTTGAATACTGTTAGGTGGTTCAACACTGATACGCCCCGTCATCTTGTGCAAATAAAGTTTTTGCTTCAAATGCATCTTGTTGGTCAGATCCTTAGTCATGTAAAATCTACTCCAGCTTTAACCCTAACATGACGGCGGTCGTCTCGTTTAAAACCTACCGCATAATATTATTTAATCGATAAAGATGAATTCAAGATAAGATCTTACAAAATTTTCATTGCTTCTCAGACAGTACAGCAGGCATCTTGTCGATCCCCGAATGAATGTCGTCCAAATGAACAGCGGAAGTTCGTCGTGGTCATGCACAATAAATCATGAATTTGCTAGTATGAATTTATGTGGACCTAGATGAATTCGGCAACCTCCCTGTACTACCCACTCCAGTGACACGGAGCTCGTATGGTGCAGGGACTCAGGTACTGGAGCGCCTGCGCCTCCGCAGCAGGCTGGCGGCGGCGGGGCTGAGCGGACGAAGTCGCCTGATTCTGCACAAGCTTCTGGTGCTTCCCACCGGCTGCAAGACATAAACCAAGAAACCAAACTCTAACGTCACCAACCAAGAACCGTTCGCTTCCCCGGCATCTCGCCTCGGCAACCAACCGCACACCAAACCACCAAGCAGACGAGCCCGAACACCCCAGCAGATGAGATCAAGAAAGGGGGGAGTGTGGAAGAAAGCAATGGGAGAGAAGGGACGATGCTCGTAGGTCGAAGTTAGCATGAGGCAAACATATCGAATATATATCTAACGTTTTTTTTTAATCCAAATTCACTCTATGGTATATTAATAAAATGATAAAAACAACTTCAGAGATTAGAAGAGAAACTTGCATTTGCACATTGCAATCAAACAACATGGTCGTCGCTCACCAGACTTGTTTTCACCGATTAGGCCTAGAAGCCAGCAGTCCATGACCTATGATAGGACCCACTAAGCACAAGGCCATTTTTCACCTCACACCTACCATGTTCTTCTTCCAGTCTGCTCTACTGGTGTTGCGCTACCTAGCGACCACCAAATGTGGATCCGCCCTTGTATGTTTGTAACACAAGAGTTTTACAGAAAAATAGTATATTTTCCATTAGATTTTTATGAAATCCAACGTTTCAAATAGAGCTTATATTGTTTTGGTTGTTTGTGGCTGTTATTTAGATCGCTACAGGATTGGCCCATTTCATTCGTAATACCGTGCCATGTGCCTGTGCCGAATGCCGTTCTGTTGCGGTCATAACAAGTGCTATTAAAACCATGGTCCATATAATTGGTTAGAATATCAGTATGCGGTTATAAAAAGTGGTATTGTAGCTATGGTCTATATAATTTGTGAGATATCGGCAAGAGGCATGACCAGGAATCTTTTGTTATCTGGAACACAAAATTATCTTGTATGCATTATAGTTCAGAAGAAAAAGGTCGATGGCTAAACACCAGCACTTGTCATTATCCACCGCAATGTTAAAGGGAGCCTAAGGCAAGTTTATTTTAGGATTAAAATAATTAGATTAGATACTGTAACCCCAACTAGGATAGTTTAGCCCAATTATCTATGTTTGGTAATATACCTAGTCAGTCTAAAATATTATTTGGCTAGAGTAGTCGAGTTACATGGCTAAATTTTGGTATTGTGGAGCCTCAGCTTATTTCACCAATCTAATAAAATGATTAAAATGTTTTAATTGAATTAAATTTGCTCTACTTAAGCCGGATGCATTTCGAGAGTTAAATCCCACTGCCCTCTCATTGGGTCCTAAACCACGTTTGGTACATAGGATTTTTTTTTTCATATTTCTGTAGGATTTAAATTGTTTCTTGTGAAATTCTCACAAGTCCTATTTTCAAATCTGAACCTAACTTACCCTAAAAGTATTAGTAACACGCACTTAGGCTGTCGCTCGAACAAAAAAAGTTAAATTACGCTCAGGTCACTTCATGCAGCAAAAAACATTGTGCAACACAATAAACCTCGCAGAGTAACAATAACACGATTCATTAAAGTTTTACACGCCCATAAGGAAAATCAAACGTCTATTATTACAACCTCTCAAGGGCCGCATAAATGTTGACAAATAGTTCTTGCAAAAAATGGAAACAATCTACATGCTATCTATCTAGTGTAAAAAAAATAACAAAGCGTCACCAAATCAGATGAGCTAAGACGAACTACACTGTTAACAAAAGGGAGAAAAAAATCTATACTAACTTGGTCAACATGTAACTATTGAGTTGCCCAATGCTTCTTTCATCAATTGGATACACATGATCATTAGGCCTGGTTTGGAATAAAAGTTTTTTGTAGGAATGTTAGAGGAATTGCTCCGTTTCCTACAAAATTCCAGCGCTCCAAATAGAAACTAAATAGCACCACACATTGATATGTTTGCCATCAAGATGTCCCACTCCAGTCAGAATGCTCCAAAATTGCAATGACCAATAAGGTTCATCATGCATACGAATGACAGATTTGCACCTACTTAGAAAAACATTACTCTGTTGAAGTTTCCCCACGTTATCGCATCACGGATTCTTTAACATACCATTGATCTCCAGTACTGCAAAGACATGCGGTATTCAGAGTTATATCAAACTTGCAGGTGGCAACAGGAAATGATAAAACTGGATAGCACCAGAGCGATCAGACTCACAAATATTTCATGCAGATATTGAGGAAACGAGCATGTTGCTGGCTCTGAGATATGGTAACAGAACCTTCAATAATCTGGTCTTTCTTTAGCTCGATAGGCTCAAATAAGTACAATAGGGTCTGCAAGAAAAAGATTTCCCAATCATTATTGTAGATGTTAACAATGTAATTCTGTAAGAATTTCATACTAACTATATATACCTAAACAAGGAAAGCCAATATGGTACTGTGGAAAGCAATCACCTGCTGCCAGTGAGTAGGCGCATCCTCTGGTGCAGTTGACAGAACAATCGAGACATCTGGTTTTTTCTTTTTATTGCTTGGGCTGGCATTTTGTATGTTCCCATCCAAGGATTGGCTTGCTTGCTTCTTGGATTTCTGGCGAACTGGTCCGTTAAACTCAACATCGAACCAAAATGCAAATCCATGCAATGGAGCTAAAAAAAGAACACAGGGTAGAAGAGAGCAGACTTAGCATTACTTTCCCATCCGAGTAAAAAAACAAATAAGAAATATTCAAAAGTACTATTCCACCCTAGATTATGCTGTTTTTCACATGTATTCAGTTACTTTCTAGAAGAAAAAAAAACTTTGATTACAATTTGCATTGATAATCTACAAGTGAAACTTCATTTTAACAAAAAGTCTGTAAGATCTAGGATATACGTAAAGGTTTCCTTGCTGCTGTCAGAAGCGGCACATGAATAACACACATGATATAAAATGTAAGCTTGACAAAGATCAAATGATCAATCATGCTAAATCAACATAAATTCCAGCAATCGTTCACAAAAGTTAAAGGCAATGTGAGTAACCCAAAGAGATCGATATAGGAAAAAAGCTAAGCAAGACTTGACAGCAGAAGAAGATCAACCAAACACCAAAACTGTGTAGTAGTGGTTTAGATGATGCCAATGGCAGCACAAGTACCGTGCCCTGTATCAGAGGCAAACATCAACTGTAGCAAGCTAACTTATGAGTTATGAGAATGTGAAGATGAGATAAGCCAGGTTGATTTATCTCACTCCATGATAGGCTGCAAATGGCCAAATTATGTCAAATATATAAGCTAAGTTTGCACAATCCTAGGCCAACTTTCAGGAGATTTAATACCCCTTCTAGCTCTTTGTGCACGGTGAAAATACAACCTGTAAAAGGGACCCCTAAGAGTACAATATTTACTCTATTCCCGCAGGAGTAAAAGGAACAATGGATTAGGCAAAATTGACTACAATGAGCCAAATTTGATCAGTCCTATTACTGTGCATCCGTACCACCAATTAGCTGCCTGAGGCTGCTAAAAATTGCCACCTTGCTGCAACAGGTTTGCAAGCAGGAAATAAACTCGACTGTGGTAAGAATCCATGTAAGACTTCGCCATAAACCTTATAAATTGGGCTTCCCAGGAAAGCTTGGGTAGAGTGACTTATTTTCTCAATAGAAACATCACATAAGCTTATCTAAGAAGCTTCTGCAATACACTCTGTCTGAGAGCGATCCAGGTCAAACCCTCCCAAACGGGCCCACAGTAGATGATAACTGGACATCTCCATAGATTGATTTTATTGGTCAAAATATCAGCAATAAACCAGCTGTGCAAATCTATTAGATAGAATCACGATTTGTTCACCATATATACCTACCTCACATGTTAAAAGAATGAACTACAACTTACCTTGCAACATTGATGTAAACTTAAATGCAGCGGTAATAGTTTCAAGCTCCGGAGCTTGTATGGTATAACAATCCACTTGTGCCACCTGCTACAGGAACCCAAGTAAGTTGTACTCCAAAAAAAATAATTCAGCTCACTTTACAAATGTAGAGCTATAAAAAGTAAGACCGCACAAACAGGAATTATATGTTGAGGCCTGAGAGTGCTATGCACACAAAATGCATGTCAAGCAGACAGAAATACACGATTCTACCAGAACTAATAATTGGGATCTCACCACTGTTGGCCACGTCAGAACATTCTCTCCGCTGATTGTCTCAACACAAGGCTCCATGAATGCACATTGTTTTGCAAGAGGCATCATAGAGGACACTGAAGTCAAGCAAAGAAAACACTACAGATTACTCTTAGAATGAGAATTGAAAAACAATAGTTATCTTTCTTATCAAGCAAACTGCAGTGAGAGCTATTGTGCACATTATGAATAAAAAACTAATTAAGCCTCCTCATATATTTGGAATCTATACTAGTTAAAAAGAGTATGGGACAATGCAACTCACTTTTTATACCATATACATCTCGCCAGAAGTAAATACTATCCTGATATCTCTGAGAATTTGTAATAGGTGCCAGGTAAAGCTGCAGCACAAAATTTCTTGTATATCAGCTTGACAACTTTCGATAGCTGCCTCAACAAGTAAATTGCTAGGTAATATTCTTCTCAAACTCTTACCGATGCATGCGACGGAAGAATAAGACCCCCTGGCTTAAGCCATTTATCCCTAGCAAAAATTATGCTCCCCAGCATACTCTAAGCATCAACAGGACATGACATCAAATTCCACAAATAACACAGACATGAACTGGCGTGTGGAATAAGCCCAACTGTCCCAACAACAGAGATATTTATAGATACCTCATATAGAAGCATGTAGCCCATCCATTCAGATATGATGACGTCAACTTTTTCTTCAATATTGACATCCTGCATTTGAATATTCCAACAGCCATGTTGCATAACACAACAAAGAACTCAAAGTATAATTATAAGGATGATGACACCGTGACACAACAACAATCAAGATAGAATAAGGATGGTGGTTAATGGTCATAAATGTCAGAAGCTTTTGAGTACATGCAAATGGTGGCAAAATGTCAAATACTAGATAGAAAAGGTGTACCTCGATTCGGCCATGCAAAACAATGACTTTGTCAGACAGCTCATTTTCTCTCACAATTTCCATAGCCTAAACATGTTTAGATTTAAAAAATCGAGTCAACATTACAATTTATAGAAGCTAATAATAAAATACAGAAAGTAAAGTAACAGGTAATACAATAGCAAAGCTGCAAAAGCATTTTAAGAACAGGCATACTATTTAGCAGATGGGGTAGTAAAATAACAGGAAGCAAGGGAATTTGCTATAGGTGGTACTAGTTTTCAAGCTATCCAGTATTTGTTTGATCACAAGGGCTGCCCTCCATGTTGTATTTAGTTGATCACAAGCTTCTCAATAGATTTCTAGAGTACTATCCAATTTGACAACAAATTTAGCATATCTGTGCAGCACAACATTACTGCAACTCAACATTAGCATGTTTAAAGTGGAAAAGAGGAACAGAGGAGGATCTACCTGTAAGGCAATATCACTTGCATCGACCGCATAGACCTGAGAACACAATAAACTCATTCAAGGAGATGAATTATAAATGAATGTAAGACAGGACATCTTTCATCTATAGAACGAAATAAATTACCACAGAGAAATATCTCATAAAAAAAATACCACATAGAAATAGCTAAAGAATAATTGTCTTTAAAAAAAGATCAAATGTCTGCAATCAATAGAAATATGATTCAAAGCACAAAAAGAGTAAGCATAGATGCTGGTAGTATTTGGTAAAACTATGGTACAGATCAAATGACCAACACGTTGATGCAACTTTATATCTGATTGAAATGAGAAAATGCTCAATTTCTGAAGCCAAGTAGACAAATATTACTATCTCATTCTCAGGTCCATTTCGGAGTGCAATAATTTTGTTAAGCTCATCATATAACAGCATATTTAATTGGTATATGGCATCAAAGTGACAGATCTTTACAGAAAAAGGGACACAGCTTTGGCCTGGTAGAACATCATCAACAGTGAGTCCTATTACAATTTAGGGAAAATTCTTTTATGCCACTGGTTCTCTCACTGACATGTGGCTCGCTCCAACCTGTCAGCGAGAGACAGTGCCACCTAATTCAACGTCGAGTATCTATATAATCTCAAATTCTTGGGTGACACATATGGTTTACAAATAGACATGTAAAGATGAGAAAAACTGAATCTGAGTTCATCATTAAACAACTGATCAATGTCTGCTAAGTATCAATTCAATAAGCGACCAACTTGTACAGAAAATGAGAAAAATATGAGGGGGAAGAAAATTTGAACAACAACAAACATTAGAAATGTACTTCAAATCTATAGAGTAAGTGGGGGATACTAAGAAAAATCAGCAGGATTTCTGAATCTCTAATATCATCAGCAATAAATAAGTGCACTGATAATAACTACTGAAGCTACCCGAGTGGCACCAGCAAAAGCACAAAATATAGAAAGAACACCAGTGCCGCAGCCCACATCCAACACAACCTGAAAAGTGTTATTTCAAGAAATCATAAGAGTTAAATGAACAGAAAGCCATATCCTATATGGTATCTAGTCAAGAATACCATGTAGTCCAGAAAACATAAAAATTGCTAGATGACTCTTACCTTGCCTGAAATTAGATCTTGATGATGCATGATAGCATTTCTGTAAGTATTAGTTCTCACATGATCCTGCAATTAGCAACCAAAAGATCAGTACCAAATTAAAAAATGATGATATTGCATTAGCTCGAGATATGTTTCCTTCTTTTTTTTTAAAAAAATGAGCAATCCATTTAGACATTAGTCACATTATTGAAATCACCTAAACAACTTAGACCACAAAAAGGAGCATCGGTACGACTATTAGTGAATACAAGTTGAGGCATTTTTTCACACTTAATAGGAAAGGTGAGCATAAGATAAAATCTGGGCCTCTGGGGACTCGGTGTAAGGCATGCCAGCTACTGTTCACACTTCATACTACCAATATATCCCAGGTTGCAAGCTTGCATTTGAACAGATGGTCAGATACCATATCACAGAATTTTCCAGGTAGGTGAGAAACAATGATAGCATCTAACCATAGCATTTGGGCAACAACAGTGTTAGTACATTGATAAGGAATACGTGCAGATTGATAATTTTGCTTGTTAATTTTTTTCACAAACAAAATTAAATCAGGGCATCTCCATTGTTCCTTTTTGCAGTTTATGTCACGTTACGTAAGCGATTCAAATAGTGATCATCATTGTTCCTTTACCAGCAAAACAAAATCTTTGATCCACTCCAAAAGGCGTATGGTCACAAACATATATCTTACTCAATTGCTCGTGCAAGAGCATGATTCCCTCGGTATATTTGAGACTGAACACGCCCAGCTATGCAAGTCTATATGCTAATTTAACCAATGCAAACACCAGGTTGTGCATCCTCACATGACGGTAGAACAATAAGGAACCCCAGAAACCGTCATTTTTTCAACGACGACGCTCCCATGAATTCGGTCCACCGATCGCCGCACGCACACTGAACAAAACCCTAACCCCACCGACGCAGCAGCCAGTACAGGCAGAAGCCCACCCCCTCCAACACGAAGCAAAATCCACGAGGAGAGAGAATCTAACCTTGAGCATCTCCTCGTGGACGCCGATGTGGGAGTATGCCTTGAAGTAGGCCACGTCGTAGTCGGTGCAGGGCGGCGGCGCGCGGTGCGGCGGCCCCAAGGCCGCCTGGCACGGAGAGGACCCCATGCCGCCGCGCCGCGCCCTGCGCGGCCGCGGCAGGTGGCCGTTGCCGCCCGCACCGTCGGCGAGCATGGGGGGAAGGTGTCTCGTCGCGTCGCGACTAGCAGCGAGTGGAGTGGGCGAGTGGAGAGTGGAGACGACCAACTACGTTGGAATTTAGGTTCCTCGCGTGGGCTCTCTCGTGCTCCGAGGATTCAATGGGCCCGCTGCAGCGTTCAAGCTTGGGCTGGGTTTCAGAGTTTACAGTGTAAGATGTATTTTGAGCGTTTCATCTGCGGTGAAGCTGCACGAACTTTTGGTCTAAATGGTATTATTTAAAGTGATATTAGCAAAAATAACATCTCCGCACTTATAATTATAAAAATAGCACTTCGTCCGCCTCAGTGCCTCATCCGTCAGGCCACAAGACGATAAGCCACGGCGTAGCATCCATCTCGTGGCACCGTGACTTGTCCGTCCCGTGGTTGGACGGACGAGACATCACGTGTCGCGTACTCTGACTTGTCTGTCTTATGGCCGAACGAACGAGAGTGATTTTTTTACAATTGTAACTGCGAGAATGTTATTTCTACTAATACCGCTTCAAATAATATTATTTAGGCTAAAAACTCAAGCTGGACTGGCTTTGCACTCGTAATTTCGTATACTTTTGACGAGTTGGCATACTATCTTCGTACTATCTCTCAACTAGGAAACTGCAGCAGCGGGACTCACTGAATTGGTTTAGGTCACGTCGTGCTAGCCTCGTAACTAAAGGGTCGTATCGTATAGCTTTTCCCTTTCGTACAGGTCGCGTATACGACAACTCATCACATAGTTGTTGTAAACTTGTAATGGAATCCATTTAGGGATGTATCATGAATTCTAACCAATACTGTCATTTTGGTACTTTAGCCATTGCCCATTGGGGATCACAAGGAGTTTTGCATTACAGAGATTGCCACTTCATCCTCAGGCTTCAGGTTTCATACATGACAGAAGGACATGTATGAAAAACCCACGCAAAAAAAAAAAATCCCCATTGGTGACAGGATCAAATGGACCATAGTAGTGGCCTTGAGGAAGCCACGGTGGTGGCGCGAGCACAAGTCACGCTTCGGCATGCGCGAAATCGCCTTGAGGTAAAACCCACGGATTCTGTCCAGAAGATTTCAGGCCCAACCGGAGCTGTCGTCTTCTTCCCGAGATGCAACCATGAAGTGGCAAGCTGCATAGGTTTCGGTGGGTCTGTTGTCTCCTCCATGTCTTTCATGGAAGGGCTGGAGACCTCGTCCAGACGGGAAGCCAGCGAGAACGATCCGGACATGAGTGCGGTGACCCTGGGGTGCATTGTAGAGATGGCGGCGCCGGTGAGAGCTGTCTTGGTGGTAGGGTAGTCGACGGCGAAGGTGCCCGTGTCACGGTCCCCCTCGACGAGCTGCACGGCGACGAGGAGGTCGGCCTTGGAGAGGCGGAGGTAGCGCAGGGCCGCCCAGGTGGGGAGGTAGCGGCCGCGAAGCCCCGAAGCGACCGCGCTGCATGTTGGGAATACACAACACACGCATACATGCATATGAAATACACGCAAGGGAGCACTGGACTCTCCTAATGGCTCCTTTATTTCACTTAAAAAAAATATGATACTTATACAGAATACACACATACTGACTACTTAACTAATTCCATTAACTGTCCTGCATGCATGTCTACTAACAACTAGGACCTATTCTACTGCCACATCTCCGTAACGTGGCCTTGACTCCCAACGTGCAGTATACACACGCGCTCCCACTCCTTGCAGGTTCATTCTAAGGACTCGGCCAAACCGGCCAAACAACTTGTTGGACCGTAAAGGCGACTAGAGGGGGGGGGGGTGAATAGGAGCACACTCACTTTTTCACAAATTATGAACTCAATACAATTTCACTCCAGTAGCTATTAGAAAGCTATGAAGATCAATATACCAAGACAAATGGAAGACTAGTATTGAATCCAATAAAACCCCTAAGCAATGCGACAATAATCGCAAGAATCAAAGCAACACAAGCATCAAGCGGTCGACCTCTGAGTGAACCGGTCGGACCGATTGTCGGCGGTCGGACCATTGTTATCTTGGCGGTCGGACCGCTCGAATCGGTCGGACCGGTGGTGACGGCCGGTCGGACCGGCAGATCTGAACCGATCCAAACAAGAAAATCACCGATGACGGTTGCAATTAGGTCTAACTTTTGATTCTCAACTCCAAACTTCACGAAACTTTGCACACACCTTCTCTATGCTATTGAGGACCTATTCCAATCGAATATTATGATAATTCTTGGAACGATCTTGAGCAATTACCAATTGATTAATGAAGGTCTAAAACCGGCAAGAACGAAAACTTGATCCTAAAGCTTGTTCGTGAGGATTGATGATCAAGATGATGCTAGATAGATTCACACATATCACAGCAAGCTAATTCACGTGAAAGAATCAATCACAAACTCGCGGATCAAAGAAAGCCCTAAAAACACGAAATTGAAAGCAAGAACGAAAAGAGACTTATCTCAAGCAAACCTTGCATAGATTGATTTCGTGATTGTTGCTGGATTACATCCACACCATCATGGATCAGTGGACAATCAAAGATCACGAAATTCACCACAAACCATCAAGAGCCCTTGCCTCCACCTCAACTCCCCTAAAGACAATTAGGGTTTTGAAACATAAAAAGGCGAGAGAGAGAGGGGTGCAGCCACCACCTCCTCTTATTTATAGTGGAGGCCTAAAACTCCTAGGTTTTGACTCAATTGGGCTCCCGTTAAGGCCCACTAACAAACGGGTCACACACGCACGCTTCGCAAAGCGCCGTCTTTAACCTTTTGACCTAAACCGCTTCACCATGCGTCATGGATTTGCCAATAGGTCACCATTGTCCATCTTGTGTCACGCTTGAGTCGTTGACCTCACCCGGCATCGTCAATCGTTCTGGACCTCAACTCTCCGAGTCTGGTCCCGATCCTCCTCGCCGTTGACCGTCGTTGACCACCAAGCAACCTGCACAACCACAGACAAGCAAACACGAATTCGGGAACAAGTTCTTCACAACTTGACCCATGTTAGTCAAAACATGCATCATGCAAACCATATGCCACGATATCAATGACTTTGACCTAACAAATCAACACTGCCACGAAGTTGGCGAACGTTCAAGTAGAAACCGGTCTGACCGCTCCAGGTGAGCCGGTCGGACCGCCCCATGGCCGGTCGGACCGCTCCCTGTGAGCCGGTCGGACCGCCCCTTAGGACTTAGCCGAAAATCAAGCTCCCAAATTCCGAAACCTTCTGGAAACTTTAAACCAATAGAACTTTTCACTGGAGACTCCAAAAATTATGAGACCAAGTGCATTGGGATCCCCTTACTTGTCTACAACACCTATTTTTGGCCCAGCTCGTTTTGAACACTTTTGGTCATCGCCGGTCCGACCGCCCCACCTGGCCGGTCCGACCGATTTGGGACCGGTCGGACCGCCCCTGAGCAGTAAGCCTGAAACTTTGTCGAAAACGCGTGAAACGACAAACCGTAAACGCCATTGCCAATTGTCACATCATCCTAAGATCTGGAGCATATCCCCATGAAATCCACAATCTCCCCCTTGATGAACACATTGGCAATTATCCAGAAAATGTAAGTAAGAGGTTTGAAAACGAGTTTACTCGCAGTTTTCGCACAAAGACACAACTTGGTCCATAGGCAAGAAAAAACAATGTAAGTGACCAAGCTGGTATCAGAATAGTATAGGCATGTGAGACAAGGCAAAAGTAAGCATAAAAACTTTGATTTCCAGAAAAGGGTCAAATCTCACAAAAGGTCCATATGAAAGAACAATTGTTCAATTTACCTATGATCATTGTGAAGATAAAAGAATGCAATTCAAGTTCAGAATATTTAATAAGACAATAACAATGCAACTCAAGAACTCCCCCTCACTATGATCATCAAATTTCAAATTTTCAGTTTCTCCCCTTTGTATAAACTTCTTCCCCAATTTTCTCATTAACACATCTTCTCCCAAAGAAATATCTTTTCATTTAATTAACACATCTTCTCCCCCTTTGACAATGGATTCATCAAGGAATCACGTCTTCCTCTCATCCAGGGATAACAAAAAGTGAATAAAGGAAGAAGCAGAAACAAAAGAAAAAAAAAGAAGTATGCATGAAGTGCAATGGAGTGGCTTCATTTTTTTTGTATTTTTCAATTTTTGATAAGAAGCTTTGGAGATTACCCAAAAGAACAATGTAGTATCTCTAATATTGCACAAACAGCATATCAAGCCTGACAACGCTAGCAAGATCATGGTAAGACATATATATCAAAGCTAAGCACAAAGGCTCAAAAGTAAAGCAGAAGATTTTATCAATTTAAGCAACGCTCAAATTCAAAGAAGTTCATCAACAGGGATCCTAAAGTGAAATTGGCCATGTCAAAATGTCACAGTGAGATCAAAAATCTAACAAAGACCACATTAAGAGTCAATCAAGTCCCGTATTGAATCATTTTGCTCAATCTTTTGTAAACGCCCATTTGTCAACATTTTTCTCATTTGCATTGAATATTGAAGTTGACTAATGATCTAACTTAGTGACAAGATCCTGGACTAGGAGCCATCCACAAACTCATCCTAAGCTTCGACCAGAAGTTGATTAAAGGTATATCTTAGTAAAGAAGATCCTGGACTAGGAGCCATCCACAACCTCTTTCTAAGCTTCTACCGGGGCGACAAATCTTGAGGTTCATGTCATTTTTGACAAGCAGTCCCCATGAGATCGTCTGGTTCATCAAACTATCTCCAAGTTCATGTCTTTGACAAGCAGTCTCGTAAGAATAGTTTGGCACAATTTAGGCATAAGACAATCTTGATTTTTATTTTTTCACAAGAGCATTTTTAGAATCTCAAGAACACAAAAGCTCAAGTAATGGTCAATTTTAGATGAAAGAGCTAACAAAGCAATTCTGACAGGGCCAATGTCACAAGAGGAGCACTAATTGCGCAACTCGCTAAAACATCCACAAATTGCAATTTCTTAGTTTGAGTTGTTTAAAAGGTTCTAGCTCATATAGCAAAGACTTAGCTACACATGTAAAAGCATGATAATTCTAGCAAGTCAAAGAACTAGGCATGACATTGAGCAACAATTTGAAATACAAAAGCTCCAAAGGGTAATAGGCAAAGCTTCATCAATTTTAAAAGAAAAACAGGAAATCTTATATTACAATGCATCTTTTTGGATTTTTCATACCACTTGTTGAACTTGTTGTATTTTTCATATGAATGCAATATGATACAATGAGATGCAATAAAAAGCCTAAAAACCTAAAAAGCTCAAAATGACCATTAAGTTCAGAAAAAGAACAATAAAAGATCAAAAGAACAAGGAAAGATTAGAAAAGATCAAACTCCCCCTCAAACCAACCCATAGGGATAGATTACCCCTAACTCGCTTCTTAAAAAGGAAAATCTGGTTTGATCTAAAGGCTTGGTAAGAATATCCGCTAATTGAGCTTCGGACTCTACGAAGTGCATCACAATATCTCCTTTTTCAACATGATCTTTAAGAAAGTGAAAGCGAATGTCTATGTGTTTAGTCCTAGAATGTTGCACTGGGTTTTTAGCAATATTAATAGCAGAAGTGTTATCACAGAAAAGAGGAACACTAGCAAAGTTTAACCCATAATCTTTCAAAGTGGACGTCATCCACAAAATCAGCTCAAACAACTAGCGTGACTACAAACTCGCTTCAAAGATGGATTGTGCAATGTAAGACCGCTTCCTAGAAGACCAAGATACAAGAGAAGTGCCTAGGAAGTGACAGTGCACGAGGTACTCTTCCTATCTAACCGACAAACCCATAAAATCGAATCAAAAACCTCTAATGGACAAAGTCAAGAGCAGAATACCAAATGCCATACAAGAGGGTAGAGTGTAAATACCGAATATGCGCTTAACGGCTTGGCGATGGGAAGTTCTCGAGACGCTGAAATCTTGCACAAAGGCATACCGTGAAGTGAATGTCCGGTCTCGAGGCGATCAAATCTGAAGGAGCCGATCATGTCATGCGGTACTCGCGTTGATCCACGACTTCTCCTTCCTCATCCGGATCCAAAACGAATGGTTGCCATGGGAGTGGAAATTGGCTTGCAATCACCCATGTTGAAGCGTTTGAGTAGATCTTTAGTGTACTTCGTCTGATGGATGAAAGTTCCTTCCTTGCATTGCTTGATTTGAAGTCCCAAAAAGTAATTAAGCTCTCCCATCATACTCATCTCAAATTCCCTGGACATAGTGTCAGAAAAACTGGAAACAAGAGCACTAGAGGAACCACCAAAGATAATATCATCCACGTAAATTTGAGCAAGCAAGAAGTCATTTCCACGTCTAAGAATAAATAGAGTTTTATCCACTTTACCCATCTCAAAATTATTTTTAAGCAAGAAGGTCTTAAGTCTATCATACCAGGCTCTAGGGGCTTGTTTAAGACCATACAATGCTTTTGATAGCTTGAAAACACGATTTGGATATTTAGGATCCTCAAAACCAGGGGGTTGCTTAACATACACTTCCTCATCTATGAAACTATTTAAAAAGGCACTTTTAACATCCATCTGATATAATATAAAACCTTTTGATGCAGCAAATGCAAGTAGAATGCGAATGGCTTCTAATCTAGCAACAGGAGCAAATGTCTCATCAAAATCTAACCCCTCAACTTGGCTGAAACCCTGAGCTACCAATCTGGCTTTATTCCTAACCACAGAACCATCCTCACCTTGTTTATTCTTAAACACCCAACGGGTTCCTATAACATTATGACCACTAGGAGGTTCTACTAGGTTCCAAACTTTGTTTCTTTCAAAATTCTCTAACTCCTCATGCATGGCATTTACCCAGCTAGAATCAGATAAAGCATGTGATATATCGCGGGGTTCAAAAGAAGCAACAAAAGCCGAATGAGAGTAGAGATTTGGATCATTATACCTGGAGCGAGTGACTCGCTCATGTAGGTTACCTATTATCTGTTCAGGAGGATGCTGTCTCTGAATGCGAAGTGGAGCGCCCGGGTGAGATGTCGTTTCTTCGACCTCCGCAGTATGTTGATGATGATGATGCAGCAGAGCCTCAATCAAGGTGAAGTAGACGAAAGGCGTTCTTGTATCAATATGGGCGCCTCGGCAGCAGATGAGGGAATGACATTAGCTTCGTCCTCATCTTCCTCCACAAAAATGCTCTCACACTGTAAATTATCTCAGAGCAATTGATCTAGCTCTGTGGCTAGTCTCATCAAAGGTGACATTACAAGTCTCCGAATAATGTTAGTCTCAAGATTAAAAACTCGAAACCCCTCGAATGAGCAGGATAACCTGAAATACCCCATCAAAAGTTCTTGATTCAAATTTATCTAAGTTGCTGTCTTAAGGATAAAACATTTTGATCCAAAACTCAAAATGCGAAAGAGGGTTTTCTACCAAAGCGAAGCTCATAAGGAGTCTTACCTAAAGAAGGTCTCAAAAAGACACGATTGGCAATATGGCAAGCAGTAGCAATAGCTTCGGCCCAAAATCTCCTCGGTGTGCTATACTCATCTAGCATCGTCCTAGCCATTTCGACCAAGGTCCTATTCTTCCTTTCCACCACGCCATTTTGTTGAGGAACGTGTGGAGAGGAGAACTGATGCTCAATACCACGCTCAGCACAAAAAGAAGCAAAAGAAGCATTTTTGAACTCCGTGCCATTATCACTACGAATCGCTCTCAAAGCACCAGGAAGCTCAGAAGCCAAACGAAGAACAAGATCATGAAAATAACCAAAAGCTTCATCCTTTGAAGTAAGAAAGAACACCCATGTATATCTAGAAAGATCATCAACTATGACAAGAATATACCATTTTCCACCGACTGACCGGACTCTAGCAGACCAACAAAGATCCATATGAAGCAACCGTCCCGGTCCGTCACCATAACCATAGTCACAGAAGGGTGTGAAGCGGCAACTTGTTTGCCATGCCTACAAGGCGCACATACAGCATCTTTGACAGCTTTGAGCTTAGGCAAACCTCTCATGAGATCAAGGTTGCTAACTCGCGTCAAATGATCAAAACCAATGTGCCCCAAACGTCGATGCCAAAGCCAAAAGTCAGAAGAAGATGTAATCAAACATTTAAGAGATCCAGCAAGAGATTCTGAAAAGTCAGCTCCAAAAATTCTACCAACTCTAGAGATTTCAAACACAAGCTCACCAGTAGAATCAAGCACACGACAAGCATTTTTCTTAAAAACAGTCTCATAGCCATCATCAAGAAGCTGAGAAACAGAAAGGAGATTATACCTAAGCTTGTCCACAAGAGCGACATCCTTTAGAATGAATTTGTTGTTCACCCTAATTGATCCTGTTCCTTCAATTCGCCCTTGTGTATCATCTCCAAAGGTGATGAAGTCATCACCTGTTGCTCGCGTAAAAGAGGTGAACCATTTTGAGTTCCCGGTCATGTGGCGTGAACATCCGGAGTCAACGAACCACGTGTTCTTCCCCTTTTCGCGGTAATCCTGAAAATCAAGGAGCAAAAGAACGATGTGTCTCAATACTGGGATTAGATAAGCAAGATTTAGGAATCCAGTACTGAGACACACGTCTGCAAGAAGTATACAAACCAGAAGTACTATCCTTGATTTCATCTAACATTCGGTTATGAGCAATGTTTAAATTAAAATGAGAGTTGAACTGTCCATGGGCGGTCTGACCGGCTTTGTGCTGGCGGTCAGACCGGTGACCAAAACGGTCAGACCGGTGACCACCAGCGGTCAGACCGCCAGTCTGATACACATTAGAATTAGGATGTCTAGAAACATAGTGATTTGCATGAGATAAAAATCCTAATCCAGGTTTATTCTTTTCAGTGTTACCATGTCTCATAGAAGCTCTAGGTTGCATGAATGAAATTCTATCAAATTTTTTCCTATCATTTTTCAACCTACGCCAACAGTATTCAATCAAATGTCCACCTTTTTTGCAATAAGTGCAATGGTACTTGGTACCACTAGAAGAGGCACCATTTGAATTAATACAAGGTTGGGCAAAGCCTGCAGATTTAAATGATGTTTTTGCAGGTTGAGTTTTGAATTCAATTAAACCTTTTTCCAAGACTTGAATGACTTTTGGGTTTGAATTGTCTTGAAAAGAATTGAATCCTAAACCTTGCTTCTTATAAGGAGTCTTAGATTTGTCAAGAATCATATTTAATTGTTTCTTACCTTTGGAAAATTTCTCTAATGTATCATGAAGGTAAGCATTTTCTTTTCTCAAGTTAACACAAGCATCACAAGTTTTGTTCATAGATTTCTCCTTATACAAAGCAATTTCAAGCTTAAGAGTGGAACATGAAGCACAAGTAGTATTTTCAATATTGTCCTTAAGCTTAGCATATTTGACTCTAGCAGCTTCTAAGATATCTTTGATTTCACGTTCTTTTTCTAAACATGAAGTGCAAGGGCTAGAATCAAATACATCAAAAGCAATCAATTTACTAGATTCTAAACATTTTTCACAAGGAGCACTTTTAATTTCATTCAGTTCAGATCTAGCATTCTCAAGTTGTTGTACAGAAATATTATGAGCAGATTGTAACTTAGTAATTTCTGAATGCATAGCATGACAAGATAAACATTCATCAGGTTCAAGAGTCTTAGCAGTTTTAAGCTCTACTTTCAGTTTGCTAATCTTAGACTCTAATTTCTTATTTTTTGTCATAACAAATTCCAGCGCTTCATCTTGACTAAGCAATTGCTCAACTATAGAATCATATTTAGCAGAAAGCTCATCATAAGAAAAGGATACCTCATTATCATCAATGTCATCCGTGTCAGCCATGAAGCACATGCCGCTGAAGTCTTTGGCCTTCCCTTTCTTTTGCCTTGAGGATCTCCTCCTCCTTGTCCTCCTCACTCCCGGTATCCACATCGCTCAAGGATTGATCCTCAAAGCGGCAAGGACCCGTGAGCAGCCTTCACAAGCTTATTAGCCTCATACCTTGATTTGTTGAAAGGAGGCTTCTTCCAAGTCGGCTTTCCTTCCTTATGATTGCTCTTACCTTTCAGCTTGGGGCAATTTGCCCGGATATGATTTAGCTCACCACATTCATAGCATGTCACCGGACCACCTCTCTTTTGTTTCTCACATTATTGTAGGCCCGTGTGAATTTCTTAGCTAGAAGAGCTAACTCTGTTTGAGAATACTTTCAAGCTCCTCTTCATGAATAGCGATAAACAAGCAAATGAAAATCCGTAAGAAGATTCGGAAGAGTCATCAAAAGCCTTTTTGAGAGGATCTGCTACCAAAGCTAAATTATCTTTCTTAGGATGATCAACTCTTTTAATTTCATGAGTCTTGAGTTTACTATAAAGCAATTCTAAAGTAAGACTTGAAAGATCAACATTTTCTTCTATAGCAGTAGCTTTCATCTCCCACTCCTTGGTGTTGATTGCAGCCAAGAGATGGGTGGCATTTTCAGATTGAGAATATTCAATATCAACAGCTTTCATTTGATTAATTACTTTATTGAACCGACTGAAAATGTCATCGATGCTCTCTCCAGGACGCATCTCGAATTTATTATATTCACGCTTGTAAACAGTTTGACGCACCTTTTTGATTTGGGACGAACCCTCATGATATGTTTCGAGAGTGTTCCAAATTTCATGCGCAGTTGAAAGATTGCAAATTCTATCATATTCTTGTCTACCAAGTGCACCATATAAAAGATTCTTAGCCTTATTGTTGTTAGCCAAAATAATTGCAGAAGCAGGTGTAGCAATTTCAGGAATAATCAAAGGGTTTCTAACAACATCCCAAATAGCTTGTCCCTCGCTCTCAAGAAAGACTCGCATACGATTCTTCCAATAGGCATAGTCGTGCCCATCGAAGATATGCGGTTTAGTAGAAAACTTATCCATCGCCAAAGTTCAGTGACCGGTTAAGATCAAGAGTGAACTAACCAGGCTCTGATACCACTTGTTGGACCGTAAAGGCGACTAGAGGGGGGGGGGTGAATAGGAGCACGCTCACTTTTTCACAAATTATGAACTCAATACAATTTCACTCCAAGAGCTATTAGAAAGCTATGAAGATCAATATACCAAGACAAATGGAAGACTAGTATTGAATCCAATAAAACCCCTAAGCAATGCGACAATAATCGGCAAGAATCAAAGCAACACAAGCATCGCGGGTCGACCTCAGAGTGAACCGGTCGGACCGATTGCCGGGCGGTCGGATCATTGTTATCTCGGCGGTCGGACCGCTCCAAATCGGTCGGACCGGTGGTGACGGGCGGTCGGACCGCGATCTACGTAACCGATCCAAACAAAAATCACCCGATGACGGTTGCAATTAGGTCTAACTTTTGATTCTCAACTCCAAACTTCACGAAACTTTGCACACACCTTCTCTATGCTATTGAGGACCTATTCCAATCGAATATTATGATAATTCTTGGAACGATCTTGAGCAATTACCAATTGATTAACGAAGGTCTAAAACCGCAAGAACGAAAACTTGATCCTAAAGCTTGTTCGTGAGGGATTGATGATCAAGATGATGCTAGATAGATTCACACATATCACAGCAAGCTAATTCACATGAAAGAATCAATCACAAACTCATGGATCAAAGAAAGCCCTAAAAACACGAAATTGAAAGCAAGAACGAAAAGAGACTTATCTCAAGCAAACCTTGCATAGATTGATTTCGTGATTGTTGCCGGATTACATCCACACCATCATGGATCGATGGACAATCAAAGATCACGAAATTCACCACAAACCATCAAGAGCCCTTGCCTCCACCTCAACTCCCTAAAGACAATTAGGGTTTTGAAACATAAAAGGCGAGAGAGAGAGGTGCAGCCACCACCTCCTCCTATTTATAGTGGAGGCCTAAAACTCCTAGGTTTTGACTCAATTGGGCTCCGTTAAGGCCCACTAACAAACGGGTCACACACGCACGCCGCAGCGCCGCCTTTAACCTTTTGACCTAAACCGCTTCACCATGCGCCATGGATTTGCCAATAGGTCACCATTGTCCATCTTGTGTCACGCTTGAGTCGTTGACCTCACCCGCATCGTCAATCGCTCGACCTCAACTCTCCGAAGTCCGTCCCGATCCTCCTCGCCGCTGACCGTCGTTGACCACCAAGCAACCCGCACAACCACGCATAAGCAAACACGAATTGGGAACAAGTTCTTCACAACTTGACCCATGTTAGTCAAAACATGCATCATGCAAACCATATGCCACGATATCAATGACTTTGACCTAACAAATCAACACCGCCACGGTTGGCGAACGCTCAAGTAGAAACCGGTCCGACCGCCCAGTGAGCGGTCGGATCGCCCCATGGCTTGGCCGGACCGCTCCTCGTGAGCCGGTCGGACCGCCTAGGACTTAGCCGAAAATCAAGCTCCCAAATTCAAACCTTCGAAACTTTAAACCAATAGAACTTTTCACCGAGACTCCAAAATTATGAGACCAAGTGCATTGGGATCCCCTTACTTGTCTACAACACCTATTTTTGGCCCACTGCTTTGAACACTTTTGGTCATCGCCGTCCGACCGCCCACCGGCCGGTCCGACCGATTTGGGACCGGTCGGATCATGGCAAAGGCGGCCGGACCGCCCGAGCAAGAAGCACGAAACTTTGTCGAAAACGCGTGAAACGACAAACCGTAAACGCCATTGCCAATTGTCACATCATCCTAAGATCTGGAGCATATCCCCATGAAATCCACACAACTAAACACAGAACTGCTACGAAATACCTTACTACTACTTTGTCAAGATTAACTAGCACCCATATAGATGCAAAAACTACTACTTTGTCAAAATTAAAATCAACATTTTCCCCCTAATCTTGACATACCGACTCACCGTTGTGAATCGCTCGCAACCCTTTTGCCACGCGCAGCGGCTTTCTCTTTGTTACCACACGCAGCGGCTCCTCTTACACGATTCATCGCGCCATTGGCGGTCTTGAACACTTATCTTCAAGAAGTTTCGCCTTCCCAATCGACACGGGTTAGCAACACAAGTTTCCTTTATGTGTAGCCGAATCCATGCTCGCAGTCGCTTCTCTACCACATTGTGCACTCCGCATTGAGGGGCGGTACAATCGCCCTCACCACGTGATCACACTCGAGGAACATTACGGTCGTTCCTGCCATCCGTGACCATGAACATGAGTGTCACCGCAGCCCATGCACTTGGCAGTTCTTCTCGTCGGGACATGGAGATGGACAGCACATTCACCCATCTTACCTTGCCGGTTGACGACGACGCTCCTTGGTAGCATGTATTTTTGGAGACACGCCGTCTCCATTCTTCACTGCTACCTCTTGGTCGCCACAACTTCGCCGCCGTACACAACTTAAAACCTGAGCGAGACACCGTTGTGGCCTCACGCCACCAACAAATCCCTCCTCCGCGTCATGCCGCCTCCACGCGGCTCTTGCGCATAGCCACCTCCTCATGGCCATGCACAACACCATCGGCATCGCGCCGACTGTCTTCTCATAGCGGCCTCGCAAAGCCACCTCCACGAACGTGGCCTCCCACCACCGTTCATAGTCTCTACCGCATCAACGCACCACCTTGACACTGCCGCGGCCTCTCGCCGCAAGCCTTGACGTCGCAATGTCATCGGTGTCGCTTCACGCGGCGCCAAAGACTCGACACGACGCCGCACCGCAAGTTGACCTCGACATGCACACCGCACGCCGCTCGCATCGCTCGGGAGCCCGGCTTAGCGCCCACGCCGCCGCCCTGCACACATGGCTCGCGACGCCAATGCCCGAGCCGTATGCGTGCGTGTCTTTGCTCGCTTTGTCGCGCCATTGCGTCGCTATCACGCCGATCGACGAGTTATCGCCAAACAGCTTTTCCTCGTACCTCGCTCTGATACCAATTGTTAGGAATCATTCATTGATCTATCTATTTCTCACTCAACTTGTGTCTCTCACAAAAAAAACACACGCATACATGCATATGAAATACACGCAAGGGAGCACTGGACTCTCCTAATGGCTCCTTTATTTCACTTAAAAAATATGATACTTATACAGAATATACACATACTGACTACTTAACTAATTCCATTAACTGTCCTGCATGCATGTCTACTAACAACTAGGACCTATTCTACTGCCACATATCCGTAACGTGGCCTTGACTCCCAACGTGCAGTATACACACGCGCTCCCACTCCTTGCAGGTTCATTCTAAGGACTCGGCCAAACCGGCCAAACAACTAAACACAGAACTGCTACGAAATACCTTACTACTACTTTGTCAAGATTAACTAGCACCCATATAGATGCAAAAATTACTACTTTGTCAAAATTAAAACCAACACTGCAATGTTCTTTGCGGTGGATGGTGTCATTGTCCCAGTCTTGCAAGACGAGGAGGATGTCGCTGCTGGCCTCTGTGATGATCTTGAAGATCCCTTCGCCGTGTCTCTGGTTCAGTCTTGCTGCTCGTCGTTCTCTTCTTCCCGTAGTGTTTCACTTGTGTTTTGGAGGCCCCCTTGTGTTCACCTGGTTATACGGTGAAGGACTTTAAATATGGAATTCTTAAAAAATAATATTATTTCTTTAATTATTTTTTAAAAAAATTATAAAAATAAATAGCCGACTCAAAAAATAACAAAAATGGGTCAACTGGCCGCCAGTTCAACTGGCGATAGTAACTTGTTATAAAAATTCTAAAAATTCACTCCAAAGCTCATTTTAATTCTAGAAAAAAAACAGAAAGAGAAGAGGAGAGGAAGAGAAGAAAGGTAGCGAAACTCTATCAGTTTGTCACGGAGGACAGATGGACGGAACATCAAATCTAATCGGCCATCTTGCAAGTACATTTTTTGGAACTTTGTACATTATGTTAAAACATTATCGGTTAGCAAACAAAAATAGCGGCATAGAATTTAGTAGATTAGATAAATATAGTCTAATTATGTAGTTCATCATTTGAGGTAGGTAGAGCGTAATCTAAATAATACCAGTTTTATTTAGCTCCTCATTTGTGCGCGGTAATTATATTATTAATACCGAAAATTAATTTTTAACTAGAAAAATAGCACGACACGTTTTAAAATTGAAAGAAAAATCCATAACAGCTAATTAGGATAGGGAGAGACTAATCGAAATAATCACAGTTTTATTTAGCTCCCTATTTGTGCGCGGTAACTATTTTGTTAATATCAGGAATAAATTTATATCCAGAAAAATAGCATGACACATTTTAAAATTGTAAAGAAAATCTGGAGCAGCTAATTAGGGCAGGTAGAGCCTAATCAAAATAATCCCAGCTTTATTTAGCTCCGTAGGGTAGGTAGAGCATAATCGCAGCTTTTATGACTTGTCACATAAATTTGGTTTCTATTTGTGGTTGATAATTATTTTGCTTATGTCGCTTCCTGTTACCTTATTACATATTTCGTAGTCTTTACAATGTATGCACTAAATTTTCAGGTATGGCGGACCGATACCACGCTGCCGAGTGGTCGTACGAGTTGCTTGACTCGGTGATTGACCTACATCACCGTAGCCGCCTCAGTACCATCCTCCCTTAGGAGGGCGAGGCACCGATTGAGTTGGCGTGTTGCGGCTGTGCACGTCCATCAAGGCATGGAGGTTGCACCCAATCTGAGTACTAAGGCACGTGCTATTGCGATCTTCGTGTACTCATTTGTGGCCTGACTACTGCGTGTGGACTAACGTTTGTTCGTAACCTGACCCGACGCAGGTTGAGGGCGGCAAGCCTCCTTCCGCTAGCACGCATGGTGGAGGTGATGTAGGAGGACGACCAGGACCGCGGTCCTGGTCATACGTCCAGGCGTTGGGACCTACTAACGATGTTGGTCGACCGGTGGAGACCGAAGACGTACATGTTTCACCTTTCGTGCGGGGAGATGGCGCGACGCTGCAGGATGTGAGCTTCCTGACTGGGTTGCCCTGCATAGGCTTCACCATGGCGGCGTATGAGATCTCGTCCACATAGCGCACGAAGTTCCTAGTTAGGTTCTAGGATATGATGCAGTCGGACAGCGATTACCACGAGTTCAGCAGCCCGCATGGGCCGACGCTAAGGTAGATATGCCAGTTCTATGTAAGTCTTCGTAACTATTGTCCTCTCGCATCAATTCATTTGTGAACCTTGGTGACATATATATGTCTTCTTGCAGCCCGAGCGTATGACGGAGGACGCACCCGACGAGACAGTGAGAAGGCACTTCGAGGCCTACCTGTTGTGGTTGTTTGGGTGGGTCATGTTCCTAGGGTCCCACGGTGACAGCGTCAATAAGTACTACATCCACTACACAAGTGAGCTCGCAGACTGGCCGGTGGAGGAGATCCAGCCCTACGCTTGGGATCCGGTCGTGCTGTACATGACGTACCATGCACTGTGCGATGCATACCGCTGGTCCCAAGATAGCTCCATCCTCTCTGGATACCCGCTACTTCTGCAGTTGTGGTCCTTCGAGCGCTTCCAAATCGGACTTCCACAGCTAGACTTGGGAGCGTACACGGTCAGCCTGTACGCCAAGGACGATGATGCGGACTGGCTGACTATGGGCACGATGTGGTGCCATCGACAGGTTAGTTCCTGATGCGCCATACCTGTCGCCGGCCGACCTTTTCCTTCAACCTTTCAATGTACGTGACCCAGATTAGTTGCTCCCAGGTCGGATGGTCAGTGAAATGGCCAACCACGGCATAACCATACATCTCTGCACTCTATGTTTGCATCACCTCCTCCTTGATGAAGTAATCAGAGAGGTACTGCCCAGAATGTTGCACCACAGTGGAACATATGGACATGACATGGGAGTAGGGCCTATGTAGAAGAAGGGAATTGTTGCAAGCGCATACGCAACTAGCGCGGCGTAGCGTGCACTCGTGGGTAATCATCTTGCTGTTTATCCCGTGGTGTCCTTTATTCCTGCACATTATCTCAAAGCGAAGCTCCCATGTGACCATCTTGAATGCCCGACGCATCTCACCCTTATTGCTCTTCTCCTCCATGTACTTGGTGATCATGGCGAAGTAGAGTACTCTATCATTTGACATGGCGAGCGACGCGTTGTTGCTTCTGTCAACGAAGTAGTTTGTCATACTACGGAGAATTATCTCCACAATACCAACCAAAGGGACGCACCTTGCGTCGCACATGACCCAGTTGTAAACCTCGTCTAGATTGGTTGTCATGACACCATTTCGAGCACCACCCCTGCCATGCAGCAACGACCACTTCTCCTTAGACTCGCGCTCAAATCCAGTCCGATAAGCATTACAACTGTGCCCCTGTCCTCCTCATCAGACTGGGACTATCTGTGGGTAGCCGTGGCAATGCTTCGGGGGCCTGGTCACGCTTGGGGAGGCCCTTTTCGCTGCATCCCTTCTGTGCGTCTGGGTTCGTTCATCCAAAATCTTCTAGAGTACTTCAAACTTTCGCTGCTAGTTCTGGTTGCACAACCGCTTGAATAGGTTCATCAGGTCCTTGTTGCGGAACTGCTTGTAGAAGTTTGTCCCCAAGTGCCCCATGCACCACCTACTCTGCAGATCTGCACATGCAAGTGGTTCGTTATATCCTTATTTAGCTGGGTTATTGCACTGAGCAGACCGGCATGTCGATCATGAATGATGCATACGTTTGGACGGCCTGCATAAATGTAAATCCTCACATTCTTCAGAACCACAACCGCTTAATCAGATTCTCACTTTCAACGAAAGCGAATGCCATGAGAAAAACTTGATTGTTGCCATCCGTCGCTATTTCAGTCAGTATCTGACCCTTATACTTTCCAGTCGGGAATGTACCATCTACGCACAAGATTGGATGGCAGTGCCGGAATGCATTGATGCATGGACCAAAGGCGAAGAATACTCGCTGCAGTACCCTCTTATTGGCCCACTTTGGATGTGTGGCGTCTTGAATGTCGACGTGAGTGCCGAAATTCCTGTCTTGTATGATTCGGAGTAGCTCAGAGAGGTTGTGGTAGGAATCCTTGGGACGTGTCAAACCTTGATTCCAATGACTTCTGTTTTCCCTCTAAGCCTTTGCATAGCTAATTGTGTACTAGAACCTTGCCCCAATCGCACGAATGATGGATCATGGCTCAAAATTAAGATTATCCACGATCTCACTGTACATGAGTTGGCGATGAAGCCAAATGACAGGTTCATGTGGGACTGCACTGACTCAGCGATAACGCATGTGTGCGAGATCACTATATAGCACTTCCCGTAGGTGTCTCACTTAGGCTGAAATGTGTGCACTCGCCAAGGGCATCCTTCTATTTCGCACTTCACATCATAGTATTTTGGGTTAGACTTGACAACTATGAATATATGTCGCACTGATAAGGTCCAGAATTTGACCGCCTCCTGCACAGCCTACTTGCATTTGTACACAACTCCTTACCTGACCTCACTCTGGTCGTACTCCCACGGCTCACAGAAGCATTCATCGACAACGAGGTTGTTGAACTGGTATGTGTTCCACTCGGATAGAACCGCCAGCTAGTCCACATCATCCTCGTCATCGTCGGATCCTTTATCTTCTGACAATGCATTGTAGTCCGAGGATTCCTGATCAATCATTTGCACTATAGCTTCCAGCTTCTCACCCTCGTTAGCTAGCCACTGACCTACCTAACTGAAGGAGCTACTTCTCTAGGGTCTTTGTCGATAGCATTGGCAACTCTGGGAGCTTTGGGAACTGTGTGCGCCACGCTGTGGCTGGAGTCCTCGACTTCTTCTCGACATCACCACCCCCTTCTTGTTCAGCCGCGGATGCAGGAGTGGGCTTGGCATATGCTTGGGCCATAAGGACCAAATCCCACCCACCCTCCATCACCACACGTAGATATGACTGCCATGACTTTGTTCCCTTCAGCTGCACTAACTCCCAATATGTGGGTTGTGTTGCTCGGGGGGCAAGCCAACTCAATCTCATATCATACACATCACGGTCCACTTGGAATGTGTGAAATAACCACCGCATCACAGCACCCCCATGTACGCCCCTCTGCTCTTGGCAGGGGCACGGTCACCGATTGAAAATAATGCAAATCAATCCCTTTATGGCCCTCTAGAATAGTCCCCGAACCGTAGTAAATTTTGAAATTGGTGACGTCCGACATAATTGACACACTGCACCATGACGAATATTTTTACGATTAACCACATATATAAAAACAAGACTACCCACCGAAAAGAATTATGTATAACATACTGCACTACGCAACCGTACATCCAAAACTATGTAATCCATTCGGTGGGTTAGCCACTGATCATGGGACTAGTTCAGTAATACACAGGGGATTTAGGAGTGTTAATCCCGGTTCCTGACAACTAGCAGAACCTATTGAGCTGTGAGAGAGCTGCTGAACAGAGTCACCTCACTGAGAATGTCTTGACATGTTAGTATGTCCTCCCGTCGAGGAGTTAGGGCCTCCCTGCCCCCCTTGGATCGTCCACCTCCACGCACCTTGTTCTGTTTTTTTAGCACCGCATAACGTTGGTAGTCGTGCCCGAAGTTCTTACAATAATTGCACTGAACCCTAGTTGGTGCAAAAACAGGAGCGAAAATAGACACTTGAGGAGACTGTAGTCGAAACAGAAAACGTCGGTGTAGTTGAAGAAGAAGTGGTAGCAAGCACAGCCGGAACAAACTGTGATGCTAACCCGCGGTGTAGCTCCTCTGCACGAAACGTCGAAAGAGCTTCGGTGACTGTCAGTTGTGGTGAGCGGCTCAGCAGTTAAGCCCTGACAGGCTCAAACTCTGGGCGAAGATGGTAGATGAAGTCATAAAGGCAAAGACGGTCGCGATCCATCTTCTGCACCTAATGACACTCATGGTAGAGTGGAGAAGCCAGCTCATCCAGCTGGTGCCAGAGACTGGCCAGGAATCGTCGACGGAGGAGTCCTCCTGACGAAGCGTCTCTAACTCAGTTTGAAGTGAAAAGAACTGAGCATCGATGCTCTGCTAGTATCATTCACGCATGTACTTCCAGATTTAACGAGTGGTACGTAGACCAACAATGTATGGCTGGATCGAGTCGTCGACGCTGACCACCAGGATGGCTCGAACACGGGTCTCATCAGCATACCAGCGCTGAAAAGCGTCTATGGCATACTGAAAGGTCTCATCAGCAGCAATAGCGACATTTGCCTCCTTGTAGGCATCATCTTCTATAGGAGGTGCAGAAGTAGGATGTCTGAGAGAAAGCTGAACCGGCGACAGCGAACAAGGTCGGGCACCAGTAACATATCCCCAGAGGCGGAGACCATCGAGCGTGATCTCCATGAGTGGAGATCACAATTTGTAATTCGTCCCATTAAGCTTTATTCCCAAGATTGGGATCGCAGTTGATGGAACATAAGCTATTGGTAGGTGGCGCTGGACAGCGCGGTGACCAAAACAACGAAGTCTAACAGGCGGCACTAGACGGCGCGACGGTTAGATCGACATACTATTTTTTTCTTTCTCCCGGGCTAGGCTGGCTCACACTAAACCGACAGCCCAGAGAAACAAACAACCCAGAGGAGCACAAGCACGTGGGACTTAGGGTTCCCACTACCGAGCGGTGGCGGCCAGGGACAGCGGCGGTGAATCCAATGGCAGCTTTGACGAGCGTAGGTGGCAGCCCCACTTATCGCGAGGATGAGTGCAAGCGGCGGCCCCAATCACTCAGGCAGAACCGGGTCGACGGACCGGGGCGCGTCGGCTCCTGAGTAGTATAGAAATGGCTACGGCAGCAGCGTCTGGACCAACGGCGTCGGTGGTCGAGCGGCGGCCCGATTTGGGTAGTGGCTAGACCGGCGGCGGAGGCGTCAATCTCGAGCTCGGGTTACATCGGGGCGGCGTCAGCATGCAATGTCGGGCGGAAGGGGTACGGCGGCCTTCAACGGCGACGTGACAGTGGAAGAGCGGGAGAGTTAGGTTAGTGCCCTAGCTCTGATACTATATTATGAATGTTGTATGTATATTTAAGAGGCCCAATGGGTTATATATAAGGATATCGTATACAGATAGGAAATACAAAATGACTTATATTCTAACACAGCGCACAAGAGTTGGAATAGAAAAATTACAGTGCAGCATTTGTGTTATCAAAAGAATAGACACAACATTACAAACTCCAGAGTAAAACACACAATTACGAAGTATGATCACTTACAACAGATACAAAATAAACCCTATTACGCCTATCAGCCTAAGTGCTAGCTTACCTTCACTCGCCGAGTGCAAATGCAGCCGCGTCGAAGGTGTCGGACAGGCCGGTGCCGGTCTTGAACGTCACCTTGCCCGGGGCGGACTCCTGCACGTACACCTCAACGACGCTGAGCCACAGCATCAGCTCCCTGGTCTTCACGCCGGCGATCTTCTTGAGCCGGCCCTTCTCCACGAACGCCGCGACCTCGCCGGCGTACGACACGGCCTGTTTGATCCTCCTGAACGTGTGCTCCGTCTTCCTCCGCTGCACGAGCCACATGAACCCGGCCGCGCGGTTGTATCCGAACTCCTCCACGTCCTCCAGCGGCAGGAGGCCCAGCGGCAGGCCGAGCTCCTCCAGAAGCTCCACGGACTTCTTCTGGCACGCGGCCGCGTCGCCGCGGACCACCTCGGCGCCGTCGCGGTGGCTCTCGATGGCCTGGGACGCCATGTTCCTGCTGTGATTAGCACTCGTGCAACAAAGAAAACAAATGAAATGCAAACAATGTGATGCCCTTGAGATGGTTGTGATGATAATTCGGATAAGGGAGAGATTATAAATAGAGGAAGAGTCTTGAACTGGTAAAATAGGTTGTGCCATATAATGCTACTCTAAATTGGTAGCTCTAGCTGCTTCATTTTGACTTGTGCTTTGAAGCACAGCCTTATTTGACCTGGTGCCCATTGGGTTAGCAAGAACAAGGACTCAAATATGACCAGGATTAGATGATGAAATATGCAAGTGTTTTTGGGTCAATGCTGTTAGTCCCCAGTTGGTCTCTAACTGCCTAACTGGTCGGACTACGACCATCAGTAGACACGTGCCTGGCTCAGGGCAAAGTCTTGAATATTAATTCGCTGCATAAAAAAAACTCTACATAAAAACCTGGTACAATTATACATAAAAAGTAAGTTTGAATGTAGAAGGTAATAGTGTGGTGGATATTTTGTTAATGGACGTAGTATTTCCAAAGTATTGCATTCACTTTTTCAATACTTATTGGAAAGTATACTATTATTGCTTTTAAATTGTTTTCTTTTTTTGCAAAGAAATACTACTATTGCCTTTTAAATTTTGTTTCTTTCTTTTGGTAAATGCGTGGTGGGTCTAAGCTAAAGTTCAACTACAAATTAATTAAGGAATTGCCACGTCAAACCAAAAGTGACAAAGTGCAGATCTAATATACATATAATTATATCTCAACAATCAAACATAAAACTAATTAAACTTCGGGTGTCACAAGCACAGCTCATACCAGTGACTTTATTGAGCATGATCACCTTTCTGACGAGGTTCTGCATAAGTCAGATCAACACTTGGCATGGAGATTGGGGATGGAGGAGCAATGCGAAACAAATGCAGAATTATGATGTCCTTGAATTAAGTCCAGATTAGCGGAAAGTAAGCAGTTTTACACGTCAGATTAGTCTCACTCCACATCATAGGCCCCCGCCGTCACGTGGGCCACCACGTTCTTGAACCTTGAATCTGGCAGGGGAAGGATTTTTAATTATAGATTGCTTGATTCTAAATGATTCCCAGCACAAGGGTCTGGCCCAGGTACAAGTGAAAAGGCACACAACCAATGTGGCGCCACAACTAAAAGAAGATCTTAAGCCTGAACCAACAAACCACTTGTCTGCCTTTTCCCTTTTCCCCATTTCTGTTTACCTGAAGAAAGAGCCGAAAGGCTCGGCATAATAATATTGTTTTGTTTTGATTTCCTTTGATCAATAAGGTATTAAGGTATATTGTTTTTTTAGAGAGAACTAATGCATACAACCTTGACATCTTTGAGTCTTTAACTAAAAAACTCAAAAGCTAGTGAGGTAATAAGCATTATTGTCATTATGAAGTAGCCAACTTGCCAAATTGTTAACTTCTCATAAGTCATATCTTAGAGAAGAGAGGAACGAGGGTTGAATTCTTTGATCTATGGCAAGAGTTCAAGGGGCAATATATAGTATACAAAAGAGAAATTCTAGACTGCACTACAATTTCATAACTACCCCTAGCACTTATATGATTATTACGCTTCTACCACACATTACACTACTACCCTTAATACTTCCACTCAAACTCAATGCGTATACAATAGCATTGAGTTTGAATAGGACAACACTAAAATAAAACATAAATATGAAGTCTGAGCTTGAAGATGTTGTCGAAGCATGCAACTCTCGAAACCGACAGTAATAGATAGATATATCAAATCAAGCCGATGAAGAGAGAGACGAAGACAAGAACCAGATCCGCCCACCAAACAAGTGAGGTGACGGTGTCAAATCTGGCACCCAACGAAGGCAAAGGCGACGAACCAGATCCGCCCACCCAAAAAGTGAGGTGATAGTGTCGAATCTGGCACCCAACGAAGGTAAAGATGATGAACCAAATGCGCCCACTCAAGAAGTGAGGTGACAGTGTTGAATCTGGCGCCCGACAAAAACAAAGATGAAGAGACAGTTGATGACGACGACAAAGAAGGCCACTGGTCAAGAGTCACAATGATGCGAAGATGTGTAACCAGATGGCTACAAGAGAGGACCAAGCGGGCAAAGTCGCATCAACAACGATGATGCGGGTGACCGCACTCGATCCAACAGATGGACTGCGGCAAACCGAAAAGGAAGAAACAATCGGCTAATAAACAAAGGATATGATGAACTGGCACAACTTTGACGAATTCAAAGAGCGATGCAGTGCACTTGGATGGACTCGATGGAAATCAAAGAAAAATAGACTTAAGATACTAGCATCAGCAACATATATTAGCAGCAGAGCACCATCAACACTCCGCGGAGCTTGGAGTAGAAAAATCCAGCGATGGCAAGTGATGAGGTCGATGATGACGAGGATGACTTGAAGACGCCGAGAATGAGGAGGACGTCATTGACGATGATGGATCCATGTCTGGACCCAGGTCTGGACCGTCAGATCCTGTCGCCCACCACATCCAGTGATGATGAAGCCCGACGATGATGATGCACGAATCCAGCCCGGATTGAGACCGGCAATGACAGAGAGCTCGATCCACCCTGGTCTGTTGATGAAGATGAATGGTTGTCGACGACGATGGCCATAACAGCCAAGAGGCTGCGACCAACGATGAAGATGAAGTCCGACGATGACTAGAGAGGCCGGGGAAGTTGATGACGATGATGAGACCAGCCGGATCTATCGCAGACAGAGCAGAGGAGGCATGCTAGTGGCGACGTAGAGGATGTCAGATCCTTCGCAGAAGAAGATCCAACCGAGAGAAAAATAGAGCAGAGGAGGCGGCATCGCAGTGGTCACCGGGTCCGTCGCAGAGTAGAGCAGGGAGCTGGAGTTGGGGCAGAGGAGGGAGATGCAGCAACGGCTCAGGGCCCGCGGGCTGCGAAGGAGAGAAGGTCAACGAAGACGGCGAGGCCTGGATCCAACGGGATCCAAGGATGGTGGCGACGAGCTGCTCAGATCTGGTGAGGATGAGATTGTCGACGATGTGAGGACGAGGGTGGTGAGGACCTTCGACCGCTGGTGCAGACTAGATCGGGTCAGATCCGAGTGGATCTAAGCCAGGGAAAGCCCAACGGCGGCGGTGGAAGCAATGAGGGCCGCAGCCAGTGGCGACACCGTGTCGCAGAGCAGAAGCGGCGACGGGGCTGGGCGCCGGTGCTTCCGCGACGGAGACAACGGGGAGGGCGACAAGGACCAGCGAAGGCATCGAGGAGGTTGCTCTTCGGTCTATCAAACCCGGTGCTTGGAACGGCAAGGGCGACACCCACCACAGCGATGATGGCGGTGTTGGGGCGCAACGGCGCAGAGCGCACCAGGCCGGTGGAGCCGCCGTAGATCCAAGCTCGAGGGAGTGGGTGCGAGCAGGCGACAGAGGTCGTGTGGTTGGAACATACGGGGATCGGAGCTGCTTGAAGCGTTGCCTGTTGCTGCTTGAAGGAGATGAAGACCGAGACTGTTAGCATTCTACTACTGCTGGCCTGCTACTTGACATTAAGAAACTACTAGTATGTAAAGATAAAAACGAGATTGGGTGCTGCTCCCGGAAGTGGAGATTGCTCCTCCCGAGGGCGGCCTGGGTGGAAAAAGATGGAGGCTAGAGTTTGGATCTAGGATCCGATACCATGTTAGATTTGTGAGAGAAGAGAGGAATAAGGGCTGAATTATTGGATCTATTGTAAGAGTCCAAGTGGTAATATATAGTGTACAAGAGAGAAACCTTGGACTAGAAATCCTAGACTGCACTACAATTTCATAACCACTCCTAGGCTACAGAAAAATGAAAAATAATTACCTCTTTATTGGCAGGATTGAAAACATTGAAGCATTTGTGAATATCCTTACTACCATGTACGGTTTGATTCTGAACGTGATTATGCGATTGGGATTCAATGGCAGAAAGCATCTTTTTTTATTTGCATTACTTTTTTTTCTTCCACGGTTCGCCTGAGATTCATCAAATCCACATCACCATTCACCAGCCAAGAGCCGTCGACCTTGTCATATAAACTTGACACATGTTGGGAATTTTCTAGTTTGGTCGAGATTCCTGAACAACATTCTTCACAAAAACGTGACCCAAATATAAGTGAAAGGGAGACATGTACTGCAACCAAATATGTGTACCAGTAGCCCACTTCCTGAAATGGGGGGGAAAAAAGAATCAGTTTTGCAGTACGTGTCAAACTATTTAGAGTCCATGATAAATAGCAAAGCCTACATGTTCTCCTATCAGTAACTTATAAAGCTAACTGTAAGCATGCTGTCAACTACCTCATCAACTCCTCATGCCATGGATACGCTATGGTAATAGAAAGTGCAGTAGAAAAAGGAAAGCATCGCCACCTCCTTCCTCATTAGCTGGGTTGAAAGCTCCAAGGTGTTTTGCTCACATCCATTCCGTTCGTCAAGAAAGTATGTCTTGCTTTTGATCCTGATGAGGCGATGGTGAGTATGCAGCAGAAAGTGCTGATTCAGTTGAACTACTTTGTTCCTTGGAATAAAGCAACCTTTCAGGCAGCTTCACCTTATAAAACACACACATGGCTTGGAGCAGGAGCCAACTTCTCACAGGGAAAGAAACTCGAGGACACAAGCAGTTAGAGGCTTAGAGCTTCACCAAACAATGGAGGGTTTCAGACAGGAGCATGTCATTGGAATTCCTTTGGCTTCCTTTGCATATGCTGATGAGAAGACACTAGGAAAAACTTCCTGTTCTGCTTTGGTTCTTAAGAAGAGTAATAATCTCACACCCTTCTTTCCCATTTCTCTTTTTCCAACAAGTATACTTTGTATGTCAATACTGATTTTGTATCCTTTCTGTGATGCAGATAAGAAGAATTCCTTCATTTATCGGATGAGCAAACTGAGCCAAAAAACAGATAGTTATTTGCAGGGCTTCAAAGAACACAGTAAGTACTCAATCTATTATCTACTTTTCCCTACTAGAAGCTGTGTTACAATAATCAGATAACAATTCTCATCACCAATAAATATTTTACCTTGCAGTAACTCTGGGACCGAAATTTTCAGAAACTGTCAAAGGGAAATTGAGCTTGGGTGCAAAGGTTCTCCAAGCTGGCAGCATTGGCAAAGTCTTCAAGCAATACTTTCCAGTTGAGAAAGATGAGAAGCTATTGAAGGCTTTCCAGTGTTATCTTTCAACCACAGCTGGCCCAATAGCTGGAATGTTTTTCATCTCAACTGAAAAGATTGCCTTCCATAGTGATAGGCCTTTGGATTTAACATCGTCCAAAGGAGGCATCACAAGGGTACCATACAAGGTAATTAAATTAAAATCTCCTGGTCAATACTAAACAGCTAAACTTTACTAGATAGAAAAATCTGGTTCAGAAATATTTGGACGTGCACTTGAACTCAAAGCTGATGAAATTTTGTACCTTGCACAGGTCTTGATCCCTGCAAAGAGGATAAGGAGTGCTACAGTGAGAGAAAATTTGTACAATCCTGATGAGAAGTACATCGATGTAGTTACTCTTGATGGCTTTGATTTTTGGTTTATGGGTTTCATCAGCTACACAAAATCATTCAAATATCTTCAGCATGTAATTTCTGAGTTAAGATGATACACCTAGTTCTGTAATCTGCGTACCATGTTTTTTGACGAGACTGTGTACCATGTTGATATGGTACATGTGCATTGTACAAATAGAATTAAAAATCATATTGCAATGAAAAACATTTTTTTTTCTAAACAATGTTCTCAAATGCTATGATACGCCAAAGGACAAAGCATCAGGTCAATACCCCCATTCTTTTACGAAGAGGTTATAACAATAAAGACTCAGCTGTTAAAAGAAAATTTCATCTGAACCAAATATAACAGGAGAGTGATTATGTTGAAGTTAGGACACCGTCTAAAGTTTTGTCATTAAAGGAGAATGTATGTTCAGCTCTTTTTTTACTTCAAGGAAACAACAATTCTAGACGAGACTGGCTATGAAGATATACCTATCAGCCTATGCGAACAATCTGCCATAAAATCAGTATACAAAGCATGTGCATATGAAAGTGGATTATTGTATTTTATGGGCAACTTGCATTTATTTGTCTATTTCTTTTCTCTGTGTATCTTTTATTTCTACTGCCATATTAGATACCTCTGAATTCTGATGTATGACGGTTGGTAATGTTTTGGGTTTCAGTAGAGTTATTGGTATTAGGCATTAAAAATTATGATAGTTGCAATTAGAGGCACTATGTTATGGTTTAGCTTAGATCATAGGGATAAACACCGCCAAGAGGATGGTCGGGCGGCGTCGGCGTGACTTTGGGGAGATGAAGACTGAGAATGACTTTGTTGTTTCTTTCTTGCTTAATGCCAACAGTTACAATAAGTCTCCTTATATAGAGGACTCTTCTAACAATTATAGATAAGATCAATCTAAATGATAACCTTCTTAACTAATAGATGACATTCCTAACTAATAGATAACTTTCCCAATTAACTAATCCCTATATAAGGAAAATAATCAACTATTCAGGGAAATAGTTATTCTTATTGAGGAGGGTAATCCCTTCCCAATCCCGATGCTACAATACTGAGTACTGTTTACATATGTGAATAGTAATTTCAGCACATGACACCTTCTCAGCTCCTCGACAAGCAGCTCGTCCTCGAGCTGTGGTGGCAGTCATGGCTGCAACCCTTGGAAGCCCCACGTCAACGAAGTATAGCGCTTCTAGCTCTCCGCCATGCTAGAGTATGTCGACGCTTTGAAGATTGATGTCCCACATGCTTGAAGTGGAAGTCTGGCTGTTGATGCGGCCCATCATACCAACATAAGTGCCAACCCACCCATTGATACGGTTTCACCATGGGAACCTCCGGCGTTCCCTTGGATGGTTCCGCAACTGCTAGAGCTCCAAACTGCAACGCTGCTGTCGCGCCTTTGTGCTCCACCGCCTTCACCTGATGAGTCACCACCTTGCCTTGGAGCTCCGCCGCCGCTAGACACGGCGCAGTCGGTACCGCTGTTGTTGGGTGCAGCGTCACCGCTGGTGGGAAAAACTATGCCGCCCTTGGGGGTGGAGGTCACGCCGTCATTGGTAGCTGTAGTTCTGCAACCGCTTCCTCTAGCGCAACCGCCATCACGCCTTGCCGCATGCACCATGTGTGTGGGCTTTGGGAGAACCAGTGCCGCCTTTGTATAAAAATGGTGCGCCGCTTGAAAAGGCCGCGTCTCCCGCCTTCGTATGAAAATGGTGCGCCACTTGAAAAGGCTGCATCTCCCGTATTAGAAGAAGGCGTAAGGCGTGCATGGTTGTGCCTCCACCGTTGTAGCCTATAGCAATGTTGCAGCCCACCTTGCCTTCTTCATCTCCTTTGTCGTTATCTTCCCCTTCATCATGAAAGAGTAGGTAGCAAAAGGACACTCGACATCGAAGCCATGGTGAGTGGCTCTGGTACTGCCGTAGGGCCTGCATTGAGCAGGCCATCTCCTAGTATGACGGCGACTGTCGCGGGAGCTGTGCCGAGTAAGTCATCGCTCGATGCGGCAACGACCACTGCGGGGGTTGCGCCGAGCAAGCCGTTGCTTGTTGTGACGGTCCCCAGTATGCCTACCTTGAACTTCTCACTGAGGATGTCAAGCTTCCCCAAGATTTTCTTGAACATGGCGTCAATCTCCTTGGGACCAGAACCATCGCTGCCTGCCATGATGGTCGCAGCGATTGGCTCTGATACTAAGTTTTTATGGTCTAGCTTAGATCATAGGGATAAACACCACCGAGAGGATAGCCGAGCGGCATCGGTGTGGTTTTGGGGATAGGGGAGACTAAGACTGAGAATGGCTTTGTTATTTCTTTTTTTGCTTAATGCCAACGATTACAGTAGGTCTCTTTATATAGAGAACTCTTCTAACAATTATAGATAAGATCAATCTAAATGATAACCTTCCTAACTAATAGATGATATTCCTAACTAATATATAATATTATCTATTAACTAATCCCTATATAAGGAAACTAATCAACTATTTAGTGAAATAGATATCTTTACTGAGGAGGGTAATCCCTTCCTAATCTCGGCACTACAGTATTGAGTACTGTTCATATATGTGAATGGTAATTTCAGCGCATGACCCACTACCTAAATAAAACTAACTACCCAAAAAATTTAGCAATGGAGGGGAATCAAGATTTATACTTCTCTTTCTAACAGGGGAAGAGATCGGTAAGCCCTCAGAGAGCCCACGTCGCCTTATTTGTGAGCAAACCCTTGCGTTTATCGAAATTGCGTCGAGGTCCCTTTTCCTTAAAGCAGAAGGAATTGTCAAGCCCCACCTACGCGTTCTACGTCGTAGAGGCCTCCGTCCTCCCCTTCGCCCGCGCCGACCCCTCCTCCCCTTCGCCCAAGCCGCCCCTCCCGCCATCGCCGCGATGTCGTCCCTTGAGGACCTCCCCTTTGCCCTTGCCACCTGCCTCCTCCTCTTCGCCCACGCCGCCCTCGTCGCCCCCTCCTCCCCTCCACCCACGCCGCCCTCGTAGGCCCTCTCGTCCTTTGCCCGCCGCCAGCCATCGCCACCGCTCTCGACTCGCTCCTCTCCTGCTCTCTTCCTCCATCTCCCACGCCTCCACTCCACCAGCTGGTCCGCCGCCCCCGGCTCGCTTCTCTCCCGCTCTATTCCTCCACCTCTTCCTCTCCCCGCGCCGTCCGCCCCTAGGCTCTCCCGCACCCCCACTGACATCCCCGGACGCCGTTTCTCTTCGCACCCCTTGCCCTACCCCCGCTCGATTCCCTCCAAATCCCCTGGCACAAGCCGCCGCCACCTCCGCTCGCCCACCGCTCTTAGCTCGCTCCTCTCCCGCTCTCTTCCTCCCTCTTCCACGTCTCCACTCAGCCGGTCGGTCCGCCGACCCGGTTCGCTCCTCTCCCACTCTTTTCCTCCGCCTCTTCCTCTTCCTACACCGTCCACCCCTCCGGCTCCCCCGCTCCCCGCCGACATCCCCACCGCCTCTCTGGCACCCTTGCCCTACCCCGCCGACTCCTCCAAATCCCCTGGCACAAGCCGTCGCAGCCGCCTCCGCTCGCTCTTGTGATGCCTCCTGCGATGCTGCGCATCGACGCCTCCGTCCTCCTCTCCTTATCCGCTGTGCACCGAATCGGGGCTTGGTTTTTCTTTGTTTGAACTTGCTGTATTTTGAGTTGTACATTTATTGATTCTTTGTCCTTTGCAAGTTTGCATATATTTTTGTTGCTATTAGTTGAAAGGACATTTCGCGAGCCTTTATTTGTGTTGTTCTTAATTTGTTATAAATAATAGCACATCCCAGATTGCTAGGCTGGCTTTCATACACAATTCTTTTTTCATTTCCCCTTCTTTCCCCCGATTAAACAAGATCAAAAAGCTTAATAAGAAGCAGGGGAACCGTGTGAGCCTTTTCTCAATAGGAAAATAAGTTAGTTTTCTTGCTCCAGCTGCTAGCTGCACTGTGCAGGCTTATTTGAATAATGCTGCAACACATCTTTGCCTCTTTGGAATGCTTATATGTGATTCTGTTTTGATAGCACGTTAGTACACATTTAGTATCTGAACTGTAACCTTGCAAGTACCGAAGCGATGTTTGGTTCTTGCTTTGTTTAGACATGCAACTGAGGATGATTTTATACTTCCTCGTCGGTGTCTGAAATGTAACCTTGCAGGTAGTGAAGTGATGTTTTGTTCTTGCTTTGTTTGGACATGCGACTGAGGATGATTTTACACTTCCTTGTGTTTTATGAGCGGCATATCTGGTGCACATGCCTATATCCGTGGACATGTGCATATGGCTGATCCGAGCCATCACTTATGAATCCAGCGGCCGAGATGCACCGACCTCTCCCACTTGTGTTTTGTAAAACAAATTCCCTGTTTTATTGCAAAAAAATTGGTTTGAAGTCTATGGGTTGGTTTTTGGGAAAGATAAATAGATTCAGTATTTTGTTTTTTCATTAGCGAGAATGTAGTTACACATTATTGGTTCAGACGTTCGGTTATTAAGCATCTTTTTTGTCGTAGCTCATAATTTCCAGTCGTGTAGGAATGAGAAAGTGGTATTTGTGGTCCGCTCGGAGAACCTATTATGTATGGTCACTTCTGCTCATAATATGAATAACGTTGTCGAGCTCTATGTAGATAGTTGATCATTCATTTCCTTCTATCAAATTTACTATTTCAAAGTGTTGGACCGAAAAGGCGACTAGAGGGGGGTGAATAGGAGCATGCTCACTTTTTCAACCAAGATCATATCCAATACAAAATTTCACTCCAATAGCTATGGAAGCTATGAAGATCAATATACCTATACAGCGGAAGACTAGTATTGAATCCAATCTAAACCCCGAAGCAAAACAACCAAAATCAACCAAAACTTAATTTCCAAGTGAAGGGCGGTCTGACCTCTATGTTAATGGCGGTCTGACCGGTCCATGGGCGGTCTGACCTCTATGTTAATGGCGGTCTGACCTCCAGCCTGATGAACAGTGAAATCAGCCCAAAAAATGAAGTTGCAAATAGATGTAATGTTTGATCTACAACTCCAAACTTGATGAAACTTGGTACACACCTTCTCTAAGATGTCAGGAACCTATTACAATCGAAGATCATGAAGATCCTTGGAAAAGTTACGACCTTTTTCAGTTTGAGAGGTGGATGGTTCAAAACCGAGTCAAAACAAAAACTAGATCCAAAAACTTGCTCGTGGGTGATTGATGATCAAGATGATCCTAGATGTGTTCCCACATGTCACAGCAAGCTAGATCACGTGAAGAAATCAATAAAAAAAATACGCGAATCAAAGAAAGACTCAAAATCACCAAATAGATAGAAGAAAGGCAAAGAGACACATCTTTGATCAAACTTTCTTTGGATTGATTTGATAGAGTTTGGGTTTACAGCCACTCCATCAAAGGAGGACAAAGCTCAATCCAAGAGCACGAAATCAAATCAAAACTCTCTAGAACCCTAACCTCCACTAATCCTCTCCCTAAGCCAAACTAGGGTTTCAACAATAATGAAAGGGTTGAGGGGGTGCAGCCACCTCCCTCCTCTATTTATAGTGGAGACTTAGACCTTCTAGAAGTTTAACTTAAATGAGCTCCTGTTAAGGCCCAACACAAACGGGTCACACACGCACGCATTTTAAAGCGCCATCTTCAACACCTCTTGACCTAAACCACTTCTTTTTGCGTCGTCTTGCGCCGCGGGTTGGCAAAAGGTCACCAAGGTGGTATTTGGTAAGATTACCAAAATACCCCTTCTCGATCCTTCTCCGAAGACCGAGTCCATCTGCACGAAGCACTTCGCCTGTTCCGCCACGTGTGTAGGTTGATCAACGGCTCTCTCCATGTCGGCAAGTCTCTTCCATCCGGCTCCCACCGAAACCACCATGGCACTTGCACCGACTCCCGCGCAGCTTGATCAAACCAGTCGCACCGAACTGTCCGTTCGGTCATCCTTGTCTATTCTGCACCACACTTGAGTTCATTGACCTCACCCGGCATCGTCGATCATTCTGGACCTCAGCTCTCCAAGCCTAGTCCCGATCATCCTCGCCGTTGACCGTCGTTGACCACCAAGCAACCTGCACAACAATAGACAAGCAAATCGAATCCAGGAACAAGTTCTTCACAACTTGACCCACGTTAGTCAAAACATGCATCATGCAATACATATGCCATGAAACCAATGAACTTGACCTAACAAATTAACATCACCACAAAGTTGGTCGATGCATAAGTGGAAATCGGTCCGACCGCCTCGTGGTCGGTCGGACCGCCTTCGGTCGGACCGCTCACCGTGAGCGGTCCGTCATCGCCTCTCGGCGGCCGGATCGCTCCTCGTGAGCCGGTCGGACCGCCACAAGGGACTTAGCCGAATTTCAAGCCCTGAAATTCCGAAACCTTCTGGAAATTTAAAACGAATATAACTTTTGCTTGGGGACTCCAAAAATTATGAGACCAAGTGCATTGGAATCCCCTCACTTGCCTACACCCTCTATTTTTGGCCCAGCCTGTTCTGACCATTTTTGGTCACGGCCGGTCCGACCGCCGCACATGGCCGGTCCGAATGATTTGAGACCGGTCGGACCGCCATGCTATGGCCGATCGGACTGCCCCTGTCCAGAAAGTCTGATCTTTGTCGAAAACCCTGTGAAACGACAAATCATAAATGCCATTGCCAATTGTCACATCATCCTAAGATCTGGAGCATATCCCCATGATATCCACACAAAGTCCTAAGTTCACTAGCCATCGGTTTTTACATTTCCTTGCCCATCTTTTTCCTCTTTTATTGATTGGTATGCATACATCACAAGAACAGGAGGCCCTTGGCTCCTTGTCCATTCGATCGCCTCCGTTGCTAACTTTCTCTACTATATTTTTGTTGCTACTTTACTTACAAGATGCGCATTTATATCCATGTTTGATTGATCCATCCATGGTTAAAAAACCTGGCCGGTAACTGCCGGTTACCGGTTTACCGGTCGGACCCGGAAAAAAAACCGGCCGAAATTTTTTCCCCTCTCCTCTCCATTGGATTCTCCTCCCCGTTGCTCATAAACTGCATGTGTGCTCCCCATCCAAAGACATCATCTTCATTATGAGCAGGCCCACTTGTCTCCCTCCCTTCCCCTTTTTGCTTAATAATTCAGCCTAAGTACCTCCCTCTCTTCGTCCATTTGCAGCAGCCCTCTCCCCTCCATTTGCAGCAACACAAGCCCCCTCTCTCCCTCCATTTGCAGCAGCACAAGCCTCCCTCTCTTCCTCCATTTGCAGCAGCACAAGCCTCCCTCTCTCCCTCCATTTGCAGCAGCACAAGCAGCCCTCTCTCCCTCCATTTGCAACAAAGACAAGCCTCCCTCTCTCCTCCATTTGCAAAGAAGACAAGCAAGAAGACACACCACACGCAAAGAACACAAGCATAAACAAAGAAGAACACAAGCATTGGCAGCACAAGCCTCCCTCTCTCCCTCCATTTTCTACGATTTTTATTTAATTTTTGGAGTTTGTTTTATCTCTGTTTTATATTTATTTAGTTTATTTGCTTGGTCTGCGAGTAGACATTGATTCTTCGGTGTGTTTTGAGCAAGGAGGAATGCATCAAAATCAAGACCAGTACCAGGATCAATTCCAAGGCAAGATGTAGTCATTTGATCATATTGAACCTATGGTTTTAAAAGTATATTATTTTATATAATTGCATACTATCTTTTTACAAATTGTTTTGAGATTAACTATTGCATGTTGTCATTATGCCTCCTTTGATTATTTGAATACCATGAATCATTTGCCACCCTAGCATGGATGATTTTAGTTGGATATATTTATATCACCAACATGGGTATCGTACAGATGCTTTGTCAAGCTTAGTTGTGATGGGTTCATTATCAAATGTGTCATAATGATTAATCTTGACTTAATAAAATATAAAATCATGGTGATTAGCCACTCTTGTTAAAATTTGTGTATCATGACAGGGTATATCATTGGTCTTAGTTAAACAAAATAGTTTTCGCTCAGGCGAGTGGATTGTGAATTGAGGGTGTGGATTTAACACGTTGTGGGTTGTGGTAAGATCGTCTGAGTAACTTGTCAAGGACTTAATCTTGTACGCCATTGAACTGGACCTTAATCGTACAACCACATGTCATGTATGAGCGGGACCTGACTAACTAATTAGTAATGTCTTAATTTCAGTTCTATCTTAGAAGTGTGAGCTGTGGGATAGATGTATACTCATGATGGCGCAAGAGGGGGGCCATATCTGGTCGGAAAGACATTCAGTAATAAAATCTTAGCGGGTAGAATTGGGTTAAGAAGGAGCTTTGTAAAAGGCTTATGATGATCACTTAAGTCGCACACCTAAGGAAGTGTGGTCAGACTCTTTGAGTTGATTAATCTCTTGTGGGAAAAGCTGTACAATCTCTGCAGAGTGTAAAACTATTTGAATAGTTATGTCCGTGGTTATGGACGTGTTTGGGGATTTTATACGAGAAATAAAGTTTCTTTATAAAATGAGTCGGAGTGTGAATGGAAAGTTTACTTGATGAATATAATATTTGTTTGGTGAATGGGTAATTTACTTGGTGGTTTGTCCTAGGAAGTGAATATGAAGTTCACTGTTTGTTTCAACGCAATTGTTTACTAATTATTATTCTTTTCAAATACGCATTTCAATCTATTTATTATATTTATCGTCAATGCTGCTTTCTGCAACATAACCATACAGCTAACCTTTGTCAAGTCGTGCATAAATACTATTTGCATACATTTCCCTACGGCTTGCTGAGTGTTTTATGTATTCACGGCTTTACGCCTTTGTTGATCAGTTGAAGAATATCAGGCTGCTCAAGAGTCCTCTCAAAAGGAGGACTATGAAGGTCTTGCATATTAGGATGTGTTCTCCACTCGATTGTCTGTAGGCATGTTGATTGGTCTTTCCAAGATTTTTTGTTCCGCTGCAAGAGTTTATTTGTTTATTTAGCACTGCTTGGCAAGTTAAGTAAACGTTGACCATAAGATCCAATTATTATTATTATTATTTTGAGATCTTTTTAGTTAAATCAAATAAATATATGGTATTTCATCATTGTTTCTTGTGTGAGCTAATTAATGATCTGGGACTAGTTCAAAATACACAGAAGGTTCTTGAATCATTTTTTTTTTATCCCGACAACAACACCTACTAGCTCATGTCCTTCGCCACCGACGAGGCCACACGCCCACGAGTGACCGCCGCCATCGCCGAGGCCACCGACACAGGGCTCAACGTGTGCCGCACATGGACCTTCAACGATGGTGGCTACCACATACTACAGATGACGCCCTTCTGTTACGACGAGGAGGTGTTCTAGGTGAGCATGGGTAGCACAGCACTTGCCTGATGAAATGTGTGCTCGGGTTGCGCTTTCCGTGTTAGATCAAATTAAAATTTCATTGGCTTGTAGCAATTTTTCGATGTGCACGCCATGCGATGGAATGGCTCTCTCGTTCACATGCCCAGCCATCACGTTGTGCTTGCCAAAAATTCTTGTTGAAACTATATGCCTATCATACATTTCTTGGAGAAAATTTTCTGTATCGCTAAAAAAAGGTTGTATCTCTACATAGCGTAGTGTTTCTTCGGGTTACTGATTGATAGCTGTGTTTGTCTTCTCATTTTGTAAGACATTAGATTTCGTGGTCAGCGAGGCAAGAAGGCATAAGATGAGGTTGATACTGTCACTGTGTAATAACTAGGAATATTGTGGAGGGAAGGCACAATATGTGAGATGAGGCAAGGAGGCTGGCCCATATCTTACTTCTGATGATGACGTCTTCTCTGATCCAACAATTAAGAGCTGCTACAAAGCTTTTGTTAAGGTAAAAATTATGGTTTGCTGGCTCAAATGGCACTCGCAAAATTGGTTCTTGATACTTGGTGTAGTGATCAAGAGAAATGTAACTCATCATAACTACATAAAATGAGTTGGCAATAACAGCTAATTATTAACACTGCAAATTTTTGGCTCCCAGCCTTTGAGATTTGTTGTCCTTCTATCATGTCTCAGAGTTTCAATATTACATGTTTGTTTCATATGCTTAGGCCGTTTTGACAAGAATAAACACAATCACAAATGAGTCCTACAAAGATGATCCTACTATTTTTGCCTAGGAGCTTATTAACGAGCCACGCTACCCTTCAGATCCATCATACGCCGGGGAAGGGAATACAATTGGTATTGATTTTCTGTCGAAGAAAATGTACCTTGAAGATAGAATTGTGAGAACTGGTATGGTGACAGCTTTTACTGCATTACTGACAAGTCAGTGTATCCGATCCGTGGTACTGATGAATGTGTATTTTTGTTCTTTACTTTTCAGCGATATAGCTGGTCAGGAAATATTTAGGAGTTTAATTCCAAGCTACATCAGAGACTCTTCAGTTGTTGTCATTGTATATGATGTTGCAAGTATGCTCTCCCCCTGTCATTTTTTCATCAGCAGCTGTTTGGAAACTCACAAGCATGCAACACATAAATAATTTCTTAAGTAAATTTTGATGTCAGATGAGCAAAAGTTGCAATTTTGACTAACAACTTCTTTTTTTAGTTAATTTCATATTAAATACGATTGATTGTATCTTTCCTCTTTTCTTCTATGCTTGGATCTGGTTCTTCTTCCCCGTGTACTAAGTCTCCAATGTCCCTATGAAAATTGAAAAGGCCACGCCATGTGTCAAGGTTGGGTGCTTGCTTGCTTTTATTTTTTGAAGTTGCATGGTTACGACTTTGATTTTGTAAAGAGTATGTTCTCTAGGTTTTGCTGCATCACCGAGTGTTGTAGTTGTCAACAACACATATACCCTCTTCATCATGTAGGCATGAAGTTGACCACCCTCCATGTTGATCGTGTGCATAGATAAAGAAGACAATGCCAAGGACACATGCATTATAGTCCCATAATTCATTTGTCTCATAAGGATTAAGTAACTATTAGCTTTAATAACCCTAAATGTTGTGAAGCTAGCAATATTTGGCTAAATAAAATAAGTTTGTCTACATTTAACTTTTAGCAAGGATCATTTGTTTCTGAAGTCATTTTTGCTTCATAGTGATAAATTTTTCAATCTGGTTACAGACCAATTTCGTTTCTCCAGGAGTTCCCAATTGGGTATCGGCTTGATCATATCATATTATTGATTATCTGTTGCATTCAAATGCAAGTAGCAAACAAGCTCCGCATACACTTATCTTTACTATTATAGAAGGAGGACCGGTGGTGGTGGTGGTCAGTCTGACATCTACCTCCCCTCATGAGTTGATAGGATTTTTTATGGATAGATGTGTATACATGCATATGTTACTGTAAGGATCGTCTGTGAACAATTAGATCATATGCACATTTGGTTTATGATAAGACTTTTTGTGGCTTGTGTGATCAGATGTGAACTTTGTACGCAACTTTTAGATGCAAGGATAATTACTTTATGAGTATTTATTTTTCAAGTTTAGAACATATATATGTTTATTTGATATCTGTTGCAACGCATGGGCACTCGGCTAGTCAGCACAAAAAACACGAATGACCAAATCAAATTGAGTGCGAATCATGGTGGCATATCTCTCGTAAATAGAGAGAACTTAACTGTGAGATGACATGAAGTAGATACAAGTATAACGAGAATAATCATCAATAAAGATCACATAACATCGATGACCCCTTTCGAAACGAAGAGAGTCGGGCCCCAAACATCGGAGTGAACAAGATCAAAAGGACGAGCCGAGACAGAATCACTAGAGGGATAGAGTTGCAGTTGCTTGCTAAGCTTGCTACCCATACAAGGTAAAGAAGTATCACAAGAAACAAACCCAAGAAGACCACTACCAACTAGAGACGATAGTCGCAATCTACAGAGATGACTCAAATGATGGTGCCATTGAGCAAAGAAAGCAGTAGAAGACACACCAAAAACATAGGTAGGTATAGTGACTAGCTGGCTGGTGGAGGCAGCAGAAGGAATGTGCAGCCAGTCGTGCTCCCAAAGACGTTGCGAATCACGGTGTCGAGAGCCATTACCAAGCAGAGTCCATGTACGGCGGTCCTGAACACAACAAGAGTCGGACTCAAGAATAACACCACAGTCGTGATCAGTGATCTGACAGGCCGACATAAGGTGTATAGTAAGCTGGGCAACATGAGAGACGGCAGGAATATGAAAGGAAGAAGTGGAAAGGATGCATCAGCCTGCAACAGGAAGAGAGGTACCATCTGCAGTCTGAACAGTGGAAAGAAAAGCTGTGAAACTCACAGAAGTGAGGCGAGTATAATCTGGTGTCATATGGAAGAAAAAAAAACACCAGAGTCCATGATCCACGGAGACAAGATACCGGACAAGGGAGGTGACGGCGACTAGCAAATGGCAGCAGCGGCAACGCAAGAGAGATGCGGAGAGCTCTCGGGAAAAATAGAGCAAGCACAGGCGGAGCAGAGGGAGGAGGCAGTGACTCGAGGGCGGAGGCGGTGAATAGTGGATTGGGCAAGGGTTAAGGTTTAAGAGTCTTGCTCTGATACCATATTGGAATGAACTCATATCTCTTCCAATAGGTCAAAAGCCAATTTAACTAAATTTGCCCCAAAGTTTTGATAACATGGACAAAATCCAAGGTACCAACAATTGAAAAATGCAGTTGTATAGCATATTAGCATTCAACGACCACTTTTCTGCTCAAGTTAATAAAGTATGGCCTATTTATGATCATGGTGAACAGATGATGACTCTGCAGCAGAAAGCGCTGACTTAATTATACTACGCTGCTCCATCAAAGCAAGCCACTTCTTAATTCTTAGGTTGTCTCACCTTATTTTAATGGATAGGAGCAGGGATCACTTCTTACAAGGAAAGGAAGTTCACAGAGAACTATAGGCAGGTCTCGCAGACGATGAAGGGCATCAGCCAGGATAGCGCTGGTGAAAAGCTGCAGGCAAAATCGTAGGATGAAGCAAATTTTCTGCCTGAAATAGTATACCACGGATCAAGAGCATGTAGGAATTAAACCTCTAAGTGATAGCTTGATACCAACCAAGCCTGCCTTTTCCATTCAAGAGAAAGGATAAAAATTTCAAGCAATAACCCCTTGCAATCCTTATCACTACATAAAAATACATCACGTTTCTCACAAAGATAACACATTCATTATTTACCAGGTTAATTCCCATGTTGAAGTGAAAAGTTCAGGCAATCAATAAGAGACAAGGTACAGAAGGAAATAACCATACCTATTCACGAGGCAAACAACGACAGGCGCCTTGGGATCATCACCCTCACACAGTAGTTCAAATAATTAAAGCTTGCAATTGACGAGGTGATGATGACTCTACAGACTACAGCAGATTGTACCAATTTTTCTACAGGAAAGCAGATTGTACCAATTCAGTTATGCTGATTTATTCTTTTGAGTATTTGCTTGTTGGGTTCTTCTGCCTATTAAAAGGGATATACGGCACAAGAACTGGTTTAGGGGGTACACTTTTCATGTGAAAAGAACTCCTGGAGCCTGGAGGAAGAGGCAAAGAGAAGATACTCAAACAATGAGACCCTTCAGCCAGGATACATAACTAGAATCCATGTTGTAGTTGATTGCCTATTCTAACAAAGACTCTGAAAGAATGTCATCTTCAGCTTCATTTGATCGTAAGAACAACACTATTCCTCACTTCCATTCCTGAGGAAGGATGCAGTATGCATGGTTGCTACTGATTGGAGAATATTGACACGTTGTAGATGCAAAGGATTTATTTGATGACAAAACCATGCATGAAACGTAAGAATAACACGAAAGGTCTGGGTGAACATGGCAAATTTCTGAACTTTCGTGTACTTCAAATTATTTGCACATCTTATGAGTTGAAACGCTTTAAAAGATCACAAAAGTTTCAGTAGCTTTAAAGCATAAATTTTCAGAACAATGTTAAGGGGAAAAGAAGAGTGAGAGGATTCTTCAGGCTGTAAGTATCAATGAGTCTTAAAAAAGAATCTATTGAGAAAGGTGAAAAGTTGTCGAAGATATCCCAATGCTATCTAACAACCGAAGCTAGTTTTATAGCCAGGGTGCTCTCTGAGTCAACCAGGAATGTTTCCTTCTATATAAGACCCACGTAATGACAGGAGGAGGGTACCTTATAAGATAGTTCGATTCTGGCAAAGTTCTTATCCAATTACACCTATCAGGGAAAAAGTATGCAGCTCAACATTTCATTAGGGCGCAACTAGCGCTCGGCGTACGATGGGAAAGCGCTTCGACGCAATATTTCTTTCATCGCATGTAACATTTTTTTCAACGTTCGTAACAAAAAAGATTTGTTTGGGGAAGAAGAGGTGGTGGGGAGAATACAACATATCAAAGAAACCAGATGCAATATTTCAAAGATTACATCTCAAAAAATCTCAGAAGAAGCTTTAAACAGTAAAAGAGTTGGTTTTGCAAAAAAAAAAAAAAAAAAACAACGGTTGCAACATTTTTAAAATTGTCGCAATGTTTTTTTTAACGATGACAATAAAAATAAACTAACTATCAAGTAAGAGGTGAGGCATCTGGAAACACCTATTGCAACAAAAATTGTGCAACATTTTTTTCAACCATCACAACAAAAAAAACTTACAAACTATCAAAAGAAGTAGTACTCCTTAGAACTACGTGCTCTGGCTGCCTAGATGGCCATCCCCGAGTGCTAGGAGGCAGAGAGAGAGAGAGAGAGATATAGATAGATGGGGACGTGGAGGTGGAGGAGACGGGGATCTGTGGGATGGAACCTGAACCCGGAGGCAAGAACAAGGCGCCTTGCTCTGATCTAACACGAGTAATCTCCGCCATGCTCGATTGGTTTCTTGCATGCAACAAAATTGAACTCCAGATCAAGGTCGGAAGCACTAGCTAGCTAGAACAAGTGACTGTTGAGAGAAGGAAGAAAAAAGAGATGTGTACGCACGCAGCTAGAGCGAAGAGGAGGAAGCCTGGGGGCACAAGAAAGGTGGAGACAGGGGAATAGCTAGAAAGGAGAAGTGCCGGTGGGGCGTCGTTAAGAGGAGGTGGGTGAGGTCATTAAATGGGAGGGTTAGTGGGATATCACAGACTGTGTCGGACATAGGGGTTCATTATCACTCGATAATGCGCGAAACAACAATTAAGTTTTAGCAATCACGAAGCGATGCATTCTGCAGATTATGATTCCGAATAAGAAAATAAAATGCGCTATATTAAGAGAGAATACGCAGAATCCAGCTCAAAAGAAATATGAATGTGATTATTGTGGATGACTTCTTTCTTTGGTCTATGGATTTCATTGCCTACCAGAAATCCTTCGAATATTTACACCGATCAATGGGAGCGTTACAGATACTGATACGACTCGGCTTTAGATGTTGGTGTAGAGGCGAAAGAAGATGGAATCGGGAATTAGAGTTAGAGCGCAAAGGATATGGAAAGCGATGGAGTTTGCCCTCGTGCCGTCGGACGGAACTGATTCCCGGCCAGCGCAACGGCTTTCAATCGACCGGATAGGGGGGGACTAACATGTTATTGCTTGCTTGATTGAGTACAATTGTGTGTGTGTGTGTGTGTGTCCTTTATACGAAGGACTAACCAACTAAACGCATCCTAAAGAGAGAGTTTACTATCTCAATTATCCATAAGGGATACAACCTAAATTATCTCAGAGGGATCGATTCTATCTACTGTCTTCCCGCCGTTGGCAAGGAGCAAGAGTCCTTGCCTTCCACGCCAAGCGGCTTGCCGTATTCGTCACGGTTGCACCGCCGGCTGAAGCGTATTCCTACGCTGATACTTCTTGCCAAAGTATCTGTCCGTAACAGATACCTTAAGCTCCTTGTGAAAGCAGGGGATTAGAATAAAGCATTATAGGTACTGATGAATTATGCTTCGAAAATGGAACAAACAGAACTGATCACTACAATGTCTTGATTCAGTTAAAAAAAACATTTTAACAGCACAAAGGGGATCTTTATGTGCATTCGTGGTGTGCATGCACACAAGCATTGGCAAGCACGTGCCTGTTTACATGTGGGCAGCTATTGACATGCACCTATGGGTCTTGCATTTTTCCCCCCTTTTCTAAATAGTGTTTTAGTTCAATTGTTGTCTGCAGCATCGGTGTTGTTACGGCTGTATACATCAAAATATAGTCACATCAAGTAAAATTAAAGCACAGTGAAATTGGTCAGCTGGCAGCAATTTAATAATGCTTACTATATCCTTTCTAATGCCCAACCAAGGGATAAGAGTTAATCACCAGTAATCTCCACAGGAACACATCCCTTTCACAAAATGGTGGAACCTGGAATTATCTCTAACAATAATATCCCTGCTTTCTACTTTAGAAATGAACTTCAATGCAGAGTGGCAGTCTACACAGATCCGCAAATTCTTCTTCACAATGATCGGTTTTGCAGCTGGCATGCTTATCAAAGCAAAAGCTACTGCAATCCTCTCACTGTGATAACGCAGAAGCCTCTCCTTTGCAGTATCTTCTAAATTACATGACAAGGAGCTTGTGTCCGGGACATAGCCTTCCTCCTTTATCCTCTCAGAGAGTTCCTCAAGTTTTTTATATATCTTCTCCTGCTGTGGGTGTGACCAATCCTCGGATCCAAACACATGAGTTTTCTTGTTAGCATCGACCCAGCTAAAACCAGGCAGCTTCTTAATCTGGCTATCCCTCATCAACTTCCTGACTGCCTTCACATCCTCCCATTGGCCAAAGTATGCATAGATCCCAGAAAGAGACACATGAACACCTGTGTTATCTGGCTCAAGCTTCATTAGATTGTTTGCTGCAATCTCCCCCAGCTCCTTGTTTCCTCGCATCCGGCAAGCTCCAAGCAAGGAGCACCAACCATAGGCATTGGGCTTGACAGGCATCTCGCCTATGAATTTCTCTGCTTCATCTAGTCTCCCAGCTCGACCATACATATCAATTATGCAGGAATAGTGCTCCTCTTTAGGCTCAATACCATGGGCATCCTTCATGGAGTAAAAATATCTTAGTCCTTCGTCCACTAACCCAGCATGGCTGCATGCTGTCATCAGGCTGACAAATGTAATGTGATTTGGCCTGATACCACTTGAAGTCATCCTATCAAAAGCTTGGATTGCTTCCCTCCCTTGACCATGCTGTGCAAATACGTTGATTACCGCGTTCCAAGCAATGTCAGTATGGTGTTCAATCTCATTAAACAATTGAATAGACAAACTTATGAGGCCACACTTTCCATACATATCCACAAGGGTGGAACCAACAAAGGAGTCCGTAATCAAACTTGACTTGATCACTTGAGCATGCAGCTGAGCACCTTGTTCAAGCAGAGCCTGCATGGAACAGCCCTTGATCATGCTCGAGAAAGTGAATTCATTGGGCTCAAATCCTTGCCTCCGCAGTTCAATATACATTCCAAGGGCCTCCTCAACACATTCAGCCTCGATGTAACCATCAATCAGCGAGGTGCCTGACACAACATTCCAACCTCCCGGGTCAATCTTCACCACACGAGAGGCATTCTCCACATCCGCAGCCTTAGCATACATGTCGGTTAGCGCATTCCTCACAGAAGCCTCCAGTTCGAACCCCGCCTTCATTACACAACAATGGATGCTTCGGCCGAGCCACCCATCCTTGAGCCCTCCCGATGCACTCAACACACTGCAGAACACATGCTGGTCAGCTCCAACCAGTCCCTCGCGTTTCATATCCCGGAAAGCTAGAACGGACGCCTCAAGGCTCCCATTCTTAGCGTACCCGTCGATCATGGCAGTCCACGCAACAGCATCCTTGTGCGGCATTTGGTCAAACACCCTGCACGCTTCAGCCAAGAGCCTGCATTTGGAGTACATGTCCGCAAGGTTGCTCGCTACGAAGAGCTCGGTGTCGAAGCCGAGCCTGAGGCCGACGCAGTGCAGCTGCGCGCCGGGGATCGAGGCAGCGAGGGCGGCCGCGGAACGCGCCGCGCTGGAGAGCACGAACTGCGTGGGCGCGAGGCCCGCGCGGCGCATGGCGGCGAAGGCGGCTAGCGCGTCGCCGTGCATGGAGTTCTGGGAGAGGCCGGAGACGAGGGTGGTCCACGAGACGAGGTTGGGGCGGGGCATGGCGTCGAACAGGCGGAGCGCGGAGGGGACGTCGGCGCAGTGGGAGTACATGGTGATGAGGTGGTTGGTGAGGAAGGTGGACGCGGCGGCCGCGCCGGAGAGCGCGAGGCGCGCGTGGATACCGCGTCCGCGACGGAGGTCGCCGGCGCGGCCGCACGACTGGAGGAGGGCGGCGAGGCTGAGGGAGTTGGCGGCATCCGGTGGGCGCCAGTGCTGGCCGCGGAACTTCCCCATGCGGGAGGGGCGTGGGACATTTTTAGCTGCGGCCTGCAAGAATCATTTTTACGGAATTTCGCCGCTCGCACTGACAGGTGGGGCCTATTTCGGCTGCTGGGCTTCAGCGCAAGACCTCAGCTCAAAAGGCCATGAACAACCATTAAGTCCTTGTTTGGATGGGCTGTCAACCCACGTGGAAATTAATAAATTCCACCTCTTTTCCACGTGTATGGGCCCCAATGCAGCCCATATAAACAAAGCCTAAGATATTAAACAAATCAAAGGTATAGAGGGCCCAGTCCAGGATGAGGCCGCTACTACTGTTGCTTTGCTTGGTAAGTTTTGAATCATGACAGGGTCCTTTGCGTAAGAGTGTAAGACCGGCTCATGCGATTCGGTATCCTCGTTTTTGGTCAATCCGCGGGTGTCGACGGTGCAGTGAATATCTAGGCCTTATTTGGTGCAGTTTCTCAATCGATTCTCGTGGAGCTGTACCAAACATCGTGATTCTCAAAATCACTAGATTCTGCTTCTCGCGAAGAGCTGTTCGCGATTTGAGGTAGGGACAAAATTCATGCAAACCAAAATTTTCTAAACCGATTTGAGTTTCTACCGGGTCCGATAGAAACTATTTTAGGCCGAAATTTTTAACCCTGGTACCAGCTAGCCAGGTTTGTGAGCACCGAGTCCGAGCAATACATAGCACGGGCCATATTGCATCCACAGAAATATACAACAGGTAGAATGACCTGAGGGGGGAAAAGAACCTAACAATCCCCAATCTCCCCCTTTCAGAACTATCTCAACAAGTAATTACACCACAATTCAGTGGTTCTTGAGCTCTACAAAGGAGCCCTCGTGGAAGAACTATACAGCTCGCCCTCCACAAATCACAAATCCAGTCCAAAACACTGGACTCCGCAATACTCATTGGATCAAACCTCTAGGACTAGAAACGCATCTACATCGTGCATACATAATTCACGAAAACTTGGAGGTGTTCAGCCTGCCCCACCATTTTCGCTTCACGGAGTTGGGCGACGATTCGTTGCCACTCCCGAGCTTGTTCAGGATCACCTTCGTCTCCCTTATGCGCGAGCCGAAATCCTTCTTCCATGAGTCGAAGTTTTGCTTTAGCCTGCGGAGTTCCATGTCTGGGTTCAGGCTGGCATCGGCCTGCCCAGACTTGACCTCAACCAAGAACTTGGCGTCATCAGCGAAGACCTGACTCCGCTGCTCGAATTCTTCTGCCAGGCGGCCAATGACGCTGAGGCTGGCATTCATTTCCCGCCCAAGGGTACGTGGAACCAGCTGGGACGCCCCGCCAATGTGATTCCCATTGCTCTCCCAGCTCTGGTCCACTGATGAGTCAGACATCCTAGGTGTCTCATCAAGAGCAAGACTCTTCTTTGCTACAGATAAGCTTGATTGCAACGATCGCATTTGCTTCTGCCACATTTCTTCCATTGCTTTCATTTTCTGCTCGTACTCTAACCATCGGTTTTCGTATTGCTGAAGCCGCTGATGAAGCATCTCATTCTCTTCATCCTTTTCTCGAACTGTGGCCTCGGCCTTTAGGATTCGCCTTTGTAGCTCAGCCAAGACAGATGCCTTTATCAAAATTTGGTCACCCTCTGCCTCCTGAATTTTTTTAAGAATGTGTTAAATACACTAATACAGGCAAACAATGTAATGAAAATTTCTACAGTTCTGAATGCATCAAGCAGGGCAAGAGCAACATTATCAGGTACTTGAGGTTTACTTGGAAGATAAAGCTCGTGCACATAAATGGGAAAAGCCAGTAACAGACCAGAGACAGAAATGTACTATACCTTCTTTGATTCAAATTCTCTTAAAACGTTCAGTAGATCAACATTGCCGGCACATCTTCGAACAAGACAACCACGAATAACTTCACATTTATGAAGATAACAAGGAACAAGCAACAGTGTGTCAGATTACCACTTCCATTTCATGATGTTCTTAACAAAATAAGATCAAGAATCTTCGTACCAGATTGTATTACCACTGAAGCCTTCCGGATATTAATAAAATATCTTCTTGCAAGCCAGCATCTTAGATTTCTCTGCAAAATAGTGGTTGCCCTGTGTTTCCTCAACAGATACGAATACATTTGTCTTGCATTCTCACCGCGAATGACTGCAAATTAAGAATAGTGGGTCCAATCCGTACAGTAAGCTGAGTAGGAAAAGACATAGCAACAAGAAAATACAATAAAAATAGAATAAGACAGTAGTTTGGAAGAAGTACATGATTGAAGATCCAAAATTCCTCTTATGCGCTCCCTTGCATGAAGACGGGCCTGATGCCCTCTGAAACAGCTTTGAACCCTTAAAATACCATGCAGAGTACGATTCCGAGTATCTTCAAGTTTGCCAATCTTCAGTTCCCGAAGATCAAAGGAAGCAGTAACAGAAGGTAATTGTCATTAAATGCTTAAAAAATGAGTAACATATAAATGTATAGATAAACATTCCAGGACAACATGACAATATGCGTAATAAATTTATAGAGAAACTGTAAATATATGTAGTTGACAATATGTGTAATAAATTTATAGAGAAACTGTAAATATATGTAGTTTTTAAACATGTAATGTTCATCCAGAGAAACATCAGAGGGCAACAGCTTTACATGGAAATTGGAATACATTCATTACCATGGAAATGGAAATGGAAATGAACAGATGAAAGCAAGATGTTTAGCTGACCTGGCCAGTTCGGAAGAACAATTTTGTGTAGCCAACTTGATACATCTCAGGCAAAATGTTGAACTGATGAAGAATTGCAACTGAAACACTAAGGGGATCTTGAGATGCGACATCCTCGAGAAGAAGAAAGCCATACCTGATAAATTGAATCATAAACTTTTGCAAAAAGAACAAAAAAAATGGCAGAAATTTAATGTAGCTATTCAGAGATTTGATTTACCGTCGAGCAAACTTCTGATGTGTCATTCTTGTTGGATACCCTGATCTTGAAATCCGAACAACCTCAAGAACCCCACAGCATTTGAGTTGTTGAAGCACAAGTCCTTGTTCGTAAATTGCAGGGAGTTGTAAACTGTTTGGTTTAATGCAACGAATAAAGTGTGGTGTTGTACTTTCAAGTCTTTGCATAAGTTGGAACAACTGTCCCTACAAAATTGTAAACACACCGTCAACAAATTTGATCTGGTTGATTCAAGATCTAGTGAAATGGTTATTTGGCAGCACAAAAATTCCTACCTTAAACTTCATCGCTACACTTAACTTCTGTGAATCAGCAGCACTAGATCTGTATGGAATGGATACTGAATTCTCAGATTGAGCAAGCATCTTAGATGCAAATATTTGTGGTAGGGAAGATTTGCATTTGGCAAGGAGCTGAATTGAGTCCATGTGCAACAAATCTCTATTCTTCTCAAGAAAACCCGATGTGTCATACGCCACCTGATCATCAAGAAATAAAAATAATTTTGAGAAATGGTAAGAGAAGGATGGGTGTAAATATAAAAGTGGGTATGTGGCAACTTCCAACCTCTCCTGCATAGTGACGGACAGCAAAAGCCTTGCCTCTTTCTCCTCTAAAGCAAGAATTAGTGTTAAGATGTTGCTTAAGTTTGTTTGCAAAAGTAAGATCTGTGGCATTGGGGAAAGTAGATTCCTCATCCAGCAGAGACAACAATCCCAGTGGTCTCTATATCCAGTAAAAGAAGTATGCAAGATAGAGAATGTTAGACAGTAAGAACTTATGAATTAGTAGCAGCGTTTCTAAGCCAATTTACAAGATATACACAAACCAAGAGAACTTAAAAATTACCAAGTATTCAAATAATAATAGAAATTATGCGCGCACATAAAAGAAAAAAATAAGAAATTACCATAATCAGTGTGAATCATCTATAGTGTTATGGAATTCATCAAAATTCAAGCAAGGTAACCCAATCTCGTCCCTTGATGGGAAACCAAGTCCAGTGGTGACAAGCCAATTAAAACCTTGTTTCCCTAATACTAGTTATAAGTATCACCATGGTTTGAGAAACCAGTAACTCCATTAACTTGTAATAGTATTATACCAGTCAAGGCTAGAATGAGTTAATCCAGCAGTATTGACCAGGTTTTGTACAAGCCCATTTATCTCTCACAATGAAAATATTTGCATATTGGTACATTCAGAAATTCGTATATATTTTCATTGTCACTGGTATAAATTTAACTAGCACATATTTGCTTGACACAGAATAAATATAAGAAGATGGTAATTACGATGAAGTTCAAGTCTTTGGACATTGCCAAACTTTCCAGCAAAAACAAAAGCAAACAAGGTAAAGGAAATGGACTTGTTTTTCTCTCACAAATAATGAATTAAGCTCTGTTGTGGGCTTTAGGCAGTATCACTCAGCTTTACTTATGTTCAATATAATGAATTAAGCTCTGTTGTGGGCTTTAGGCAGTATCACTCAGCTTTACTTATGTTCAATAAAGTAGGCACGTGTTTTCTTTTAAGGCAGTACTACTACATTGTGAATTTACAGCATTCTCCAAAGACTTATAATTCTAGTGACAAGCAGTGAAGGTAATGGCCCATACTTTCTCGAAGAGATTCAAACAGCCCTGATTGTCCTCAAACTCAACTTTTGCCCAGTCAATGCCATCTTCAACATATTCCTGTTAACAGGAACCAATTATTTTTTAGGAAAAAATGACAGGAAAATACAGAAATAGTGGTATGAATAAATAACAACTCTCAAGTCTTCCATTTAGTTAACACGAAGGACTAGAAAATAGCAGGTTCAAGAAGCACATGCAATACTTTTCTCTAGAAGGAAAAAGGAAGACCAAGAGAGCTTGTGACACTAACAGTGTAAAACACTATAATAATGCAAGATTTGTGGAACTATGATTCAGTAAGCAAACTTAACAGGATGAAAGTAGCAACAAAAATGCTTAATTATTGTAAACCCTATAACAAAATAAGGAAAGTAGAGATTAGAGAACCATTACTCTAAAAAGTACACCTGTTGGTCTCAACTAACTGAGTAAAAATTGCAAGTCTTCAACATGGATTCTGGAAGTTAAACCATAGCAATAACTCACCTCTTGCTCGAGCTTAAACAAATGGCGATTGAAATGTTGTTGTAGCCTCTCATTGGCATAGTTAATGCAGAACTGTTCAAAACTGTTCTTCTGCAAATTTGTAGTATGTCATGAGAAGCCATTTGCCATTTAAAATGTGATGACTGCAGGCAAAAAGGAAGTGCATTACATCAAATGATTCAAAGCCATAGATATCAAGAATACTGATTGATCTCCCAGTTCGATGCTTGCCGACTGAAAGAGACTTGTTAATTTGTTCCTCAAGCCACTCAAACAAACTGGCATAGAGTGATTTGGCCAGTGCATCTCTTGTGTCAATTGCCTGCAATATTCAAAGAGAGGTGGATGCATAAGATTTGTAAATTTAATAGCACTTTCATGACTACTATTGTTACCTTGCTAGTTGAGAAACCATACTAACCTGTGAAAGCGTAAGGTTCTGGACAATATTTTCATTATTAACTTTCATATGCCTCTTTGACAAAGCTAAATTGAGATCTTCAATACTGCAGCCAAGAAGTCTTGCGACCATTTCCGCAGCTGAAAAAGCAGGACCTATTCAGTTAATAAATAAAGTAGTGCCAGTGTGCCACCCAGTGATACAAATTGTTATTTTGTGTTTAATTTTTAACATTTGCAACAGGTGGGCTCCTTCACACCAAGAGTTCAGTTTCATGCACTATCTCAGAAAAAAGGAAGGTGGGCAATTCTACTCATATGTCAAAAGTTCTCATGTTGAGGCTCAACCAGGGAAAAATCCCAGCCGGTTTTCTCGGGTTTTGCAAGTTCAAATTTTGAAATTCGGCTGGTTTTTAATCAAATTCAAACGATTCTTATCCGGAATTTTTCCGGTTTGAACGGTAACCGGCCGGCCGGCGGGAAATGCCCCGGGACCGGTATTGGATCCCTGGGCTCAACCACGCCTAAAACAAGGACTCAACACAGCCTGGGATCTATAATTCACATTGGACCAAGGATAAAAATCCCAGTACCGTTGGAAAAACTATCCGTAACGGTAACCGGCCAGTTCCCCGAAAAACCGGAAAAAAAAGAAGGATGAAATTCGAAAACTAAAATTTGAATTGCGAAAGGTTTAAAACCGGTTACCGCCCAAAACCGGAAAAAACGCTACCAAAACCCGGAACCAAAACGGGAAAAAACAGAGAACCAGTTATGGGTAATTAGCAATTGGAATAATGCGAATATTAATTAAAAAGTGTTTAATAAAGTTAATTGTAATGAATGATAACTTTGTTATGAATATTGTGTGTATGTATTCATAGACCCAATGGGCAATATATATAGAGTATATAAGAGGTGTATGCCATACACATATAAGGCAATACAAAAGGTAGATAAGGAAATATAAAAGAGTTCATATCTCTAACATATCTCTAACACCCCCCTTAAATGCAAAGTGTATGCAATAGTATTGCATTTGGAAAGGGTTGACACTAAACTAGGTAAAATCCAAAGTCCGAGTTTTAATAATATCATCGTAGCAAGCAGCTCTTGGAAAATATGTCGACAAAAGATCTCCTATCCGGGTTGTGCGACAGCCCATAAAGCACAAGGTGCGGGAGCAAAGTCGACCACGGCAATACGAAGAAGATGATGAAATTGATAAAAATAGAAAAACTATAAAATAAGTCAAGAGCAATAGATAAAAGCATGCAGCGCAGATCGAAGCCCAAGACAGCGGCGGCGCAATGCACAAGAAGTGCAACGGAGACGCAAATGCGGAGAAGCACGGTGGCTTTAGAAGCTCGAGGTGGCGGCTAAGAGAGAAGTGGCGGCATCATAAAGAAGTCTACGAACGCGGCTCGAAGAAAAGAGTGACGACTGCTGTCATGCAAAAGAAATTCCTATGCTTCTATGACTGACAATAAATTTATGGACTCACGTGGCTTAGACGAACTCAAAGATAAAGATTTACGGACGTGGATAGATGCAACGGAAGCAATGACACAAAGAAACAAAAACCTCAAACAACTAGCAGCAACAAGCTTTAACAGTAGAAGAAGTTGTAAGAAGCTTGAGCTAGAGAAGCTAAAGTAGAAACCGGAATTATGCAGGTAGACGCAGGAAAAGAGGTGCCTTTCCAACGCCAATCGAATGGAAAGAGTTCCTCCAAGAGCCAGAATCCAACCCAACCACGGGTAGGCACCAATCTGCAGAAATAGAGGGGGGTACTAGAAAGAGATCCAAAGGCGTTGCCTTTAATTGGCACGAGCCAACCGGGCGCAGAGGCCAAGAAACCTCTTCAACTCCTCTGTCTATCTTCCTCTCAAGCCGACGTCAAAGCAGAGGAGCTCCTCCCCAAACTCATCGTACGAGGTGCGGCTCGGGTGGTAGATCCGCGAGAACTCCCTCCGGACGGCGGCCAGGAGGTCGTCCACGTACAAGAGGTAGACCACGACGAAGACAAGGCCGAGCGCGTGGTGGAAGGCCCACCTAAGCGCGTGCGGGCCCTAGGAGAAGCCGTCCTCGGCGAGGCGCTCATCGAGGAGGCGGGACCGGACGAGGGCGTCAATCGGCGAACCCTTCAGGGCGGTGACCGGGTGAGTAGCGCCGAATCCAACCAGGGGTAGAGCCGCGAGCTGGCCAGCCGGATCCGGTGTAGGGGCCTCGAGGCAAGCCGAGGCGGAGGCGGCACGGACAAGAGGATCCAGTCGAAGCCGGAGAAGAGGCGGCCTGGAGAGTTGGATCCTTCGAGGCGAAGTCAAGCACCAAAGGCCGCCCCCAAGAGTGAGATTCCCGGGGGCAGCGGCGACGACGGCGGCCGGAGGCGGCGGCGGTAGCTACAAAAACTCTAACCCTAACATTTGCTCTGATACCATGTTATGAATATTATGTATATGTATTCAGAGACCCAATGGGCAATATATATAGGGTGTACAAGATGTGTATGTCATATACAGATAAGGTAATACTAAAGGTGGATAAGGAAATACAAAAGAGTTCCTATCTCTAACATATCTCTAACAAACTTAACTAGCATACTAAAAACAATAATGGAGTAACAATTCATACAATACATGGTTAAAAAACGCGAAGGTTGTGCAATGTACTAAGTGTTATCAATGTTGTAAATTCAAGCATATTTAGCTCATACAATAGGTAATTTAGCACAAAAAAGGGCCTAAACCAACCTATTTTGTTCATTATGCAGTTATAAATTCAAATTTAAATTTGAAAATTTTCGACCGATTTTTTTCCTCCCAGTTCCCACCGGGATTTCCGTTTACCGCCGGTTACCAGCCTGGTTTTTTTCCTTGCTCTGGACCCTCCTAGTCTCATTGTTGAACTTGCAGTTATCACAATTTCTCTCTTTGCAAATAATATAGTAGGTCTTCTTCTTCATAAACAAACAAGATAGTTTCAACAAATAAGAGGATATGTTTTAAACTCAGGACCTCGTAGCCATAGACTATGGTACCAAGTTAAGTTTCAACTTTCATGCACCAGCCATGTTAAGAAAAAGTTTGACCTTTTAGGGGAGTGCAAGGAATGCAAGCATTTCTACTCAAATTTCAACAAGTACTGCTCAACAGTCAACATGGACACATTATGGGACATGTCAGCAAAATCTGAAATCATTCACACAAAAAAACCAGCTATATTTCACATGGTTCATTATCTGATTACGGTTTGTGGAAACTGGAAACAAGCAACTTCAAACTTTAGAATTCCAAAACACAAACAAAACAAGACAGACCAGAAATCAGTCAACAAAATTCACTATAAGGTATACAAAATCTTGTTATCATCAGAATGTGTGCTCGAAAATGGAAAACCAAAACTATTTTTCTGAAATGGAGATGAAAACAATGTGACCAACAACAAAATGAGTACAACAAGGAACAGAAGAGAATAAGAAACTATGCCTGGTTAATTAGTTACAGTCTAAATCAACTGCTGGTCACCACATTATTGAATGAAAACATAAAATGCTTTGCTTTACCTTCATCTACAATGATCTCAACATGATTTTCATTATCAATAACTGTGAAAGAGACATCTCCCAGCCAAAGCACTGCAGAAACCATTGCAAAAACATTATCTTGGTCTTCTTTGCTGATATGAACAATGTTCATAGCTTCCTAAAAAAAAGAAAAAAGTCAACAAACATGATACGGCAAAGAATAAATACAAATATGGAGTTGCTCGGTTGCTCCATGGAATTAGCGTGATATTTCAAAGTCTTATCGCACCCTAGTTAATGTAAAAAGGATCATTTTCTGTAGAATGAGGCATCAAACATATTATACCGTTACAGTGCGAAACATTTGGGCATCATCCACGCCAGCAATCGAATAGCAACAGCTCTGCTTCAGATATTTGTATTCATCCACCTTCTTCAAACCCAACTTCTCTGTATCAAAACATTATAAAGAAAGTTTATACAGTCGTAACAGTTTAGTGAAGTACTCAAGTACTGTGCAGAGCAACATCGAATTGTCAATAAGATGTGAATATATGATAAGAACAAACAATGGTTCTTCCGATACATAGAAGGAAAAGGACTAGTTTCGAAACAAGTTTGAGAGGATATAATCAGATGTCAATTTTCATCATCTGTATCAAGCAAATAAGCCAGGGAATGACCAATTCAAGAGTGAATGAATAGATTATGTACCTCTGAGAGACGTAGGCGCACCAGCACATAGCTGATAAAAAATATGGTAAGAGCGCTCACCAACTGCACATTGTACAACCCTTGACTGCCATGGTGAAAAAAGGATGTCATATTTGATTAGGTATTATGAAACAGCACACTCGTCTTTTATTAAGAAAAGTATAACCACAAGACCAGAAATTACCTTCTCAAGTAGAACTGACCATGCAGCGAGATGATCAGTAAATTTCATCAATCATAGTCACAAAATTAGTATGGAACCAGAAAGTGGTAATGAACTAATGATATAGAGCAAAGGTACTCGGTAACATTTGCGTACATGTTTGAATCATGGCACCACATATTCTTCCAGTTGTACTGAAATGAATTTCAATAAGCTTCCCCTGTAATCGAGAATAAGAATATTAGTCAAAGTCTTTGTTCTGCACTGCAGTATGGTGATACCCAAAAGAAATAACTTACGAAACGACTTGAGTTATCATTTCTTAATGTCTTTGCATTGCCAAAAGCCTCAAGTATTGGGTTGGTTTGTAGGATCTCATATTCTATGCCACTTCCACCTCCAAGAGAAGCCAAATACTGCATAGCGATCTTTGCTGTTTCTGTTTTTCCTGCTCCACTCTCACCACTATATGAAAAAAAAAAGGCAGCATGTATTCACCTACTCACTATACTTCGTGGTGTCCACGTGCTTAAAATCTAAAATGAAATTTATTGCTCAAATGACCTCATAAAACAAACAAGTTGAACGAGCAAACTTAAGTGTAACTTATTCATTGAAGTAAAATGTTTCTATCAAATGAACATTATTTTATCATATTTTCAAAGGACTTTTAAAACCACTGGCTATTTGTATCAAAGGAGGTACAGAAAAACTATAAATTCTGGTGTTACAAGAAAAGTGATCTACCACATTTTTACTGACTACAAGTGAACCACATAACAGAAAAGGTACATGAGATTTCAATGTTGCCTTGTTATTGTATCTCTTAGAAGCTCAGTACCCACTGAAGTCCTAATTCTAGTAAGCTAAACAGCAGTGCATCTTTTAATCATCTCGGCGGAATCCTTATGGTGTGAACTTAATTGATGAACAATACAGTAATTTCTCCATAGATGAGGCAACCAGTATAAGGAAGTATATTCACTGGTGGGTCACTGTTTATTCTGTTCAGCTGATGGGGGGGAAGCAGAAAATAAAAAGGTAACATTCTGGAAAATGCATATTTTATGTGGCTTAACTCCATTTTCTATCATACATCAACTAAGGTACAAGGCTTTATTACACTAACAATCCCATTGAATGCTTCTGACTGGAAAAAAAACCTTACCAACCTTATAATAATAGACTGGTTAACTTCATCTGTAAATGAACATAACACTTAGTTAGGCATAAACGTAGATTGTACCAGCAAGGTAAATGAATCAACAATAGCGTACTGACCTCTTTTCATTTCACGAAGTGCCGAATCTGCTATTGCGTATACGTGTGGATTGTCCATTGTTTTATTTCTATATGCCTCGATGTATTCATTACCATATAGTGAAACTTTCTTAAAAGGATTGACAGCCACCAAAACTTGACCTGCTTTAGTCTACAATACAATAAAATATCACTAAGAAAGCCATAGAACTCCAGAAGAAAAGGCAAAGTTAAGATCTGTCCTCACATAAATCATGTCTTGAGAGTATCTGTACTGCAAATTGTACAGCACTGATGGCTCACTTAGATAACTAAGCTGCATAAGATCGTCCACTCCATCGAGAATATCAGGATTTGCAGGTTGAAGGCTCTCTGTTTTCAATTTCAGTACCTTAAATTGGAAGATTGAGAGTCAAATCATCGTGCTTTAAAGTGATAATAAGACCTTCCACAAAGAGATCAGGTTGCTTACTTTCCCTTCAGAAAGCTTTAGTACAGACTCATCACCAGAGGTTGTAAGTACAGTGCACAAGGCCCAATCACCATTTGGAAGCTGACAAAAAAACCTATGCTTCTGCAACAAGTTTAGGGTAGAAGGTGAGTTGGCATTGTACTCCAGGTTGTTAAAAAGATGCAAGAAAAATTAAATTGTACAAGTCCAAAAGTCAATCAATGTAAAATATGATACTAAGACTAGGTTCAAAGTTTCCTGTAGACTACGAACAGGTGAACTTCAAACAGGCCTGCCCTGCTGAGTTGGGAAATCATACATATAAAGAGTGGATACTGGTTGTCTTAGTAACCACCTGGATGCTTCTCTTAATGTACTAATGGGTTTATACAATGGCAGAGCTTAAATATGGCAAAGAAAGGAACAGAAGATAAGAAGGCATCTCTGTAACTAGCAGTCAAATTTTAATTATGTTTGTTTCAGCCATCCACTGAGAAATAAATTACACCATTTTACTATACACAAAATCCAATTTGACTGTCAGGTGATGTACCAAGAACGAATAGTGATGAGATGCCACGATAGACACATGTCAACCCAAACACCATCAATTACCAAAATCACAACAGAAAAAAGTAGGAATAGTTGAAACACCATTAGCTGATAAAAATTGTAGGAGACCAAGCTTAACTAGTTTACCAAAGCTTTAATAGTAAATACTAAAAAGTTTCTTACTCCTTGAGAGATGAAATGAAAAAGGTTTTGTCTTGCAGTAAAAACTAAACCAAAGGTGTGGTAAACTCCCTCAGGTCATATTTATGCTATTTTGGTGCTAGGAGCAATCTTCATGACAGATCACACTGACACACTGCGATAACAGCCTAGAAGGCTGGAACTGCAAAAGTCACATTCCGATTCTCACAAAATAAAAATCACATTCCAACACTCCTGCCACAAGCTTAGCTGCACCGTCTTGACATTGCAACAACAAGTAGAAACATTTACAAGTAGCAATACCATGCACAACCTAAAACACATAAAATCACATCTTGGTAATTGGGCGCTCTCACTTGTTTGTACACTGGGGCTCCTACAGGTGACTGACATAGCGTCAGCATGAATTCCATGAAAACTATACAAAAACCTGCAAGTATCAACTGTTCGGTAATTCACAAATCACGAGATATTATACAAATACCAACTGACCAAATTTCTAACATCATATCCTTAACAATTCTCACATTTCAAAAGTATCAGAAATAAAAGGGGAAAAAATAAAAAGCGCACCTTTTTAGCACCGTAGGAGCTCGTGTCACCCCACCTCGCGTCGCGTGGCGAGGGGCCCGCAGCTGCCGTAGGCGACGACCGCCGCGGTGTCACCGCTGCCGCAGCGGCACCAGCAGCCGTCGAATCCACCTCCCCGCCACCTCCACCCCTCTCCTCTTCCTCCACCGCCTCCTCCGTTGTCGCCGCCTTGGAGCTGTAGGGCGAATCCGCGTCACCCTCAAACCCAACGACCTCCCCATCCTCCTCCTCCTCCGCCGCCGCCGCCTTGGCCCGGAGCCCAACGCCGTTCACCGCCGGCCCGCCGTCGACGACACCAGCCGCTGCCGCTGCCGAGTACCTGTAGTCGAGCGGCATCGACCGCGCGGCCTGCAGCTTGGTCGGCCCCCTCGCCCGCAGCGCCGCCGACTTCCGCAAGGACCGCACCTCCACCGACGCCATCGCCCGGCCGGCGAGCCCGGAGTCACCTCACAGAGAACCAAACCCCGGTTCTCCACGGGATCTCAGCTCAACCCACCTCAAATCCACCCGACTCCTCCTCCAAAGCTCCTCCCGCTCCCACCCAGCGCCAATCCACGCTCCCACCCAACAAACACCTCCCAAAACTCCCAAAAAACCGCAAAAAATTCACAGAACCAACCGATCTCGCGAACCGCCCAGGCCTGCGCAGAAATGACGGCACGAGCTCGAGACCCTCCGGATGCGATGCGTACCCCGCGGCTCCTCTCCTCCTGCACAGCTCGCGTGAGCCTCCCTCTCTCTCCCCGAGGCCAGCGACAGAGACAGAGAGGGAGGGAGGGCGGCTGTGGCTCGGGAGAAGGAAATATTTTAGCGGAAGTAAGGCGGCTCGCTTTTAGTATAGCTAATTTCGTGCGGGTGGTTTAAAAATGTTTAAATTTAAATGGGACAGAGTCGCACAGATGCCAGAGATGTGGCCGGGTGTGTGGAGGCCTCTCTAATACTGACCATCTCAGTCATCTTTTATTTGCCATATCATATCATTTAAAGTTCTAATTAGAGAAGAAAGTATGTGAAAAAGAAAATATATCATCTCTTATATAAGAAATAAACTGGACACGTAAACTATCGTAAATTGTGAGTGTGTAAATGGAGAAGTTGTGTTGAAAATAAATAATTTTATAGATAAATTATTGAAGATATTGTCTCTAAGGTTGTTTGTAGACGAGTTGAAGCCTTTAGAGACAACCTCAAAAGACAAACGGCTTAAATCAAGTGCTACAGTACAAAAGAATATAGTAAAATTACTATAATATATTTCGCTACCGTAGATATCTCACTATTTCTATAGTACTACTGCCGAGCGATGTTTACACAGATTTATAAAAATTTAAATGTTGATTCTTTGTAGTACAACAGAGAATTCGGATCCAGCTAGATGGGACGAAGGAGCAGGAGTCGGGAACGGTGGGTAGCGGTTGCCTCGGTGTGGTGTTAACGGCGCTAACGGTTATGGCCAAGTGACTGCACGCCTGCGTGGGTGTAGCTGTACTGAAAATGGTAGAGTGGTCACTAAGGTTTTCAAAATTGCAAACAGATGTTGGAGATGGACCACAATTGTCCATACTCTGTAGGACTCCTAGACGCTTGCTTCAACGGCTTGTTTGTCTAAAGTAAGATTTTGTTTGGAATGCTAAAATTATTTTAAATTTTTACAAGATTTTTATTATTTTATATGAAGTTTATGTGTTCCAAGCCCATCTAACCGTCAGTCTGAACTCCTAGGATCAGTCTGGTCGATGCTCGTTTTGTGCGCGTGTGAACCATAGATCATAAGGACTTTGACATTGAAGGCTCCATTGAATAAATAATGCTCGCTTTTGTCGATTGACTTGTGGGACTACTGAATTTCAGCATGGGTGCGGTACACTTATTAAGCCTTTTTATTAGCGCGCTTAGCTTCGGTGCCCATATAGACTACGACTATATAGCCCCATTTGACAGAAGTTAGGTTCCATGTATAAGTAACCATAAGATATGTTTTTGGCATATCATGTTTTTGCTTTCTTAAAGGCAACCCGAAGAAGTGCCACCAGGTCACGCGATGTGAGTCGCCTACCTACCTATCATATATAAAAGTGGGTATTGGACCGTGCCGGCGTCGTGCTTTGAACCGCTTCGTGCCGTGCCAGCTCGGCCCGATCACCCCACCGTGCCGTGTCGTGTCGGCCCGCCTCGTCTCTTGTCAGGCTCAGGCACGGCCCAAAGCCCGCCGTGCTGGGATCGTGCCGTGCCAACCCAAGCCCAGCACTAAGTAACTATAGACGTCTGAGAAGACGACAACCAAGTCTCCACCGTCCAGGAAGACAAAAACGCCCGTGGGCTAGGCCGGGTGACAGAAGGGAATGGTTGGTTGGGCTAGGGCGGTGTGGGGGAGTGATTGGGTCAGGCTGAGGGAGGGATTAAGAAGAACGGTAAGGTTGGGTCTATTTCGTCTTGTCTTACCCAAGCACGCCCAACCGATCGTGTCGTCGCGCCCAACGCGTCAGATTCTCGTGCCCGCCCGCCTACCCGCTATTCGCTTTGTGGTCGGCCCTACCATCACGTGACGCGTCGTGGTCGTCGCTTAGACCGTGCCATACCGACCAGGCTTCGGACTGACCCAAAAAAGCACGACCCAAGTCCCAGCTCTAATCATATGATATCTCCTCCCCCCTCGCTGTCTGTGCTTTATCTGATCTCCTCCTGTCTTCCTAGACTTTGGATTCGTGAAATGTTGTTTCGATCGTGTTGTTATTTCGTGTTTGATTCGTTCGAGTAGATGTGTTCTATTCGGTTAATATGCGTCCAATTTTGGTATCAAGGAGGAGGAGGACGTCGACAATGGGCTTTTCAAAATGTTGCAGGCATTCACTTGATTTGCTGCACGACTTCATTCGAAGTGTTGCATAATTTTTTTTGTTGCAATGTTTGTTGTGCCATTTAATTGTTGCGATGATTATGTTGCAGCTAGAGCAGGATTTTGTTACACGGTAGCCACTCATTGTTTTGTGTGTTGTGCTGTGAAATTTACATGGTTGAATTATTTTATTGCATTGCTGCAATCAGCATGTTGCCGCTAGAACTGGATTTTGTTACACGGGTAGCCACTTGTCGCGGTGTTTGTGCTGTGAAATTTGTAGGGTTGAATTATTATGTTGCAGTTATTGGTTAGATTTGTTGCAAACATCGTTGGGATGTCGCGCCCAGCGTACGATGGTTTGGCTCCCATCGGGGCTGCCATCGAGGGAGCTGCCCGGTGATCAGGAGGTTCTACAGGGGGAGGGCGCGGCTCCATGGCCGATTGCAATAGACTTCTATGCAGCAGCCAGCAACGACTTATTCTTCACGAGCATGTCGAGCACGATGTTGTTGTTGCGTCCCAAGGGAGTGGGATTGAATGGTTGGTTTCACTTTGGACGAAGATCCTACGTCCCACACAACGTGCGGAGCTAGCGCCTAGATCGAACGTCCGGATGCTAATCGCCTAATTTCTTCAATAGAAATGTTCGGATTTGGGCAAAGAAGGCATTGCCAACGATAGATGGAGCCCTTGCTAAGGCATCCACTCCAGCATGAAATTAGGAATTACTTCGGTACCTTTGGAAGTTTCAGACAAGTGTTGCATTACACATTTAGAAACTATGGAAAGCTATAATTATTTTTTTATGAATAATACTTAATTAGTAATCAACACAATACAATTATGTCTCCTCCTTGAAATACCGTTGCTTCTTACTATAGATGTACCGCGTATCTCACACACATGACCCCCGTCTACTGCAAAACTATCGGATAAGACTTGTAATAAAGGATCGGTTAAGGGGCTGATTCTGCATATGCACGACACTTTATAGGTGGCACCATGCGTCAATAGAAAGCGACTTGTAAAAGTCGATGCGCAACGCAACTAATCCCATAAAACTGGACCAAGCCTATCACAGACACGCGGACCCCACTCTCAAGGGACATCCTGTCAGCGACACATGACAAAGCAACCTTTATCCAAGGCGTTATCCCTCTACCGCGTGCACAGTAAACAGCCACAGTGGAATGACTCTCCAGCCCCTACATTTTAGCGGTTACCCATAGGGGCAGAGTTGGAAATTAGCGTGCTAAATTGCACGCGAATATATTATTATATCTTTCCAAGGTTCAGGAAGTCGAGCACATACATGACATGGGCGAATAACACAATAGTAGCCGGTAAACAAATGGCGACTTCTGACGGGGTACATAGTCGAGATAAGGTCCAATGCCTCACCCCGTTTTGAATGGCAGTCGCTGGATGGCGATCGGATGGGCGGGAAAGTCTGTATTTTCTTCTCTTTTATCGTGGTCGGGAACAAGGTAGAGAACCGGCAGGTTGCAAAGTGAGGCTCAAAAGAACGGGTCTATGGGTCTGTTTGGTTGCCACCATGAGAGCTGTACCTGAAAAAAGTAGTGCCCGATAGTAGTCTAAAAATAGATGATTTTTGCTGGTCATGCAAAGTTTGGAGACGTGGTGTTTAGTTGGTGATACGTGCCTGAAGATAGCATCAAACCAGAAAATACATTTTCAGAATTAGGAAGCGTTAAAACTGGAAATACGCTTCATTCCTTCCTCATCCTCTATTCTTCTAGCCAGCTCGGTCAATGAGGCTCAACGCTGACAGGGACTCATCATCGATGACCGGAGAGATAAAAATGGGTTGTGGGCAACGAGGCAAGCATGTGGGTGATAACATGGACCACCAGGGCAGGCCGACGGTGGCGGCCTGTGGCCGGACGCTGGGAAGACAAGCGGCGGCTTTGGGGATGAGGTCGGCGACGGCTCGATGATGCTCGGCGAAGATGATGGGTGCACAACGTAGAACGCGGACATGCGATTCCAACGGTGAAGACGACACGAGCGGAGGACGATGGACGACGCGAATGCAACGAGAATGGCTCATGGCAACAGCGGTTCCTCAGCGGATTGTGGCGAGATAGAGGCGAAACCGGGCCGGCGTCATGGGGCTTTTAGAGAGGAGCTCGGGGTGAAGGTTATGACGTGCTCGGGGAAGTAAAAGAAGTCATCGGAGAGGAGATCATGGAGGAGGCGGAGGATCGCCCATACATAGTGCGAATGCCCATTGGCAATGCCGCAAGAGTTCAGGGACGGCCGTAGCTAAATTTCCATTGCTAATCTTACATGTTCCCACGAACAATAAAGAAGAAAAGGCTATTCCTTAGACACAGAGGTGGGATTAAGGCGTCATGCGGAACTCCAACAACATAGACCAGATGACTTATTGAAAATAGGTTGAGGAGCCTGATCCTGGAGCTGAGCAAGCATGGGCGCGATCCACATCGAGTGGAACTACTATAACTATATCTGTGGAAGGAAGGTTGAACCTTCACCGAATCATAGTTAGGTGGCACCCATTCCGCAGTGGGCGGCCGGCTTTGGCGAGGATGAGGTCGGAGGCGGCTCGGTGACGCTCGAACCACGACCATGGGAGCACGACATAGAACGCGAACATACGATTCCAACTGTGAAGACGGCACGGACAGAGGACGATGGACAAAGACGGAATGCGACGGAGATGGAGCTCACTGGCGCGGTGGATCCTCAGCGGATTGCGGCAAAATGGAGGTGAAAGTGGGGTCGACGGCATGAGGCTTTTGGAGAGGAGCTCGGGGCGAAGATTGTGATGCGGAGGGCGGGATGGTGAGAATCCGGGTGGACACCGGCAGCTTGGCTGGGACGCGGAGGAAGACACGTACGTGAGGAGGAAGACTCGCGCTCACCTGGGAGCTAGGCGACCATTTTCGATCGCCTAAGCTTGACATCCCAGCCTGGACCAGGCAGCCTCCTATAGCACCAACCAAACACACCCCAGGCAAGCCTTCGGCTCGACTCCCGCCAGGTGAGGTGGGCTCAGGGTGGCAACCAAACAAGCCCTATGTACACCACAAGACGACAACCCATTGGCTTGGCCTGGTTTGTTTCAAGCCATTTAAAACTTCGTGCTCGTGATATCCATCCGTGCCGTCCAAATGGCCAATTTTGTTTTCGAGTGGCTTCAAATTTGATAGTTGAAATTGCTAGGTATATACACACTTTTGTGATTATTATAATTTCTAAAACAATAATTGAATCAACAATAGCATATGTACTAGGTATATTTGGAACTGTGAACATTGACATGATCACCACCTCAAATACTTCTATCACATATATATGCGCTAACAAGGCTTAGTCTAGAACAAGAACACTACTAACAGAAGTAGACATTAACATCATTTCATGATTTATTTGTAGGAAGCAAGTCTTAGACATATCAAATGATATCACCGCGACTTACAGAGAATCGTTCTGATGAAAGTTGTGGTAAAGTCTGATGCGAAGAAGACGACGTGAAACGGATGATGAAGGAAGCCATGAGCAGTCACGCGAACAATTCCCAAAAACTTGATTCGTCCCAACCCGTGCAAGATCACGAGGGGCGTTAGACTTTGGAGACACTGCTTCCTCACGTCGGTGCACGCCGAAGAAGAGATAGAGTAGCCGAGGTTACACAACACAGAGGAACAAAGCAACAATTCATTACTTTTTGTTAAATGCGATATCATAAAAGCTTGAAGTAGTGTAATTCAAACTTTCAGTTTCTAATATGTATCAATTCGAGAGAGAAATCGTCGGACCATTCTCGCTCTCTAGAGGGGGTGATAGAACCAACACAATTTCACTCCTATAGCTATTAGGAAGCTATGAAAAAACTAAGATGTTGTCATTACTTTTCAAAGTTAAATGCGACCTCTGGACTCGACCGGTCGGACCGATTTCTGGCGGTCGGACCGTTGTTATCTGGCGTCGGATCGCGTGTCATAAAAGCCCCATTGAAGTAGTGTAATTCAAACTTTGCACACACCTTCTCTATGCTATTGAGGACCTTTCCAATCGAATATTATGTATGCATGGTTTTGATGTGTAAAAAAAAAAAGTATCCTAATGCTTGTTCGTGATTGATTGATGATCCATAGCCAAAAACTCGTGGATCAAAGAAAGCCCTAAAATCACGAAATTGAAAGTAAGAACGAAAAGAGACTTATCTCAAGCAAACCTTGCATATATTAAATTTGTGATTGATCTTTGGATTACACCCACTCCATCAAGGAACAGTGGTCAATCCAAGATCACGAAAATCACCTCAAACCATCAAGAGCCCTACATAGCGCCGTCTTTAACCTTTTGACCTAAACCGCTTCACCATGCGTCATGGATTCGCCAATAGGTCACCCTTGTCCATCTTGTGTCACGCTTGAGTCCATTGACCTCACCCGGCATCATCGATCATTCTGGACCTCAACTCTCCAAGTCTAGCCCCGATCATCCTCGCCGTTGATCGTCGTTGACCACCAAGCAACCTGCACAACCATAGACAAGCAAACACGAATTCGGGAACAAGTTCTTCACAACTTGACCCATGTTAGTCAAAACATGCATCATGCAATACATATGCCATGAAACCAATGAACTTGACCTAACAAAACAACATCACCACGAAGTTGGCTGACGTTCATAAGTGGAAATCGGTCCGATCAGCCATCGTGAGCGGTCGGACCGCCTGGACTTAGCCGAATTTCACGCTCAAATTCAAACCTTCGGAAATTTAAAACGAATAGAACTTTTGCTTGGTGACTCCAAAAATTATGAGACCAAGTGCATTGGGATCCCCTCACTTGCCTACACCCTCTATTTTTGGCCCAGCACATTCTGACATTCTTTGGTCACGGCCGGTCCGACTGCCGCACATGGCCAGTCCGACCGATTTGGGACCGGTCGGACCGCCATGCTATGGCCGGTCGGACCACCCCTGTCCAGAACGCCTGAACTTTGTCGAAAACCACGTGAAACGACAAACCATAAATTTCATTGCCAATTATCACATCATCCGATGGTGAGGTGAGGCTAGCGAGCACGCATGTGTGTTCTTCTTTACTTGCTTCAACTAGGTAAGACCGACTCCACCATATATATGTGTCTCTTCCCACCAAGACTAGCAATATGGTACTAAACTTTTCACCTTCCACCATGCATGAGTGGACCTTTAGGATTTTCATATGATTTATTTACAATATCACACATGCCAAGCCTGTAAATTCTAACGTAAATGAAGAGCAACAAAGATGGCGGTTATTATTTTGTTAAATATTTATTCCCCATACACGTTAGGAATTTATCGGAGACCTCCTATAGCATGGGCACACGCTTTCCTGCTGAATGTGCACGCGAATGTATACTCTTAAAATCAGTGAACACAACAGCAGAATTTAAGACTTAAACCCGGGTAGACTAGTGCTCACACTGCCACCGTCGCACGCCTGGCAATTTAGCCACATTCCAACATCCAACATTTCTTTATTTTTCACATGAGCAACTTAACAAGCCGACCCTGTCAGGCTGCTTCTTGGTTGTGGCTACGTGAAATCTCTATTTTCTGTCTTCTTTATCACACATGTGGGGGTGTCATTCTACCTACAATTTTTACAGCTTGACATGATCGTCTTGAAATACCTAAATCAGGTCAATTCAATATGGCATATTATTGGTGAGGATAATTGCCAGCGCACCCAAAATAGATATGGGTAATTACCGCAATATATACATCGTTACGCCTTTTTTTTTTTCCAGATGTTTACACGACGAACTAATTAAGTGCTCTCCATATCCAGCTTGTCACGAAGAGGATTAATGATTGAAAATATCACGCCTGATTGTAGTGCAGCGCTGATCAACTGGTTCTCGGTTTTGCTTGCGTAGTCGGAACTGGGATTTTGGAGAAGGTCCGCCACGATAATTGCTTCTCCACTTTCAGGAAATGGAGAGAGAAAAGTCAAAAGCCAACTCAATTTCAGAATTACTTGTTCTCCTATGTCACTTAGTTATAATAACCTACCATGGATCATACATAACCACATATTGCTAATTAGTTGGAATATTCCTTGGCAGTGTTCTAAAAGGTGTCCGTCTAGCCCGTCTAGGCGTTAGACGACACCCTCTTGCCTAACCTCGCCTGATCGATGTTTAGGTGCTGGTATGTCACTAGCCTCGCCATTATTCACTTATTAAAGTGGAATTTTACTCTGCTAGGAACTAACAAGTACTATATTGAGCCCACATGATCCCAACTGCCTATATAATTCAGGACCACTGTACAATAATCACAGGCTATGCAAAAAAGCACCTAACATTTTGTGCAGCACTATAATTTTTTTATGTTGGTCCTAAACTTTTACCGTATAATATAGGAAACGCTTTACTAGCTACAAGTCTCACCAGACGCATGGTGTACTTTATATAGTCCAGATCACAATCTTCAAAACTAAGAAGAAACACAGCTCCCGAAAGCACCTTATAATTTAATCTCCCTTCCAAATGGGGTCATGAGAGACATATCATTTGGTCCGAGGATCGATCTGCACATGCGAGGGCGAATATTTGTCACGTTGACCCCAGCCTTTTCTTCAGTACCGTGCTAAGTTTAATAAAGTAGCGTGCCTTTCTTTTTTCTAGTCACATCATAATTAAGTCGTAACTCGTAAGTAATTAATCAACCTCGTGCTCTCGATCGATCGGCGTATAGGGTATAGTACGTCGTCAGGCGTATGCCTGTGTGAAAGTGGAGTTTTCGTTCTAAATGCTACTGTTGGGGTTTTTTTTTTTACAAAAGTAGCCGTTCGTGTCGTATTGCTAAATATGGCACCAAGAATGTGTCAGCGGTCGGCATGTGTCGAAAATTATGAATCTAGTGTTCAGATTCAACCTCCACCTCATATGTAGTGTCTGAACCATCCTCCTTCTGTCACGTGACCGCTACCGCTTTCTCCTAGCTCGAACAGGCCTTGTCCACGTGCCAAG